>JAZKJV010003208.1:0-550548 GCA_037367405.1 Ottelia alismoides
TACAAAAAGAATTTCGTAGCTGAAGCAAAGTCGTGCCAGTCTCGGAGGAGTAGCCACTTGCAGTCGATCCCTCGCCAGCCGACGGAGCAGACGACCTACTTTTTGCTCGCCCATCAGCACCAGCACCTCAGAATCCAGCTTGTACTCCTTTTTGTAGTCCGGATGTACAACAATATGTGGGCAATAATTCTGATGTAAATAAGAACTCTACTTTGCCTTCCAGTGATGTAAATATTCCTTTTCCCAATGCAATCGAAAAATCCAAAAAAATTACAAAAAGAAAAAGTGCATTGTCTGATTCCTGGAGTTGTGGAAATAATAGATAACTTAACTGTTGATCTTCCTTTACTAAAGGCCATGGAATATATGCCAGTTGTGAAGAAAGGTCTGAAAGAAGCATGCACCAGCAGGCGTCGTCCAGTATGCAAGAACAAACGCAATCAGTTCGAGAGGCACATGCTTTCCATGGCCACTGTCGCCAGCTATCAGCAATCTCCCCCAGAAGAAACAGGACAAAGGAGCCCCTCTTATTAGTTGTGAGATATTTGATTAGGTCTTCGAGTGTACTCTCCTTGACAGCGGATCTTCTATCAACCTTTTGCCTTCGTCCCTAATGCAAGAATTTGGGTTGGGTCCGCTCAAGCCAACATAGATGATCCTTCAGATCGTTGACCGATCCACCAAGCGACCTAAAGGTTTGATGGAAGACGTTGTGGTGAAGGTACGGGAGATGCAATTCCCTGTGGATTTCATGTCCTTGATATGGACTCGCCCGCACCCTTACTCCAGACCCCTATCATCCTTGGTTGGCCATTCTTGCGTACCTCAGGTGCCGTGGTTGACTATGGGTCTGGCAAGATCACTTTTTGCTCGGACGGCAAGCAGATCACTATAGACATTGATCAGAGAGCCGAACACCGCGACTGATGAGAGCCATGCAGTATAAGAAGCAGACTGTGACTTTATTGCAGAAATCAGAGACTCATCACTGTCATTGAATGATTCATGGACCTGAGAAATCCTCACTCTCGAGGAGGACTTGAAAAGCACGGTTGACCGGGTGCTCCGATGATTCTTGGGAGACAGACTCTCATATGCTAGCGCAAATATGTGATTTTGAGAATTCACTCCAGCCCGAACACAATGAGCCTCAGTGCAGATTCGTTCGGCACATCATCAGGGTCTCAACAGAAAACTGAAGATGGTAGCTCCATCCAAAGAAGTACATCCCACCACCAGTATAGTGTCTGAAGTGACTAACAAGTTGGACAGATCAAAACCAGAACTCAAGCCACTTCCTGCAGGCTTGAAGTATGCTTTCCTTGCGGGTGAAGAACACATGTATCCGGTCATCATCAGCAGCAGGCTGAACCCGGATTAGGAATCTCGACTTCTCAATGTTCTAGAAAAGAACCGCAAGGCACTTGGTTGGTGCGTATCAGATCTCTGTGGGATAAATCCAGCATTGTGTTCACACCACATTTATCTGGAAGAAGATGCCAAGTCGTCCCGCGAATTCCAAAGAAGGTTGAATCCAAACCTCCGGGGCGTCGTCATGAAAGAATAACGAAATGGTGAGGTGCAGGCTTCATCTATCCCATCTCCGATTCAAAATGGGTAAGCCAACTACATGTTGTTCCACAGAAATCCGGGCTTACCGTGGTTACCAATGACAAAGGAGAGGAAATATCCACTCGGGTACTAACATCCTAGCGGGTGTGTATTGACTACCGCGTCTTAATACAACAACTAAGAAGGACCACTTCCCCTTGCCATTCATTGATCAAGTTTTGGAAAGACTAGCAGGCAAGGAGTTCTTCTGCTTTTTGGATGGGTATTCTGGGTACAACCAGGTAGCAATCGCTCCCGAAGATCAAGAGAAGACTACCTTCACTTGCCCGTTCGGCACCTACGTCTTCAAGAGAATGCCTTTGGATTATGCAACGCATCCGCAACATTCTAGAGATGCATGCTAGCAGTTTTCGCCGAGATGGTAGGCAGTTTTCTCAAGGTGTTCATGGACGACTTCTCGGTCTATGGTGACAGTTTCGATTCTTGTCTTGGGCACCTAGACAGAGTGCTTCAAAAATGTCGTGAAGTCAATTTAGTGCTTTCATGGGAAAAGAGCCACTTCATGGTCACCGAAGAAATTGTGCTGAGGCATGTCGTTCCAAACGTGGCATGGAAGTCGACCCGGCAAGGTGGATGTTATTACCAATTTAGAGCTACCTCAATCAGTGAAAAATGTAAGGTCATTCCTGGGGCATGTAGGATTTTACAGACGATTTATCAAGGATTTTAGTTGCATCGCCCGACCTTTAACAGAACTTCTATGCAAGGAAACTGAGTTTATTGTCGATCAGCAGGTTCTCCTTGCTTTCAATCAGCTGAAGGAGCTTATCACCCATGCTCCAGTCCTACAGCTGCCAGATTGGTCTCTTCCCTTTGAGATCATGACTGATGCGTCAGACTTTGTAGCCGGGGCTGTTCTTGGATAGAGAAAAGAAAAAGTGCCCTACGCCATTCACTACGCCAGCAAAACATTAGATGAAGCACAAGGAATTTACACTGTTATAGAGAAAGAGTTGTTGGCCTGTCGTTTTCGCCCTCGAGGAAGTTCAGATCCTATTTGCTTGGATCAAAATTACCATTTTTACAGACCACTCTGCTATCCGGTACCTACAGCAGAAGAAGGATGCCAAGCCGAGGACTGATTCGATGGATCCTTCTCCTCCAAGAATTTGATTGGAAATTAATGACAAGCCTGGAATTCAGAATGTGGTAGCAGACCATCTCTCTAGAATTGAGCAACATGAGCCTCCAATGAGCAGTGCACCTATCACAGAAACCTTCCCAGATGAGTCATTCTTAGCAGTGGATTCTCTCCCTTGGTATGCTGATATAGTCAATTACCTCGCCTCGAGGGTAATACCATCGGATTGGATGAAAAATCAGAAGAATAGATTCATGTCAACCATCCGTTTTTATCAATGTGAAGATCCTCTTTTATTCAGGGAAGGACCAGATTGCATTTGGTGCAGGTGCATACCTCAGGAGCATTATAGTGTCCTCGAGCATTGTCGCTCGCTCGAATATGGTGGACATCACTCTGGAGACCATACGGCAGCTAAAGTACTTCAGTGTGACTTCTAGTGGCCCACACTATTCAAGGATGTAGCAGAGTTTGTCAAACGATGCATTGACTGTCAGAGATTGAAGGGTACACTCATTGCAAAAGATTCGATGCCTCTAAAGATCGTCTAGATAGCAGATGTTTTTGATGCATTGGGGCATTGATTTCATGAGACCTTTCTCTAACAGTCAGGGTTTTGAGCACATCCTTCTTGCCGTAGATTACGTGAGTCGTTGGGTTGAAGCTATTCCCGCTCGAGTCGCTGATAGTCGGACAGTGTGCCGATTCTTGAGAGATAACATCATTGCACGGTTCGGAATTCTGAAGATTCTCATATCATATGGGGGTAGCCATTTCATTAACAAGGAGGTTAAGAAATTAACGAAGGAGTACGGCATCGACCACCGAGTCGCATCTTCTCATCATCCTCAGACCAATGGCATGGCCGAATTGTTGAACAGAGAAATCAAGACGATCCTTCATAAGCTTGTTAGGCCGACAGAAAGAACTGGTCTCAACTCTTGACTCAGTCCTTGGGCTTACAGAACCGCCTACAAGTCTCCCTTGGACATGTCGCCCTACCGTCTTATATATGGGAAGTCGTGCCATTTGCCTGTCGAATTTAATTCACAAGTCTTTATGGGCGATTAACATGTGCAATTTGGACTCACGGAAAAGTGGTCAGAAAAGAAAAGATGATTTGAACAGACTCTTGGAATTCTGAGACTATGCATACGATAACACGTTGATTTATAAGGAAAAGGTGAAATGCTGACATGATCGGCACATTAGACGAAAGACCTTTGAAGTTGGACAGAAGGTATGGTTATTTGATGCAAAGTTGTGGATCTTCCCGGGCAAATTAAAGAGTAAGTGGACAGGGCCATTTCGAGTTCGTGAAGTGCGTGACAATGGAAGTATTGCCATATCAGAATTGTCTCCTGACGCACAACCATTCGTCGTCAAGGTCAAATCCTGAAGCCTTACCTCGAGCCTGATACGTTCTTGGTCGTTGTCGACTCCATCCAGCTTCTACACTTTGATGAGATATCCACAAACATTGTCAGCATCAGAAGATTCAGATGCTGCACCTCAAAATTATTCATCTGATTTTCTTCTTTTCTTCTTTTCTTCTTTTCCTTTTCTAATCTTTTTCTATCAAGAAGGGTGTCGCCCCTTGTTGACAATCATCTATACTTAGGATGCACTTTGTACTAAGTATAGGGGGTGTGCCCCCGATTTTTCATTCTTTTCGATTCACTCCATTGTATCCTCTTCTTGTCTATACTTAGGGATATTTTACCCTAAGTATAGGGGGAGACAATCGGAGTACGATCTGTTTATTCCCACCCTTGACCCTCCCTGCTTTGTATACAGTCTGCTATACTTAGGATTATTTGATCCTAAGTCTAGGGGGACGGTCAACTTCTCATTCGTTCATTCTTTCCTATATTTATTTATTTATTCATTCGTTAGACTTGTCTATACTCAGTACGAGTTATGTCTTCTCTTTCCTCTTCGATCTATGAGGACATAGCTCAACCTAGGTATAGGGGGCCGTATATACTTTGTATATACTACAAGCCATAACTCATACTGAAAATAAAAATACTACCCAGAGCTAAAACTAATGTTAAAAGTATTTTTATTACATTAAATAAAAGATGGTTGTGAGCTCCTCAGATTCTTTTTGTCCATAATGATTAATAAATCAGGAAAACGCTTTGTGCAAAATATTTCTCCTTGCGAAGAAATCTTTTGAAAAGTGTTTGAAAAATATTGTGTACAAAGTATTCAACCTTTGTAAATAGTTTTGTTGCAAAATTTTATTTTCTTTGAGTGGAATAAAAATGTTTGAAAAGTGGTTTGCAATGGTTGGAAAATTGGTTGTAAAATTATTTTGAAAATCTATCTATACTATTTGAAAAACCTTTGCAACATCATTTCCAAATGCCTGTACATGTTTGTAAAAATATTTTGGACTATAGTCTTCAAAATCTTTTGAAATGATTCTTAAATAAGTTTGAGGAGTCTGCACAAAAATCTCTCATGCAAAAACAAGCAATAATTCCAAATAAAAACTTATAAGAGACTAAACCATGTTGTACATAAAGTATAGTTTTTCTTTGTATATACTGATAATAAATCAGGTTAAATATCTTTGCAATTTATTTGAAAAATGGTGTGAACCGTTTGGAAAACTTTCTGTGAAATGTTTTTAACCTGTCTAAAAATCGTTTTGTTTGAAAATTTTCTTCTTTGTGTGAAATAAAGGATTTGAAAACCTATGTGCAAATAGTTTGAAAAATGTTTGTAAAAACTATTGTGGAAAATGTATATACATAGTGTGACAAATCTTGGAAAATGGGCTTTCAAATGTTTGTAAATGCTTGCAAAAATTATTGTGTACTATAGTTTTGAAAATGTTTTCAGATAATATATATGGACATATCTTGTAAAGCCGTTAAATAAAAAGTCTTTATCAATTGTATATCTATATGTACCTCGAATAAAAGGTTAACACTTGTAAATCCTTTAAAATTCTTAAATCTTGTAAAATAAAGCGGCACGCCCGTGTAAATAGTTGTATATACTTTTTGTGTGCTTAAATTCTTTTTATTTGCAAAAACTCTTTGTGTAAAAAAAAATCTTTGATTTTTAAATTCTTGTGAAAAAAATTGCATCATTCATTGTGCATAGCATGTGCATATCATTCATATTCTTTTCGAGTGAGCTTGATGATTGAACCAGTCGAATAAAGTCTGAAATTAGAGCTTGGTTGGACCTTACCGCACCTAACTGCATTGGAACCTTATGGGAACTAGGTTTAAGGTACTTCAGGTCTATTCAGACTTAATTCTTGAGAAATCCAGGGCTGGGTTCAAGTCACCTTAACTGACTAACTAGAACTTTTCGAGACACACGCATGACTCTTGTCAGTTGTGACCTAACTTGGACACTTGCACCTTTCACTTGACTCAACTCAGTTGGAGTTGTGAGGGGGTTGGATTTGCCAGTCTGAGACGCACACAGGTGGAAACATTCGTCCTCATCTAGGGAGGAAGTGCACCCCAACCTGGTCCAGTTTCATGAAGTCGAATGACAGGAGAGTGTGGGTCGCGATAAAGCTCAAAAGAGGGATAGTCTTCTGGCTCAAGAGAAAAAGTCCTTATGTAAATGCTGTTGTGAATAGTATTTCGAGAAAAAAATCTCCAAAAAAGTGGACAAGCTTGAAAATTAAAAATAAAAGTGCCTGCCAGAGCATGTTATAAATGTGTATAGAAAATAAGCAAGCTTGAGCATCAAAGTTATACCATGTGAGCCTGCAGCTGGATGACTTGACTACACTGGTCTTGCATCCCAGGGAAAGGTAGCTACACTGGCTACCGTCCATTCTCTTCTTCCCCTCCTCCTCTTGAGTCGGATGCCACTTGAACTTAGAAGGGAATACCCCGCTCCTCGACGACAGAGGATGGGATTGGGGGAAATCATTGGGTTGTCATTCTGGAGAAGTCAGTTCCGTTGTCATTTCAGTTGGGGAGATCCAGCATCACTTACACTGTACAAGTCAGCTTCATAGTCATAAGGGTTTGCGTATGGTGTAGGCCAGTTCTGACCAGGCTATTGAGGGTGGGTTGAACCGAGTTCTGTGACTCTCGAAGGTTGTTGTGTTTTAAAGTGGTTCCCGACTAGATTCTACACACATTCACACCCAAGGTCTAATAGAAGCCCCAAATTCTGATTTTGTAAGGACAAGATATTGCACTGAAAGCAATCCTATTCACTCTATCTTTTTCAATCTTCTTTTTCTTGTCTTCTTATTCTTTGTTCTTTCTTGTACTTATGCATAAGTGTTCGCTAGGGACTAGCAAAGGCAAGTATAAGGGTGTGATGAATCTCCATTTCATCACTTTATTCTATCATTTTGGCCTTGAAGACCCTAGTTGATGCATGGAAATTAACATTAATCTGTCCATAATAGCATTTATCATTTATTGTATTCATTGTACATAAATAAGGTTTTTAATGCCAAATTATAGAATAAAGAGAAGAAAAAGAAAAAGGAATTAAAATAGTGAAATATTTTATGATTCCTAACCCCAAGACCAAGCCTAGAATGGAATTGGTCGACAGGGAATAAAGTAGGGGGAGATAAGGGCCAAGAATACAATAAATATTTCATTTATTCATTCTTGACCTATGCATTTTTGGCACCTATTTTGTATCTAATTATTTATTCATCAAATAAAGAAACTTTGTACATAAAAGTTGTAGATAATAATGTAAATAAAAATACAAAGTCGAGTTTGCACAAAAATTAATATTACAGTGCACATTATATACACAGAATAAAAAGCTAGAATCTCAACTTCACAAACCCATATCTTGCAAAATAAAACTCAAAATCCACCAAAATCACCTTAATTGTATATAGCTTCTCAAGAACTATTTAATAAAATTGGTTTCCTAATTTTTGGAGTTCATTTGTGAAAGTTAGGTTTTTGGCCCTCATTGTACATAATACCGATTAAAATATTCATTATATTCATTATTTTTATAAATTTATATTTTTAGAAATTTTTTTAAAGAATATATATAACACATGTACATATGGAAATTAAAAGAAAACCAAAAAGAAACCTCAAATAAAATAAGTCTATGTGATCACATAGGCAAAATACCTATGTATTACTTATGTACAAATAAAAAGGGAATTTCATTCTTTCATTCTTTTATATTTTTATTAAATTATAAATAATATCTAGATACCCTTAAAAATGTAAATCCAAAATAAAACCCAATAAAATTCATTAAATAAACAAAATGTATATGAAATACAGGTAAAATACCTATAAGTATACCTACATATTATAAATACCTATTTATTTAAATATGCAAATAAACTCATAAAAATTAAATAAAAATATATTCATACTCACAAAAATAAGTTATAAATATCTAAAATAAGAAAATGAAATAATAAAATAAATAAATAAAAATAAAAATAAAAATAAAAATTACCCAAAACATAGGTAAATATACCTATAAATACACTCATAAAAATTAACTGCTAATAAATAAGGCCAAAAAAATAAATAAAAATCATATTAAAATACTGCATAAAATAATAAACATTTTTTATTTTATACTCAAAAAATAATAAAATCAGTTGCTATTTTAAATTAATTATTTTAAAATAAAAATACTCATTTTATCCTGTAGCGCCCTACGTGGACCAATCAGGGGTCGCGGACCGTTGACCTCTGGTCAACTATCCCATCCGCGTCTCTGAACCGCCAGACCTTGTGAATCCCTGATTTTCTTGCGTTTTTCATGGGCTTCTACAAGAATTGTCGCCTAATCATTGTACAATCACGCCAACCTCTTAGATTGCCCTTAAACTCATCGGACCCTTTGATTTTAGCCGGTCAGTAAGGGCGCCCAGAACGTTCTATAAATAAGTAGCTCCGACCTCTTCCTCAAATTTGGTCAGTTTTAAGTCTTCTCCCTTCCTCGTATTCGGTCCTGAAGGTTCCCTCATGACAGGAGGAGGCCTTTGGCGCCTTGAATCGGTCGGAGGAGGTGGGAGTTGCACCCATGGCGGAGCTCCGGCGACGCCAAGCTCCCTGGTTCCCCACCAGGTATTGAGCATCTTTTCTTGATTTAATAGGTAGATTTTAATTCCAGCGTTCTTTTCCCGCATTTATTTTAGCCCGTAGCTCAGTAGATCGCCTCAGTTTGGTTGAGTCGTAGTTCGCCGGAGCTCCGCTCTAGCGACGACTCCTGAGCCCCCCAGTTACCCTCCGATGCTCATTTCGCTCTCATTTTGATACCCCACGCGTTCTCCATCTCACGATCATCCCCAATCAACCAGAGCCCTACTGGCTCTGCGAATCGAGGTCCCCCTCCTCCGTGTCGCCGGACCTCGCCGCCCGCATCACCCCCTTTTGCTTTACAGCTTCGAAATCGGTTGAGGTCGAAGCCCTCGAGCCCCAGATCTTTTCTATGCAGGTTTGGAGTGCAACGAAGCCCTCCTGGGCACTGTTGAACCATGAACAAGGCTCCTGGAGGTCCCCCTCTTCATCGACCTCACCTGATCGCCATGGACCTCCAGGTGCCTCCATGAGGCCATCATTGGACGCGGTGGAGCCCCAGGAAGGATTAGATACCCTCGGCGGAGGAAATGGAGGCCGGAGGAGCGCGCAATCTCTGATCGAAGCTCACCGGCGTCGACCTTCTTCCCGGTTCATTCACCTGTCTCCTCTGTCGTTGGATGAAGGACCCCGCTCCAGATTCACTCTAGACCGTCCGATGGAGCAGCGCTCAGACCGTTGGATCATCTCGGATGATCTAATCCTCACCGCCCATCGCCGAATCGGTACCAGCCGCTAGATGAAGGCCACGTGGATAAGTGAAGACATCATCGTCGTTCACCAATGCCTCTTTGGGGGTAAATTGCTAAATCCTCCCCCGTACGTTTTGTAATTATTAGTTAGTTCTGTAAAATAATTGTAACGTTAAAAGTAATCGGGTTATTTGCATAAACCCCCTGTATTAAGTGTATATTACTTTTAGGTCCTTCCAAGCCGAGTCACGTGTTGTCCCACGTGACTTGGGGGAAATTTTGTACAGAGGCCCTTGGAGTTATTGAAAATTACATTTTGGTCCCCCTGGGTCGAGATCACGTGTAGTCCCACGTGAGGCGCGTGAAATTTGCATGTAACCCCCTAGCGGTTTTGTTTATTGTAAAATGAGTCCAAAAGATTAAATAAATTTTTTATTTTTGGTATATTTGCAATTGAGCTGCTGTCTTTATTTTTAATTGCAAAAATGCCCCTACCAGGCTATTTTATTTTATGTACTTCATGTATTTATTAGAAATACCTAACTTGCTCCTAAAAATCCACAAAAATTAGGATAAATGATTTATGCCTTATAGGTTCACGCTGCAATTTTGTTTGTCTGTTTTGTGCATTTTATCCATTTATTAAAATTGCAATAGGAGCCATTTTGGCATTGTTTAAATTATAAAATACCAAAAAAATAGAAAATGTTTTTGAAAAAATCCAAAAAAATTATATCTGCTATATTTTGTTATCTATTGAGTCCAGGAACCAAAAACCCATAAAAAGACTAAAAGAAAATTAAAAAAATAGAAACTCCAAAATTAAACAAAAAATATAAATATGCAACAAAAATTCCAAAAATATATTTTTCTACTCTAGAATTATCTATATATTATTATTTATGTACAAAAATTAGTTTCGGTAATTTTAGGATTTACTTACTAATTTTAAAACCCAAATTAGTTTCAGATATGTAGTTAATCCCATTACAGGGATGTTTTTGACATTAAAAATGCATAAAAATTAAAAAAAATTAGAAAAATAACAAAAAATTAGAAAAATATAAAATATCTAAAAACATTGTATTTCTTATATTTTGGGTACTCATATATATATATATATATATACCTATGTATTGTATATCTCCCCCTCTCCTCTTATATGAATATCTATATATATACATATATCTATTTTCTATAATTGAAAATATAAAAAGAAAATATAAAAAAATACAAAATATAAAAACAAAATAAAAATCATAAAAATGAAAATGAAAAAATTAAATTAAAAAAATTAAAAACCCACAAAAAGAAGATTCATTTAAGAATGACTGGGATGTACATAAATACCTATAGGCTACCCATTTTTCTTGCTCTCTGTGGTTCGACCTCCACATGCTTATACACTATGCATTTTATGGTAGAGTTAATAAAATTTTAATTCACTTTTTTGGGACTTCATTGACTTATTCATTATTGTGGGTTAATTTCTGATCAATCGGGGTTTCGTGAGCGGTCGCCTCAGCGACACTGTAGTCCTACCTTGTGTGGACTACTTTAGGCCCTCGCCAAATCCTTGCTCATCAGGTACCCACTTCTTGGAGGGTTTGTGTGGAATACAGATGATTGAATCATGCCACCAAGAAGGATCATTTCCCGCTGCCTTTTATTGATCAGATTATAGAGAGGCTAGCTAGGAAGAGTCATTATTGTTTCCTTGATGGGTCCTTTAGCTACAATTAGGTGGCCATTGTGCCCAAAGACCAGGACAAGACTACATTCACCTGTCCATTTGGGACATATGCTTTCAGACGGATGCCCTTTGGTCTATGTAACGCCCCGGTGACATTCCAAAGGTGTATGTTATCCATCTTCTCGGACATGGTGGGTGAGTGCTAGGAGGTCTTCATAGACGACTTTTCGATCTATGGCGATGGGTTTGATGCTTGTCTTGACTGCCTAGATTGCGTCCTTCAGCGATGCATCAAGGTCCATCTTGTTTTATCCTGGGAGAAGAGTCACTTCATGGTGACTCAAGGGATGGTGCTTGGTCATATCATCTCCAACAGGGGCATGGAGGTTGATCCGACCAAGGTGGATATCATCAAGAAACTCAATCTACCGTCCAACCTACGATAGTTACGGTCCTTTCTAGGGCACGTCGGTTTCTACCGACGATTCATTCATGATTTCAGCAGGATTTCTTGACCGTTGACTGATTCGCTGACCAAAGACACTAAATTCATTGTAGATGATAAGTGTCTTGCGTCATTTGAGACTCTCAAGAGTCTAGTTATTGAGGCTCCTATCCTTTAGCCGCCTGATTGGTCTCTCCCGTTCGAGATCATGACGGATGCCTCTGATTTTGCCATATCAAAGGAGGGATGGAATGCCTTTTGCCATTCACTACGCTAGCCGTACATTAGATGTCGCGCATCGGAACTACACCGTCACTGAGAAGGAGATGCTAGCCATAGTTTTTGCCTTGGACAAGTTCAGGTCGTACATCGTTGGATCAAAGGTGACTATCTTTACTGATCATACCACCATCAGGTACCTCATGGCAAAGAAGGATGCCAAAGCGAAACTGACTAGATGGATCCTTCTACTCCAAGAGTTTGATATTGAGATTAAGGATAAACCTGGAGTCAAGAATGTGGTGGCGGATCATCTCTCCCGATTAGAGCGTCTTAAGGAATCTGAGCAGACTGATCCCATTTCTGAGACCTTCCCAGATGAGGGGATCCTTGCTATCTCCTCACTCTTGTGGTACGCTAACATTGTGAACTATCTTGTTGCAAAGAAAATTCCACAAGGTTGGCCCAGACATTGACTTGAGACCTGCCTTGTGAAGACCAAGTTCTACCATTGGGAGGATCCCATCCTTTATCATGAAGGAGGGGATAGCGTCTGGCGTCGGTGCATTCCTCAAGAGGAGCATCATAGCGTCCTCACATATTGCCACAATCTTGAGGCAGGAGGACATCACTCTGGGAGGAGAACGGCACAGAAAGTGCTCCAATCTGGCCTATGGTGGCCTACCCTCTTCAATGATTCTGATGAATTCGTGAAGAGGTGTACTAACTGTCAGAGGATGAGCACTTGTGGACAGCGTGATATGATTCCGATGCAGCCCATTCACTTCTTTGAGGTTTTTGACGCATGGGGCATCGATTTCATGGGTCCATTCCCTAAGAGTCAGGGATTTGAGTACATTTTATTGGTCGTGGATTATGTTAGTCATTGGGTTGAGGCCATCACCATCCAAACCGCAGATGCTAGGACTGTTTGCATATTTTTGAGGAAGAATATCATTTCACGGTTCAGGGTACCTAGAGTTTTGATATCTGATGGGGGGTCCCATTTCGTCAACGACAAGGTAAAGGCCCTTTCTAGCGAGTTTAGCATAGACCATCAAGTAGCCACTTCATATCATCCTCAGACCAATGGTCTTGTGAGGTGTCGAACAGGGAGATCAAGACAATATTGCAGAAGGTAGTCCGCACAGACCGAAAGGATTGGTCACAGCTTTTGGACTCAGTCTTGCAAGCATATCGGACTTCCTTCAAGACTCCTTTAGGTACATCTCCCTTTCACCTCGTTTATGGCAAGCCCTGCCATTTACCTATTGAGATTAGGCACAAGTCACTTTCTGCTGTCACAGATATATTATTGGATCCAGTGAGTGTAGGATATCAAAGGAAGGCAGAATTAGCAACTCTGGAGGAGCTTAGAGACTCAGCATTTTCGAGCAGCCTACAGTATAAGGAGAGAGTAAAGGAATGGCATGATTCTCATATCAGCCATAAGCAGTTTGAGCGAGATCAGAGAATATGGTTGTTCGATGATAGGCTTATATTATTTCCGGGGAAGTTGCAGAGCAAGTAAAAGGGACCATACCTGGTCCAAAAGGTACATGACAATGGGAGTATTGACATATCGGAGATGTCATCTTAGTCGACCATTCGTGTTAACGGGCAGCAACTCAAACCATATCTAGATCATGAGTCACTAGTCGTTGACTTCGCCCCTATTCATTTTGCGTGAGATGTGGTCTTTGACTCACATCTATTGCATCTCATTTCTGATTATCACTATCTTCCGCCTTGTATAGATCCAGATGTCCATATCATCTCATTCTTCAGTCCAACACTGATGACTTAGAATTTCAGAGGGTCTAGAAATCTCACAAGGCGAGAGATCCAATCGTTGAGGCAACCACTCAAAAATCCTAATCAATCAACAATTAACCCACAATAAAATATATGCAATGAATATCAAAAAATGTGGAGTTAAAATTTATTATAACTCTACATGTAAATGTGTATAGGTGTAAGCACAAGTAGAGGTCGAACACTGGGAGGCGAATGGTTGAGTGACGAAATTGGTTGCGCAATTATTCAATTCTTGGTTCATGTCCAATTCTTATTGTTTTTGCGGGTTTTTTAATTTTATATTTATTTATTTATTTATTTTTTAAATTTTTATTTTTTATAATTCATATTTTTTATATATGTTTTTTATTTTTAATAATATAATATAGATATATTTAAAAACATAAATATAAAAGAAGAGAGAGAGAGAAATATAATATATGGATATATATATATATAAATACTCAAAATATATACTAGATATAATTTTTTCGACTTTTTATATTTTTCTATTTTTTTGTTATTTTTCTGGAATTGTACTAATTTTTATGTATTTTTAATTCCAAGAAATGTCCCTAATATGGGACTAATTAAATAGGCCAAAACTATTTTGGGTTTTAAAATTATAAAATAATTCCCAAAATTACCCAAATTAATTTTGATACATTAATAATAATATATAGATAATTATAAAAGAGAAAAAATATATTTTTGAAATTTTTCTATGGTTTTTTTATTTTTTGTTGGATTTTGGAGGGTTATGATTTTTATATTTTTCTTTTTCTTATTTTTAGGAATTTTTAATTTCTAGACTCAATTTATATATAAATATACCATATATAATTTTTTTGGAATTTTTCAAAAACATTTTATATTTTTTGTATTTTATAAATTAGACAGTGCAAAAATGGCTCCTTTTTCATTTTTAATAATTAGGTGAAATGCAAAAAATGCAAATTAAAATGTGGGCGTGGAAGTACAATACATGAAGCATCTAACCTAATTTTTATGTATTTTTAGGAGCTACATAGGTATTTTTAGTAAATAGATAAAAGACACAAAAATTAAACAGTCTGGCTGGGGCATTTTTGCAAATAAAAATAACTACAAGGGGCTCTGTGCAAAAATACCTACTGAAATAACATTTATTTTAATTTTTGAAACTAATTTACAATTAACAAAAACCGCCAGGGCTACATTGCAAACTTCACGCGCCTCACGTGGGACTACACGTGAGGCGCATAAGGACCAAAATGTAATTAAGGAAAGTACAATGGTCCTACTGCAAAATTTACATTTTTATTTACACTAAATATTTAATTTACAGAATTAAAAATTAATACAAAAAGAGCGGGGGTTAGGTTTGCAATTTACCCCCTCAGGCGCTTGATCCGACGGCTGATGCGTGCGACTTATCCACGTGGCGCCTCCACGTTTGCCGATGTCGCTTCGACGATGAGCGCTGGAGATTATATCTCATGGGAGATCTGACGGTCGTGGCTTCACGCCATCGGACGGCTGAGCTTCAAACTGGGGCTGAGAGATGATCCAACGGCTTTGACGGTGCTCGGAAGAACAGGGACGAACCCCATTCCTCTCGAACTTCGATTTGGCATGGCGTGCACGTTCGATCATTCCCTGAGCTGCTGATGTTCCAAGAAGGTCCCTGGGAATGCCTAGTGTCGACTAGAGGGCTCCAATAAGCACAAGGCTCGTCGGAGCTCCCCAACGAGGTCGAGGAAGAACAGCGTCCCCAGGTACCTCGACATCCTTCGAATCGCGACCCCGGAGGGTCCTTTGGCCCTCCAAACCTGCAAAAGACAAGCACGCAAGCAGGACCAAGGTCTGGCGGCCTTATTTGGGTCAAATGAACGGAAAATGGGGCGCAGCGGAGGTCTTCGATGAGGGTGGTAGAGTTGGAGACCCGATCCTCAGATCCAAGAGGATCTGAGTGGGATGGAGGTGCCTGGGATGAATAGAAGCGTATGGGGAAGAAAATGGGAGGTGAGGCGAGGTCGGTGGATGACAGGAGCACCACGAGTGGGTTCGCCGGAGCGGAGCTCCGGCGAACTACGGGGACTCAGTTCTACGCTACATCTAACAGTTAAGCACTAATATAAAGATGGAAATGAAATGCTAATACAAAATCCTAATTAAAATGAGTAAAAGGCGCAGCTCGTACCTGGTAAAGCACTAAGGAGAAGAGGCCTCGCCGGAGCGGCTACCTTGGGTGCAACCTTCGCTTATTCCAACCGATTCAAGGTGCCGGACATGCCCTCCTGTCACAAGGAGCAACCCCAGGACCGAATGCAAGGAAGAAAATGGGTAAAGGCTGACCAAACTTGGGAAGAAGGCGAAGGTTGATTATTTATGGACAGCTTGGCGCACCCTTATTGACCAAGTCGTAGCGGCAAATCAAAGCTATATACAAAAGAACAAATGAATGGGCGTGTATGTACATCGATCGGGGGAAAATGGCGGCGATGTCAGAAGATGGATGGGTCGAGCGTGAATAAAGGGAGAAAATGACTGGAAAAGACATGCGTGTCAAATCAGCTGCCTGGGGGTCGAGTTGACCAAGCGGTCAACGAATGCTGGAACCAGATTGGGCCACGTCAACGAGAAGTTGACTGATTATTTTAACCTAATAAATGATTTAATTAAATTTTATTTATAAAATAAAAATGTTTATTAATTAATGTAGTATTTATTTATGATTTTTATTTATTTTTTGATATATTTTATTAGGGGTTTATTTTAATAATGTATTTATAAAGGTATTTACATGTATTTATTTTTATTTTGTTTATTTTTATATTATTATTTTATTTTCGTATTTTATAAATTTATAAATTATTTTTATGAGTATAAATATATTTTTATTTAATTTTTATGAGTTTATTTACATTTTTAAATAAATAGGTAGATGTAATATGTAGGTATACTCATAGGTATTTTACCTATATTTTATACATATTTTATTTATTTAATGAATTTTATTTGTTTTTATTTTGGATTTGTATTGTTAATAAATTATTTGTAATATTTAAAATATTATAAAAATATGAAAGAATAAAATAATTAAAGAATGTATTCCCCTTTGATTTATATGCATACATAACATAGGTATTTTGCCTATGTATTATATAGACTTATTTTATTTTACAAGTTCTTTTTTATTTTATTCTAATTTCAATATGTACATGCATTTTATATATTATTTACAAAATTCTAAAAATATAAATTTATAGAAATAATGAATAATGAATAAATTGAATATTTTAATCAGGTAGATTGTACAATGAAGGCCAAAAACCTAACTTTCACAGATAGACTCCAAAAATTATGAAACCAATTTTATTAAATAGTTCTTGAGAAGCTATATACAATTAAAGGTGATTTTGTGGATTTTTAGTTTTTATTTGCAAGATATGGGTCTGTGAAGTTGAGATTCTGGCTTTTTATTCTGTGTATAAAATGTACACTATATATTCTTTTTACACAAACTCAATTTTGTACTTTTTATTCACATTACTATCTACAATTTCATGCACAAAATTTCTTTATTTAATGAATAAATAATTATATACAAAATAGGATGTCAAAAATGCATAAATGAATGAATAAATAAATGAGATATTTATTGTATTATTGGCCCTTATCTCCTCCTACTTTATTCCTTGTCGACCAATTCCATTCTGGACTTGGTCTCGAGGTTAGGGTCATAAAATATTTGCAATATTTTATTCCTTTTTCTTTTCTTCTCTTTATTCTATAATTTTGGCATTAAAAACCTTATTTTATGTACAATAAATACAACAAATAATGAATGCAATTATGAACAAATTGATGCTATTTATATGCATTTGCTGGGGTTTTTAAGGCCAAAATGATAGAATAAAGGTGATGAAATGGAGATTCATCACCCCCCCATACTTGCCTTTGCTAGTCCCTAGCAAATACTTATGCAATAAGTACAAAAGGAATAAAGAATAAGAAGAAAAGAAAATGCAAAAATAAAGAATTTAAAGAATAAATTGAATTGACCGTGATTATTAAACTCATCTGTACAAAATCAAAGTTTGGAGCTCAGGTTAGACCTTGCTGTGAAAATGTGTGTGGAACCTGGTTGGGAACCAAATTTAAAACACAACAGCCTTCGAGAGTCACAGAACTCGGTTCAAATCACCTCAATAGCCTAGTCAGAACTAGTCTACGTCATACGCAAACCCTTATGACTATGAAGCTGACTTGTACAGTGTAAGTGATAGTGGCTCTCCCCAACTGAAATGACAAAGGAACTGACTTCTCCAGAATGACTACCCAATGATTCCCCAATCCAGCCCTCTACCGTCGAGGAGCGGGGTATTCCCTTCTAAGTTCAAGTGGCATCCAACTCTAGAGGAGGAGGAGGAGAAGAGAATGGATGGTAGCCAGTGTAGCTACCTATCCTGGGATGCAAGACCATTGTAGTCAAGTCATCCAGCTGCAGGCTCACATGGTATAACTTTGATGCTCAAGCTTGCTTATTTTCTATACAACATATATACATACTCTGGCAGGCACTTTTGTTTTTATTTACATGCCTGTCCACTTTTTTTTGGAGGTTTTTTTTTCAAACATACTGTTTACAGCAACATTTGCATAAGGACTTTTTCCTCTTGAGCCAGAAGATTGTCCCTCTTTTGAAGCTTTATCACAACCCACACTCTCCTGTCATTTGACTTCATTGAAACTAGACCAGGTTGGGGTGCACTTCCCTCCCTAGACGAGGATGAATGTTTCCACCCATGTGCGTCTCAGACTGGCAAATCCAACCCCCTCACCACTCCAACTGAGTTGAGCCAAGTGAAAGGTGCAAGTGTCCAAGTTAGGTCACGGCCGACAAGAGTCATGTGTGTGTTTCGAAAAGTTCTAGTTAGCCCACTGAGGTGACTTGAACCCCACCCTGATTTCTCAAAGAATTAAGTATGAGTAGACCTGAAGTACCTTAAACCTAGTTCCATAAGGTTCCAGTGCAGTTAGGTGTGGTAAGGTCCAACCAAGCTCCAATCTTCGACTTTATTGGACTAGTTCAACATCAAGCTCAATCAAAGAATATGAATGCTATGCAAATGCTATTTACAAATATGCAAAGAATAATGCAATTTTTCAAAGAATTTAAAAACAAAGGGCAAATTTTTACACAAAGAATTTAGAAATAAAAGAATTTTTGCACTCAAAGTATAAAATATGTACAGCTATTTAAACGGGTGTGCCGCTTTATTTTACAAGACTTAAAGAATTTATAGGTTTTAACAAAGTGATTTATTTAGGTGTATATACAGTTGTTAAAGAATTTTATGTATTTTATTTTCAATTATTTTTATTTATTTATTATGATGCTTTTATTCCTCAAATTTATTTGAAAATGATTTTCAAACAATTTTGGAAAACTATAGTCCAAAATAATTTTACAAGCAATTTACAAACATGTACACACATTTGAAAATCATTTTGCAAAGGTTTTTCAAACGGTATAAATAGATTTTTCACAAATTTTTGCAACCATTTTTCAAACCATTTGCAAATAATTTTTCAAACATTTTATTTTACACAAAGAAAATAAACTTTACAAACCAAAATGTCTTTACAAAGGTTGAAAACATGTAACAAAACGTTTTCAAAATAGTTTTCAAAAGATTTTCACAAAGATTTTCAAACTATTTTTCAAACATTTTGCAAAAAATATTTTCACCTGATTTATTAATCAGTAAATATAAAAAGAATTTGAGGAATAATCACATCTTTTTATTAGGGTTTTTAATAAATTTAAAGAATTATTAGCCATAATTATTGAAAGTACGAGTTATGGCTGAAGTATATACAGAGTATATACGACCCCCCTATACTTAGCTTGAGCTATGTACTCATAGATTGGAAAAGAGAAAAAGAAGACATAACTCGTACTGAGTATAGAAAAGTCTAAAGAATATATAAATAAGAAATGAATGAAAGAGAAGTTGACCGTCCCCCATATACTTAGGATCAAGTAATCCTAAGTATAGCAGACTGTACACAAAGTAGGGAGGGTCAAGGGTGGGAATACACAGATCAAAGAATTAACAAATCAGGGGTGCACCCCTCTATACTTAGGACAAAGTACATCCTAAGTACAAAAACTGACTCAAAGGGGCGACATGCTTTATTCAGATACAGAAGATAGAAAAGGAAAAGAAGAAAAGAGAGATATATACAGATAGATGAAACGGTCATGGAGAATATACGCATCACTCCCCCTATACTTAGGGTGAGATATCTCTAAGTATAGGCAACAATAGGAGTGACGAAACTGAACGACGAAAGAACAACACGGTGTGTACCCCCCTATACTTAGGACAAGGTACGTCCTAAGTGTAGACACAAAGATATGGCAATAGATATGGAGCACACATATCATACGGGAGAAAGAATGCACAAGGCACACATATATACAAGTGGTGAAGAACTGGTGAAGTACAGGACGGTATCTGACAAGTGAATATCGTACTCTCGTCATCGTTTCCCTGTGAGAACGAGGACGCAGTTAGAAGGTGAAAAGACACCCGGATATACAGTCAGGTGGGTGTCAGCTACCGGAGCAAAATAGATCGAAAGTACAGATATCGGGTCCGGTAGCATGAAGCAATCAATTGGCTCGTAGGATCAGCATGAGGAAATAGAGTTGATACTATAAGACCAGGAGGAAGAAGTAACAGTACAGATTCCTCCGGTCAATCGGAGTCTCAGAAAGATATGGAAGATAGATAATAGAAGATACCATGGCATTCGGTGGTCATGAAGTCGGAAGATCACAGGAGACACACCGAATACCGCAAGTCGTGGCTCAACCCTGCGAGGGCCGTCAAGGTGAGTAGGCTCAAAGGAGCCAGGAATCAGACCATAATCAGAAGACTTGGTCTCGTGATCCGCAGATCGAATACACAATCAGAAGGAGACCGAGTAGACAGCTCAGAAGACTCGACTTCGTGCTCCAACAGATGGGAGACACCAGAAGTGAAACCGAGTACCTACAAGGTGATGTACCCTCCCGCAGATAACCCTCGGGGAGTGGAACATACTAGTCAATGAATAATCATAAAAAGACTCGACCTTGCAAGGGTCGTCAAGGCGAGTGGACGCAAAGGCGTCAGTGATCCAACAGACGGATCATCAGGTACGGACTCGGTAGGAGACATATCGGCTATAGCAGAAGAAACCAGAAAGTCTAAAGAATGTAGCAGCGTCCCGCAGACAACCCTCGGGGAACGTGCTGCCAGCTAGGCATGGAAATAGTAGATAGCAGGAGCTCAAACTTGCGAGGACCGTCAAGGCAAGAAAGAGGCTCAAAGGAGCTGGATCCATTAGACGGATCCATAGAAAATGTGGTCTCGGTAGACGGCATATCGTTTACCAGCAGAAGAGACCAAGAGAGCTAAAATGTGTCATAGCCTCTCACAGATAACCCTTGGAGAGCTATGAACTAGGCGGTGAATAATTGTAATATGAGGGCTCATCCTTGCGAGGACTGTCAAGGAGAGCAATCAGACAGTTGGCCTCATGTACCGACAAGTCAGGTACGCAAGCAGAGGGGGAGGCCAATCAAGCTAATCATCTGACTCGGTTCCGGGTCCCATCAAAATGGCGACCCAAGTAGTGGATGAAACCGTAATCCTAGGCATTGTCACATCCTCCCGCAGATAGTCCTCGGGGAGGAATGCGAGCTAGATCAATGTAGGTCAAGGGAATGCTGGCATAAGATCTCAGGTCCTCGAAATATTGTGAATCCATCAATCAACAGGAGGGCAGAAGATCATGTGAGGGACAAAAGAACAGAATATCAATCATAATGCAATCCATCGAAGTCAATCCAATCAGCTGAGATGGCACGAAAGATAATCAGGAATCCTCAAAGTGCCATGGGTGGACCATAGAGTCAGGAGATCAAGGATGGGTCAATCAAAAAGATGAGGAGGTTCATGGGGGTTCGTGGCACCGTCATCATGAAGCATATATCAAGATAGTCAATCCAAAATCCGAATCAAGACGGGTCGAGCCAAATGGGTAGATCAATCAATAAGGTCACATGAATTCCTCATCGAAGCATCAAAATGCATCACACCCTCAATCCGGTGTGCGAGACCAAAAATTCCTCAATAATGCATCACACCTATGTTTGTGCCCAAAATCAAATAACCTCAAAACGTGCACGTATTTGATCACAATCCCAGGGCACACACCTCCCAGCATCCTCAATCTTTGGCCCGTCTTACACAACTAATCAAGGTACTCATAAAATCCTCGATGCGGGCCTCATCGATGTGCACAGCATTCCCGGTAATATAAAAGTGATACAGAGGGGACGAGGAGGGCGGGCGAGAAGATCGGGACATCGACCAAATTGGGTGTTCCACACAAGGCAGGAACACCGTCAAACTGGTGGTCCGAAGAGCATGCTCTCCTCGAACCTTAGAAGATGGGGATGGTAAGGGATGGTACGGTGGATACGAGGAAGATGGTAAAGAAGAGGGAAATGAAGGACTTGGCGAAGAAATGATTGAGCTCAAGCGCCAATATCACGACTCGATGCAGATGAGGAGGTATATGTATAAGAGAGGTAGAGAGACTCAAAGATGAAAAATGCATGACTCACACGGACGGGACCGACTACTCTAATAATGAATGAAAAACGTAACAGACACCAAGTCACAATCAATACACAAGGCAAACCCCCCGATTCACCTACTCAACACAGTGAAGACCGTCAGGTGACGGTCATTTATCTTTTCATTTTCAGAGTGAGGTGAGAATCACAAAGTTGTACAAACACTTAGGAGGCTTGATGGGATTTGGGCTCTACTCCTTAGTGTGTACGTAAGCAATTTAAAACGCATACAATGAGGGGGTTGCACTCCCCAAGACAAGGAATCCATTACATTTTATTTTAAGTCCAATAGAGTTAACAGTCCCAATTTTATTTTTGTTATCACTTTTTTTGGGTATTTTCAGTGCATGTGCATAACGAGGTTCCAATTTCCATTAAGCATCCTAGGTTGGCAAAAACAGAGGGAGAAGGTCGAAAAAGCCATGCAAGTCGAAAATCGATGATGCATGCTAAGTAAGAAGACTTACAGTGCTTCCAGCTCTCTCCATGCGGGATGCAGAACAGAATTTGAAACTATGCTATATGCAAATGCAAGCCGAAGAAATCGCCCTAGGATAGTAACTGCTATTATCGCGAAGCACCACAAGTCGGTCACCGATCTTCAATCCAGGAGTCCGGTCTAGGCTCACCCCTCCTCCTCTCGACACATCGAGTTCAGGAGCAGCGCTTGGCAGGGTGGGCTGCGGAACGTAGGCTTGAAGATGGTAGGCGACTGTTTAGAATTTGATCTAGGTCCAAAGCGCACTATAGGTACATGCAAATATATTAATGTGTTTGGACCTAATTCTACGAGCAAGCAATTCCTATGGCAAAGGGCTCATTCACACAAAATAATAAAAATAAAAATAAAATAAAAAAGGAAAAGCGTCAAAACCATCGAGGCCCCCAAGGGAACAATCCCTCGGGCAATGGACCTCGGGAGTCGGAGTGTACCTGTGAGAGTTTCGTATTATTACATGTTTCTAAGTCGCTCTCTCACATGAATATACATAATAAAATAAAATAAAAATGCATAAAAATATAGACTGTCTTCAAAAATTCTCCTTCATCTGTCGCCGATGCTCTCCCCTGTTGGCTGGTGTAGAAGAGCCAACTCCGCCTCGCTTGGGTGCTTTGGTCCTCCTAGGAGGTCCTCCTTCACTTGGCGGTCCCTCGCATCAAAGACAAATAAAAGAGATGGTTCAGAGCAGTCAATCAATAAGCTCAAAAATAATCAGAGAAACAATAAATGAATAATGTCATGAGCAAAGAATTAAATAAATAAATGAACAATCATTCAAAATCCGTTGCCTCCCCGGCAACGGTGCCATTTGATGATTTAGAATTTTAGAGGGTCTAGAAATCTCACAAGGCGAGAGATCCAGTCGCTGAGGCGATCACTCAAAAATCCTAATCAATCAACAATTAACCCACAATAAAATATATGCAAAGAATATCAAAAAATGTGGAGTTAAAATTTATTATAACTCTACATGTAAATGTGTATAGGTGTAAGCACAAGTAGAGGTCGAACACTGGGAGGCGAATGGTTGAGTGATGAAATTGGTTGTGTAATTATTCAATTCTTGGTTCATGTCCAATTCTTATTGTTTTTGTGGTTTTTTTAATTTTATAATTTTTATTTATTTATTTTATTAAATTTTTATTTTTTTTTATAATTCATATTTTTTATATATGTTTTTTTATTTTTAATTATATAATATAGTTATATTTAAATACATATATATAAGAAGAGAGAGAAATATAATATATGGATATATATATATATAAATACTCAAAATATATACTAGATAAAATATTTTTTGACTTTTTATATTTTTCTATTTTTTTATTATTTTTCTGGAATTTTACTAATTTTTATGTATTTTTAATTCCAAGAAATGCCCCTAATATGGGACTAATTAAATAGGTTGAAACTAATTTGGGTTTTAAAAATATAAAATAATTCCCAAAATTATCCAAATTAATTTTAATACATTAATAATAATATATAGATAATTATAAAAGAGAAAAATATGTTTTTGATATTTTTCTGGGGTTTTTATTTTTTTTTTGGATTTTGGAGCATTATGATTTTTATATTTTTCTTTTTCTTATTTTTAGGGTTTTTTAATTTTTGGACTCAATTTATTTATAAATATACCATATTTTTTTGAAATTTTTCAAAAAAATTTTATAATTTTTTTTGTATTTTATAAATTAGACAGTGCAAAAATGGCTCCTTTTTCATTTTTAATAATTAGGTGAAATGCAAAAAATGCAAATTAAAATGTGGGCGTGGAAGTACACTACATGAAGCATCTAACCTAATTTTTGTGTATTTTTAGGAGCTACATAGGTATTTTTAGTAAATAGATAAAAGACACAAAAATTAAACAGCCTGGCTGGAAGGACCAAAATGTAATTAAGGAAAGTACAAGGGTCCTACTGCAAAATTTACATTTTTATTTACACTAAATATTTAATTTACAGAATTAAAAATTAAATACAAAAAGAGCGGGGGTTAGGTTTGCAATTTACCCCCTCAGGCGCTTGATCCGACGGCTGATGCGCACGACTAATCCACGTGGCGCCTCCACGTTTGCCGATGCCGCTTCGCCGATGAGCGCTAGAGATTAGATCTCATGGGAGATCTGACGGTCATGGCTTCACGCCAACGGATGGCTGAGCTTCGAACTGGGGCTGAGAGATGATCCAATGGCTTTGACGGTGCTCGGAAGAACATGGACGAACCCCATTCCTCCCGAGCTTCGATCTGGCATGGCGTGCGCGTCCGATCATTCCCCGAGCTGTTGTTGTTCCAAGAAGGTCCCTGGGAACGCCTAGTGTCGACTGGAGGACTCCAATAAGCACAAGTCTTGTCGGAGCTCCCCAGCGAGGTCGAGGAAGAACAGCATCCCCAGGTACCTCGACATCCTTCAAATCGCGACCCCGGAGGGTCCTTTGGCCCTCCAAACATGCAAAAGACAAGCACGCAAGCAGGACCAAGGTCCGGCGACCTTATTTGGGTCAAATGAACGGAAAATGGGGCGCGGCGGAGGTCTCCGACGAGGGTGGTAGAGTTGGAGACCCGATCCTCAGATCCAAGAGGATCTGAGTGGGATCGAGGTGCCTGAGATGAATAGAAGCGTATGGGGAAGAAAATGGGAGGTGAGGCGAGGTCGGTGGATGACAGGAGCACAACGAGTGGGTTCGCCGGAGCGGAGCTCCGGCGAACTACGGGGACTCGGTTCTACGCTACATCTAACAGTTAAACACTAATATAAAGACGGAAATGAAATGCTAATACAAAATCCTAATTAAAATGAGTAAAAGGCGCATCTCGTAACTGGTGAAGCACCAAGGAGCAGAGGCCTCGCCGGAGCGGCGGCCTTGGGTGCAACCTCCGCCTATTCCAACCGATTCAAGGTGCCGGACATGCCCTCCTGTCACAAGGAGCATCCCCAGGATTGAATGCAAGGAAGAAAATGGGTAAAGGCTGACCAAACTTGGGAAGAAGGCGAAGGTTGATTATTTATGGACAGGTTGGCGCACCCTTATTGAGCGGGCCGTAGCGGCGAATCAAAGCTATATACAAAAGAACAAATGAATGGGTGTGTATGTACATCGATCGGGGGACATTTTTCATGAAGGCGGCGATGTCAGAAGATGGACGGGTCGAGTGCGAATAAAGGGAGAAAATGCTTGGAAAAGACAGGCGCGTCAAATCAGTCGCCTGGGGGTCGAGTTGATCAAGCGGTCAACGAATGCTGGAACCAGATTGGACCACGTCAGCGAGAAGTTGACTGATTATTTTAACCTAATAAATGATCTAATTAAATTTTATTTATAAAATAAAAAATGTTTATTAATTAATGTAGTATTTATTTATGATTTTTATTTATTTTTTTGATATATTTTATTAGGGGTTTATTTTATTAATGTATTTATAAGGGTATTTACATGTATTTATTTTTATTTTATTTATTTTTATATTATTAGTTTATTTTCTTATTTTATAAATTTATAAATTATTTTTATAAGTATAAAAATATTTTTATTTAATTTTTATGAGTTTATTTACATTTTTAAATAAATAGGTAGATGTAATTTGTAGGTATACTCATATGTATTTTGCCTATATTTTATACTTATTTTATTTATTTAATGAATTTTATTTGTTTTTATTTTGGATTTATATTTTTAATAACATATTTGTAATATTTAAAATATTATAAAAATATGAAAGAATAAAATAATTAAAGAATGTATTCCCCTTTTATTTATATACATACATAACATAGGTATTTTGCCTATGTATTATATAGACTTATTTTATTTTACAAGTTCTTTTTGATTTTATTCTAATTTCAATATGTACATGCATTTTGTATATTATTTACAAAATTCTAAAAATATAAATTTATAGAAATAATGAATAATGAATAAATTGAATATTTTAATCGGGTAGACTATACAATGAAGGCCAAAAACCTAACTTTCACAGATAGACTCCAAAAATTATGAAACCAATTTTATTAAATAGTCCTTGAGAATCTATATACAATTAAATGTGATTTTGATGGATCTTGAGTTTTTATTTGCAAGATATGGGTCTGTGAAGTTGAGATTCTAGCTTTTTATTCTGTGTATAAAATGTACACTGTATATTCTTTTTAAACTAACTCAATTTTGTATTTTTATTCACATTATTATCTACAACTTTCATGCACAAAATTTCTTTATTTGATGAATAAATAATTATATATAAAATAGGTGTCAAAAATGCATAAATGAATGAATAAATAAATGAGGTATTTATTGTATTATTGGCCCTTATCTCCCCCTACTTTATTCCTTGTCGACCAATTCCGCTCTGGACTTGGTCTCGGGGTTAGGGTCATAAAATATTTGCAATATTTTATTCCTTTTTCATTTCTTCTCTTTATTCTATAATTTTCGCATTAAAAACTTTATTTTATGTACAATAAATACAACAAATAATGAATGCTATTATGAACAAATTGATGTTATTTGTATGCATTTGTTGGGGTTTTTAAGGCCAAAATGATAGAATAAAGGTGATGAAATGGAGATTCATCAAACACCCCATTTGCATCTTGTGATTATGCTATACTTAGGGTGTACTTTACCCTAAGTATAAGGGGGATGTCAGACTTTTGATTTCTCTTTGGATTCTTTTTACCTCTGCTTTGCTGCCTATACTTTGGGATATTTCACCCTAAGTATAGGGGAGGTAGACCATGTACATTCTTCCACTCAGATTTTCCGTTATGAAGAGTCTGCTATACTTAGGGTTACTTAATCCTAAGTATAGGGGGAAACACCGAGACCTTTTCATTCTATTCTTTGATTCGTCATTGTAGTATAGCATTCCTTTTCACTTCCCTATACTAAGCACGAGTTATGTCTTCTCCATCGCTCTTGATCCACTCTGAGGACATCGTTCGAGCTAAGAATAGGGGGTGTCGTATATATTTCATATATACTTTAGACATAACTCATACTTTGTGTGAGTATGTTAATAAATAAAATGGCTAAAATCCTTTATCTAAAAACCGTGAATATTTAAATTTTTTCTTTTACATAAAAGTCTTTCTTGCGCATACATAGTTATTTATAAAAACTATTTTTTGTACAAATGTTTGTAAAAATGTTTTGTGTATAAAAAGTTTGTAAATATTTTGGTATCAAAATTATGTATACATTACAATTTTTTGTAAAATATTTGAAAAACAAAAGTTTGCAAAAACCCTTGTGTAAATGCGTGTAAATAGTTTGCAAAACCTCTGCATCCATGCATTCATTCAAACATTTTTCAAAAATTTTGCACATTTTCAAAAAATTGCATAAAAAGATTTTTGTATATATTTATATTATTTTGAATCATAGATTGACATTTAAACTAGCCTGGAATTAAATTGGAAAATGGAGCTTGGTTAAGACCTTAATCCACCTA
This sequence comes from Ottelia alismoides, assembly GCA_037367405.1. Lineage (NCBI taxonomy): Eukaryota > Viridiplantae > Streptophyta > Magnoliopsida > Alismatales > Hydrocharitaceae > Ottelia > Ottelia alismoides. The sequence continues at coordinate 28,276 of JAZKJV010003208.1, forward strand.
ATTTTAAGAGGAACCTTATAGGGCTTAGGGTTATGACTTTTCAGGTCCATTGGTGACTTGATTCTTTGAGTCCACTAGGCTATGAGCACATGTCATCTTGATGAGCCTAAGAAGAACACTTAACAACGGACACATGACTCTCACATACAATGGCTTTACTTGCACCAGCACCTTACACATAGCTCTCTACAGATGAGGTGGTGAGGAGGCAGTCTTCTTTGGCTTGGGGTAGCATACGAGGGTAGTACTTTTAGGCGGAACCCCTCATCTTCTTTTAGTGAAGGAAGTGTGTCTCAACTTGGTATGGTAGCATTGAGGTCTATAGACAGGAGTTCTGGGTTGCATAAATACTTCAAAAGAGGGATAGTCTACTGGCTCAAGAGAAAAACTCCTTATGTATATATACTGCACCATGTAGATATGTTGTACATATGCACATCGAAAAAATGCAAAAGAAAGAAAAACTCCGAAAAAGTGGTGGGTCTGATAGAAAATGAAATACCTACCGGAGTGTATATAGCCAAATAAAACAAAGCTTATGTTACCCATTCTCATCTCCTGAAGCTTGTAGTAGGGAGACTTAGCTACACTGGTTAGGCTCCCAAGGATACATGACTACACTGGTCATGGTCCATTCTCTTCTTCCTCCTCTTCTTGAGCTGGTTGAACTTGAACTTAGAAGGGAATATCCTGCTCCTCGAGGAAAGAGCTTCCAGACTAGGGCACTAGAGTTACCTTGTTGAGGGGGGCTGTTACTTTGTCATTTCTAAGGTGGGGAGCTACATATCACTTACACGGTACAAGAAAAGATTCATGGTCATTAGAGTTTGTGTATGTAGACTTGTTCTGATCTGGATTATTGAGGAGTCTTGACCATAGATTGGTGGAACTTAGAGGCTGTTGAGTTTTAAACCTAGGTCCCAATAAGGTTCCGACAAACTAATAATCCAAAGGTCTGACTGAGCTCCATACTTCAATTTAATGAAGATAAGTTTAATAATCAATCTTGATTCTCCTTCTTTTTCTTTTTCTTTTTCTTTTTTTCTCTTTTCACTTCTTTTTCAAATAAGTGTTTGCTAAGGGACTAGCAAAGGTAAAGTAAAGGGGGTGATGAATCCATGTTCATCACTTTTTATTCTTTTATTTTAGCTAATTATCTTGGCAATGCATCATGTAAATATGTGTAAATACAATAACTTAGCAATATGCATGCATGTGTTAATATTACATAATTAGCATGTATTTGTGCAAAAATAAAAGAATAAAGAAAAATAAAAAGGAAGGAGGTATTTAGAATAAATATTGAGTGACCTGAACCCTAAGAGAGGGCCAAGCATTGACCAGATCACTAAATAAAATAAGTAGAGAGAGATAGGGCCTACTCTATTATGTATATATCATATGTGTAAATAAATAATTATTTTTGCCAAAATAAAAATAAAATATTCTTTTTACCTCCTTTTATTTATTTACAAAAATAAAATAAAATTCAAAAAAATAAAATAAAAATAGAATAAAATTCTCTCTCTCTCTTGTACATAATACATGTATATATATATGTTTCCTTCCATATTTAATATACACATGTAAATACATAATAAAAATAAAACAAAAATTATTTTTATATTCCAAAAATTATATTATAAATAAATAAAATATAAAGCTGGGGTACTTTTGTAAAAATAATAAATTAAAAATAATTTTACAAAATACATAGGTATAATATACATGTATATAGTACAATATGATGTATATAGAGTAATTTATTTTTCATAAAAATAAATAAAAATCACAGAAAAATCCCTTGAAAAATAATAAACATTTTTCATTTTATTCATTTTTAAATTTAAATTCATTTATTATTTTTACTCTATTTATTTTTTATTTTTCCTGCTATTTTGTCCTCTAGCCTATTTTGTCCTCATTCCCCACCGCTCATGATTGGTCCATGGTGGAAGTTGACCCGGGTCAACGCCATCTTCCAGGCTTGACCTGACCTGGTTGTCTTTGTCGGACCTTCTTCTCGGAATTTTCTCGGGCGGATCGCGCATCCTTTCGCCCCGAATCTTTGCCCGTGTCTTCCCCATGGATCCAAGATCCCTGCAGATCCCTAGGGAGGCACAGATCTTTCTCAATTCACGCACCCTCACCCGATCTCTCCAGCCACCTGGGAATGCTATAAAATCTCTCATTTGCTCCCCCAGGTCGGCAGCTCGTGATTGCTCCCTCTCGATACCTTAGCCACCTTCAGTAGAGTGACAGCTGTCTGGAGTGTCGCCTGACGATCGAGTTGGTGAAGCGACGTCGCAGCTCAGCCTTTGTGGCCAGAGATCTGTCGCGATTAGCCTCCCTTGCCTTCCGCCACTTGTTCGAGGCCATTACCCTGACGACCACCTTCATCTAGAGTTGAGGAACACGTTCCGACCTTCAGGTAACTCCTTTATATTCGCCTTGGTCTATTCGATCAAATCTTTCATTTGCTGTCATCGTAGCTTCGCCAGCTCCGACCACCCTGTCGGAACTCCATCACCCGCCTTCAGCCGCTTCAATATCTCCGCATGCTCACCCTCCATCTTGCTCTGCAACCTGATCACCCTAATCTTAGCCCATCTAGACAAGATTAGGTCCGAGATCTCCTCCTTCGCTTCCACCGGAGATCGACCAGCATCCTCGCCGCTTCTTTCACTTTCAGTCTCAATAACCTAGATCGGAGCATAGCTCCGAGTCAAAGCTACCCATTGCGGGTCTTGGCGTGCGTTGGGAACCCACATTCCATCCATACTAGAGCTCGCTGGAGTCCCTCTAGGCCATCTTCGTCGTCACGTCCATCCGGTTGGTGGAGTCTTCATCTGAGCTGCTCAATCGAGGTGGAAGCCTTCCACGAGTCATCTAGCGCTTCTCGGTCGATCATCGGGGCTGAGGATCTCCTCCTTGGCTCCGGTGAAGTTCACTCAGGAGTTGTTCGTCCAGGTTGATCTGTCACTGTTGGATCAGACCTGCTCTGCCAGATCGCATCCGGACCGCAGCAGCCGCAGAGGAGTTAGGCCATTGGATGTCAGATCTGACATCCACGAGCGTTCCACATCCCCGACAGTCCCTGACCGTCAATGCCAGCAGAGCCGCACGATCATGCCACACCAGCGGACGACACGTGGCTCCTCACGCGTGACTCATGTGCAGCAAGGGTATATTGCTCTTTTTACCATGCATTTATCTTGCTTTCTGTTTTAGTCAATAAAATAAATATTGTAGTTGGACCGATTTGCAGTTTAGTCCATGTAGTTTTTGTTATTTGCATTCTAGTCCTTCCAGTCTGGAGGCACGTGCTCGGTCACGCGCATAGTGATGTATTTGCACTATTTACCCGGAACTTCTCCTGTGTTATGGTTTGATTGGATGTTTTATGAAATTGCATGTATGCCCTTATAAACGTGGATTTGATGCATGTGAGGAATTAATTGGTGAAATTGCATTTTCAACCCCATACTTTTCATGCATGTTATTACTTAGTACAGGAACTTAAAATAATTGCATTTAGGTCCCTACAAACTGTTTATTGAGTTTTTAATTAAATAAATTTCAAAACTATTCTAAAAATTCCCAAAAAATTACACGTGTCTCTCTCTCACTTAAATTACACAAATATATGCAATAAAATAAATGGAGCTCGGTCTTAAAATCTTTCATTTGCCAGAAGGCCACCTCCGACCTTCAAGTAACTCCTTTACACTTCTCCTTGGTCTATTCGATCAAATCTTTCATTTGTTGTCGTCGTAGCTTCGCCAGCTCCGACCACCCTGTCGGAACTCTGTCACCTGCCTTCAACCGCTTCGATATCTCCGCACGCTCACCCTCCATCTTGCTCCACAACCTGATCACCCTAATCTTAGCCCATCTAGCCAAGATTAGGTCCGAGATCACCTCCTTCGCTTCCGCCAGAGATCGGCCAGCATCCCCCGCCGCTTCTTTCACTTTCAGTCTCAATAACCTAGATCGGAGCATAGCTTCTAGTCAGAGCTACCCGTTGCAGGTCTTGGCGCACGTTGGGAACCCTCATTCCATCCATCCTAGAGCTCACTGGAGTCCCTCCAGGCCACCTTCGTCGTCACGTCCATCCAGCTGGTGGAGTCTTCATCTGAGCTGCTCAATCGAGGCGGAAGCCTTCCACGAGTCATCTGGCGCTTCCCGATCGATCATCGGGGCTGAGGATCTCCTCCCTGGCTCCGATGAAGTTCACCCAGGAGCTGTTCGTCTAGGTTGATCTATCACCATTGGATCAGACCCGCTCTGCCAGATCGCATCCGGACCGCATCCGCCGTGGAGGAGTCAGGCCGTTGGATGTCAGATCTGACATCCACGAGCGTTCCACATCCCCGACAGTCCTTGACCGTCAGATCTGACACCTGACGCCAGCAGAGCCACATGATCACGCCACACCAGCGGACGACACATGGCTCCCCACGCGCGACTCATGTGCAGCAAGGGTATATTGCTCTTTTTACCCTGCATTTATCTTACTTTCTATTTTAGTCAATAAAATAAATATTGTAGCTGGACCGATTTGCAGTTTAGTCCCTGTAGTTTTTGTTATTTTCATTCTAGTCCTCCCAGTCTGGAGGCACGTGCTCGGTCATGTGCATAGTGGTGTATTTGCACTATTTACTCGGAACTTCTCATGTGTTATGGTTTGATTGGATGTTTTATGAAATTGCATGTATGCCCCTATAAACGTGGATTTAATGCATGTGCGAAATTAATTGGTGAAATTGCATTTTCGACCTAGAATTTTCATGCATGTTAATTATTATTACATGAACTTAAAATAATTGCATTTAGGTCCCTACAAACTGTTTATTGAGTTTTTAATTAAATAAATATCAAAACTATTCGAAAAATTCCCAAACAATTACATGTGGCTCCTGCTACTTTGTAGTATATTTAGTAATTTTTTAGATGCATTTTGATTTTATTTATTATTTTCTAAAAATCAAAAATCTTAAAAAATGTCCCTGTCTATTTTAGATTATCCATAAAAATAGAAAAATACCCATAAAAATTCCAAAAAATTTGTGAGTGATGATTTCGTGTGATTTGAATTTCTATGTTATTTTCATTCATTTATCTTTTAGAAAACACCTAAAAAATGCAAAAGACTAAAAACCTTGTAAAATCATTAAAATTTCATTAAAAATAAAAAAAATATGTTTTCAATTTTTGTAGGTAGATTTTATTTTATATTTTCATAAAATAATGCAATCAGGATTTTAGAGGCATTTTAGACATTTTTAAATTGTCTTTTCATCTAGGTTGTACACTGCTTGTTATTTTTGCCTTTCTTTTATTTTGAGTAAATTATATAAAAATCAGAAAAAGCCCCTAAAATACCCAAAAACACTGAATATTTTAAAAACATAAAAACATTTTTGTTTTAAATTTTTAAGTATTTTTAGATCTTTAAATAATTGTTTGAGTGTGACTTTTATCATTTCTTTATTTCTTTTCTTGATAGAAAATCATTAAAAAATTTTGAAAATCAAATACCAACAAAAATACTTTTATTTCTTGGATTTCTTGACTACTTCGTAGGATCATCCTGTGCTCCTTGTGTTCGACCCTGGTGGCTATACCAGGTTAAATAATTAGCAAGACCGCTTGCCTTGATTTTCATGCTTGATTTCTTTCTCTGGTGGTCTGATTTTTCTTATTGATCGTGCAATGCGATTCAGGTCGCAACGACCTTCGATATTCCTTAACCCGAGTTGCCTTCGTGGGTTATCAGAGGTTGATGGGATTTGGGCACTAGTCCTTAGGGTGTGCATGAGCAAGTAAAAGCGAAGACAATGAGGGGATTACTCGCTCCAAGACAATATTTTTCTTTTTGGTCGATTTTAGGGTCGAGTATGTTAGCAATCCCAATTTTATTAGTTATCACTTTTTGTATTTTAATGAGAATGCGCATGCCTAATGATGAATCAATTCCTTTTAACACCTAGGTGATCAAAACCAAAGGGAGAGGTGGAAAAGCAATGCAAGAGGCAAACGATGATGAATGATAAAGCGTAAATGCTCACCTTGCCTCCAGCACTCTACATGCAAGGATGCTCAGCATAATTGAAACCTAAACTATATGCAAATGCAAGCCGATGAAATCTCCCTAGGTTGAGAAACTGGATGCTAAATATCTAGAGGTGAGATCCGAAAGTCTGGTCTAGGAAGTGCATCGGTGTCCGCCACAACGGATCCTGCACGTGCTGTATAGCACTTCTCTCGGTGCTCGATCTCAAATCCAAATAAATAGCAATTAGATTTGTCTAAGTCCAAATGGAAACTATAGGATCATGCAAAGTATTAGGTGTTTGGCCTTAAGACTATCGACAAGCAATTCCTAAAACTAAGGGCTCAATCACACAAATAAAGAAAACAAAATCAGAAAACAAAGGGAAAAAGGCGATAAAACCGACGAGGCCCCCAAGGGAACAATCCCTCGGGCACTAGACCTTGTGAAGTGGCAGAGTGTGGCAGAGTCTTGTTTAAGTTACAAATCAATTATCTCTCTCTTACTTAAATTGCATAAATATATGCAATAAAATAAATGGAGCTCGGTCTTCAAAAATCTCCAAGCCTCCTTCGGTGTTAGGCAGCTAAAGCCGGCTTCATGTGGATGCACGGGCGCCTAGAATAGAGCACCTCCCTCGATCAGTGGTTCCTCATACAAAGTCAACAAAGATAGGAGGTTAGACAACTCAACAATTAATATCAAAAATAATGAAAATAAAAGAAGCACAAAAAATAAGCAAATAATCACAATCAACAAATAATCCCAATCTAAGCGTTGTTGCTCCCCGGCAACGACGCTATTTGTTTAACCTAAAATCGGGAGGTCGTGTTAATTAACAAGGTGAATCAACAGTCGTTGAGTTGACCTTGCACGAAATCCGGATTAAAACAACAATTAACCCGCAACAAATAAATAAGGCAATGAAAGTAAATGCGGAGTTAAAATTTATTATAACTCTACAAAAGATGTGTATAGTGCAAGTAGTGTAGATTGGGGCAAGCAGGTAGATTGGGGCAAAATTCTCAAAATGACTGTGATGTATTTGTCTATATGTGTTATTTTTTGTGGGTTTTAATTTTTATTTTTTTAAATTTTAATTTTATATTTTTATATTTTGATTTTTAATTTTCTGATTTTCTATTTTCTTTTTATATTTTATATATTTTTTATTTTCTTTTTTTTAATAGAAATAAAAAGCTATATATGCAATATAGATAAGAGAGAGATAATATATATACAAAAATAAGTAAAAATAGGCAAAATACATAAAATAAAATATTTTTCAGCTTTTTATGATTTTCTAATGTTTTTATGATTTTTCTATATTTTTGCTACTTTTTTGGTATTTTTAAAGTTCAAAATACTCAAAATAGGGAATAAAATAAAGATCTAAAATTGAAATGGAGATGAAAAATAGTAAATAAGGTCAAAAATCCTCCAAATCAATTTTAAGATAAAGACAATAAAATAAATAAAATTAAGAAATAGAAATTATATTTTTGTGATTTTCTAGGGTTTTTAATATTTGTATGAATATTTTAAGGGTTTTGCAATTTTTATGGGTTTTCTTTTATAATTTTTAGTTATTTTTGGTCTGAAATTAAAAGACACTAAAATACACAATAAATTTTTTGGGAATTTTTTGAAAAGTTTTTATAATTTTTATGTATTTTCTAATGCAAACAGGGATGAAAATGCATGTTTTGATTTTTTATAAATAATAAAATGCAGCAAAAATGAAAAATAAAAATATGCTTTAAAGAGCAATGCAACAGGAACTTATGCTATTTGTTGGGGATTTTTTAGGATCTTATATGCATGAAATAAATAAAGATAACACGAAGAAAATACAACCCTAATAGGGGTATTTCCATAATTATGCAAAAGATTGAGGGTCACAGTGCAATTTTCCCACAAAATTTATAACTAATTAAAAATATTTCTGGACCAAAAAGTAAAATCCAAAACCCGCAGGGTTGTTTTGCAAATTTGCCAAACTCACGTGCCCGAAGCACGTGACCTGGTAGGGATTGGTACATAATTAACAGAAATCTGAGGGCTAAAATGCAAAATTACTAGAAATTTATAACTGCATAAAAAAATTTCAGGTCTAGATAACAATAACAGAAACCCAAGGGGGTCCTTTGCAAAATAGCCACTCACCTCACGTGTGTGAGTCACGTAAGGTGGCGTGGCCAAGGACCTCTTTGTAAATAAGGTAAAGCTTGGGGGGTGATGCTATAAAATTTACACAAATATTGAACTACCGAGGGAAGATTATGTGCTAAAAGTAAATACAAAATTTTTTGGGGTGAATCTAGCAAAATACCCAAAGCATTAGCGGATCTGACGTTGGATGCTCTTTCACTTGCCATGTGTCGAAGATCCCACGGCTGGTACTGCTTCGCCCGCTGACAGCTGAGATTAGATGGTTAAGAAGATCGGACGGTGCAGGCGAGCGTGATCCGACAGATGTTGTACACCTGGAGCGTTGACCTCGATCTAACGGCAGATGGCGTCGGAGGAAGAACAGGGAAGGAACGCTAGCGAGGCAATCTTCCCTGACTTCGATCCTCGGCCTCTGATGTGCTGAAGGGCTCAAAAATGGCCGACGAGCTCCCTAGATGGTCCTTCTAGCGGTTGTCGGCTCCAAAAATCTACGGCGGTGGCCAGAGGTCGTGCGCTATGGCGGAGGAGCTGGGGGCTCCAGGTATCACGACGACTCCTCAAAACAAGCACCAGCTGCTTCTAAAGTCCTTGGACCTGCAAAAAAGAGTTAAGAGGGTCACGAGTAAATTTTCGTGACCCTTCGAAGGGCGAAAAGGGCGGAGATGGGATGGTGTGGTGAAATGGAAGAAAACTGGAGCGGAGCTCCAGCGAGTATGTAGCGGAGTGATTCGACGGAAAAGAAAAGAAACGGAGGATGGGGCTTTAATCCTACGACTACGGTGAATAAAAAACACAAGAAAAAATACAAAAAACGGACTCAAAGGCTAAGAACGCCTGAGATAGGACCTCGACACCGGTGGCCGGAGGAGGTAGGTGGAGACCGCCTTGCGACACACCTAACCCGGCTCCAGGGAGCTGGAGGAGCTCCTGTCACGAGCTCCAGTCCTGAGCTCGCCAAAAAGAGGGCAAAAATGGTCAGAAGAGGGTTCAAAAGATGAAGGGTGTCGATTTGGGTTTTTGTACAGGGTGAACGAAGTGGCGAGAAGAACGAGGCATTGGGAGCGAATCGATAATCCAAATATGGATATGAGCTGATGGCGTGAATCATCGATCTAAGGGGAAGAAAAGTCAAGAAGACTTCGACACGAAATGGTGAAAGATCTTGCCTCGAAAAAATCGTGATATGGACAAAAACCAAGGTTCTGATGAAATGGCAGGCGTAGGTAGAGAGTTGACCGCGGATCAACTCTCTGACCCTCCTGGTTGGTCCACGTGGACCAACCAGGAAAAAGCCTGGAGAAAAGAATTGGAAATTCATTTAAAAATAATAAATTATTTAATTAATTTTAAGTTATTAAATAAAATTGTTTATTATTTTATAAATTATTTTATTATGATTTTTATTTATTTTTTCAAGGTTTAAAATTATATGTTACCTTTTAATGTTATATTTTTATTTTTATTTTTATTTTTTATTTTAAATTTTAATAATTTTGTTTATTATTCTATATATTTATAACTTATTTCTATAAACTTAAATATATTTTTATTTTATTTTTCTGATGTATTTTTTACAATTAAATAAATAGAAGTATATTCTTTGTAGGTATTTTATAGGTATTATACCTATGTATTGTATACAAGTATTTTATTTTAGTATTTTATTTAGTGTTTTATTCCTATTTTAATATACACATATATTATAAATAATATTTACAAAATTATAAAAATATAAAATTATAAAAATAATGAATAATAAATATAATGAATATTTAAATCGGTATACAATAGGCGTCCAAAACCTAACTTTCACACCGTAACTCAGAAAAATATGAAACCACCTTCCATAAATAGATTATTAAAAATTATATACAATTAAAGGTGATTTTGATGTATTTCAAGTTTTTATTTGAGAGATACAGGTCTGGGAAGTTGGGATTTTGGAAACTTATTCAGATCATAACTTTTTATTTGTACATTATTTTTGTGTGAAATCAATTTTGTATTTTTCTATATTTAATTATCTACAACTTTCATGTACAAAGTTTCTTTGTTTGAATATAAAAAGTGGAACCAAAAATAGGCCCCAAAAATAAAGAATAAATGAATAAAATAAAAGATGTTTTTATTGGTTTTTGGCCCTTATCTCCCCCTACTTTAGTCCTTATCGACCTAGTCATCGAAATGACTAGGTCTCGGGGTTTCGGGTCATAAAATATTTGCAATATTTTATTATTTTCTTTTCTTTTCTTTATTCTATAATTTTGGCATTAAAAATAGTATTTTATACACAATTTACACAATAATGCATGGATGACAAAATGCCTAAATTAAGCATATTTACGCGCATTTACTAGGGTTTTTAAGGCCAAAATGATAGAATAAAGATGATGAAACGGAGATTCATCAAGTGGCATGTGGGGAGGGTTTGAATCTGGCTATGGATATGGTGGAGGTATTGGTGGACGAAGTGTAGGAGGTGGTGGAGTATGTGGTGGTGGCAGCATTGGTAGAGGGAATGGTGGAGATTTTGGCTATGGGTCAGGTGGTGGGAAAGAGTGGGAAACGGTGGGGGTTTCGATCTCGACCGTGGATTTGGTGGAGGAGGGCAGAAGCGGAGGGGGCACTGGAGGTGGCAGGGGCTCTAGCTCTGGATATGGGTCGGGATATGGTGGAGGTGTTGGGGGAGGAAAAGGAGGAGGCGGTGGTAATGGAGGAGGTGGAGAGGGAGGAAGTACTGGGGGCTCCGATGTTGGAGGAGGAAGTGGTGGGGGCTTTGATTCTGACAGTGGAAATGGATTAGGTTCGGGTAGGGGTGCTGGAGGAGTAAATGATGGGGGATTTGGTTCTGGAATGGATCAGGTTATGATAAAGGTATAGATTGAGGAAAGAGCGGAGGTGGCATCGACAATGGTGGTGGATCTAGAGGTGGTGATGGAACATGGAGAGGATTGGCTATGGTAGTGAATCTGGATCTGGCTCTGGTGGAGGAGGGAAGAATAGGGGTGGTGGTGGAGGTAGTGGAGGAGGTGGAGGAAGTAATGGGGGTGTTGACTCCGACTCTGGCAATGGAATGATTATGGCCTAGGAAGCGGTGGTGGAATGTTTGGAGTAGAGGAGGAAGTGGTGGGGGTATTGGCTTTGGTAGTGGATCAGGCTATGGTGGAGGTACAAGGGGAGGAAAGAGCAAAGGAGGCATTAGCAGTGGTGGTGGAGCTGGAGGAGGAAGAGATGGAGGAGGAGGAGGAGGAACGAGCGGAGGATATTGCTACGGTAATGGATCTGGATCTAGATCTGTTGAAGGAGGAAAGAGTGTGGCCATGGTGGAGGTTATGGTGGAAGAGGTGGGTATGGCGTTGGTAATGGTGTGTGAAGCGGTTTTGGTTATGGTTCCTATCACGACTCAAGCTATGGTGCTAATGGAGGTGGTGGTGGAGAAGGAGGGGTTGAGGTGCAGCAGGTGGACTGACGATGGCTCCAGTTATGGACTTGGAGAAAATTGAGTGGGGAGAGGGGGATGAGCAGGGGGAGGTGGTGGTGGCTTCAGTAGCTCTAGTATTTGGTATGGCTTGGGTTATTGATAAAATGCTAAATCAGTATACTAAAGTCATAAATTTTAGAACGATGATAAGCAAGTTGAGCAAACCCACACTTAAGATCCCAGTGAGGAGAGTGTGCCTTGAATTTTTACATGTACAAAGGCATTGGCTATTAAGTTACCTAATATAGCTTAAATATCTACCTAATGTAACCTAATGCAAGTAGGTTCAAGAAAACACTAAATGCATGTATTTTCTTCATGTTTTTAAATGTAGAATATAATGCCACAGAATGGATGATATGCAATACAAGACAAGTGCATAAAAACACACAAAAAAGGTGCACAAAAATTTCCTGAATGATTGCGCAGATACATGGAATAGGTCTACAAGATTTAATTTTACAATCAATGCTCAATTTAGAGGCTAAATTAAGTGATGAATCAAGTTGTAATTAAAGCATCGAAGTACCTAAATATTAGTAAACTAATTCATATTTCATCTTAGTAAAAGTTCCACAAAATTGTTCACAACTCACATAACCAGTAAGTATACGCTATAAGGATTAATTTGTTTATTTATATGTCAATTTTAGAGTTAATATGCATTAATGGTAAATTAAGAAAGATAAAACAATCAAGGACTTTGTTCTATTAATAATGATCAATTATACATCAAATCAGAACATACAAGGTATTAAGTAATAGAGCATAAAAATACAATTCAAACAAAACCAATTTCATTAGATTTGGATACCATGTGCAAAATTATTAAGCAAACTATTCGAGAGTTTGCAATAATTAAATTAAAAATAACACAAAGGTCCAAAATAGACTTATCTACGATTACAATAAGCTACAAGGGATTATGAACAAATGTCTAGGAGAACGGAGTGTCTTTCCTAATAAAGGAGTTGACGGGGCATGGGTGCAAAATTCCCAAGCGAGCATGTGCTAGGACGTGTGAGGATGGTTCAGCTAAAGGCTTGGGCCGCTGGCAAGCTTGGGCCACGTGGTCCACTACAGTGCTTCGGGTGAGGCGCGGATCCTCCAAGGCTATTGGTCAGGAGAAGGCGGCTGATGACACAGATTTTGCAAGGGTCTAAAATAGTATCATCACATAAGCGAAGATATCTAGTCGCTGAGGCAACCTCTCACAAAACCCGCGACTAATCAACAATTAACCCACACAATGAATAAATCAAGCAAAGCAAGTGTGAGTCAAAATTTATTATACCCTACTAAAGATGTATATTGACGAGCAAGTAGGGGTCGAACACAAGAAGTAGGGGTCGAACACAAGAAGCAATATGTCTCTCAAACACAGCCAAAATATGATTTTGTGGGTTTTGACTATATAATTTTTTGTAGATTTTTGTTTCATATTTTTTGTTTTTGTTTTTATATTTTATATCTTCTTTTTATATAATTTTTTATTTTTAATTTTTTTCTTTTTAAATATATGATAGAGAATATATAAGACTATATATAATATGGACTTAATATAGATATAAATATAGTTAAAAATAAATAAAAATTATGGAATTAAATATTTTTTGTTTTTAATAATTTTTTACATTTTTTATTTTTTTGGTAATTTTGTAAATTTTTATGGATTTTTAAGGTCAAAAATATCCCAAGTCAAGGATTTAATAAATAGGCATAATTGGAATGGAAATTAAAAAATATCAAATAAAATCCAAAATTTTCAAAATCAATTATAATATATAAATAAAATTATAAAATAGAAGGTGATATTTTTGGAATTTTTGAGAATTTTTTAGATTTTTATAAAGGATTTTGGGGCTTTTTATTTTTAGATGTTTTCTATTTTTAATGATTTTTGGTCTGAAGGTGAGAAATACTTAAATAATAAAATATATTTTTGAGGAGCTTTTCAAGACAATTTTATAATTTTTATGGGTTTTTTAAGCTAAATAGGGATTATTTGTGCTCCTTTTTATTTTTTAAAAATACTAAAAAGTCTTAAATTGCATATCTAAAATTATGGCGTAAAAATATATTGCAACAAGAGCTTAACCTGTTTTTTTGGTGATTTTTTGAGGATAAATGCTATATTTAATAAATAGAATAAATCAACAAAAATACATAGGGGCTAATATGTAAATAATTTGAAGCACAGGGGTGAACATGCAATTTTCACAAAAGTATATACCTGAAACTAAAATTCCTTGGGCTAAAATAAAATAAATAAAGTAGTAGGGGCTCATGTGCAAAATGCCCACCTCATGTGGGACCGCACGTGAAGTGAGCTGGCATGGACTTGATAGCAAATATAAATAGTTCAAGGGCTTTCTTGCAAATTACTTAAAAATATAACAAGGGTCGATGAAATTTTAAGTGCTAGATATTAAATATAAAAAAGTGAGTTGGGCCTGCAATGCAAAATACCCAACTTAAGCGTGATCCAATCATGTTAAGCCCTTCACTTGTCACGAGTCGCAATGGGGACGCGCGATGTCGTTTCGTGCAATGATAGTCAGGATTAGATCTTTTGCGGGAGATCAACGGTTCTGGCTTGGCTTAATCTGATGTTGTTGTGCTTCTGGAAGAACAGGGCCAAGATCGATAGCTTTGAAGCACGGAGGAAGAATGCCTGAAGAACATGGCCTGGTTGAATTTTAATCGTCAAAATATCCACGCCTAGAGCTCCTACTTTGCTTTTGAAGGTCCCAAAAGCATCTCAGGGCCCTCCCGCATTGAATCGATGTGTCAAAATGCCCTAAGGGGCTCCGGAGATGGCTGGCGATGAAGGTGGACATGGGAGCTCCTCCCTGATTCGATGAGATCTAAGAAGACCCCTTTCTTGGTCTTTCCTGCAGGGGTTAATCCATAGTAAAAACATGAAGCTCAGGCGAGCTTCAAATGGATGGAAGTGTGGGTGGCTCAGGTGGCATCCCCCCAACGAGTAGCGAAGAAGGAAGAACATATATCTCATTCTGTGCAAGATTGAGGTAACTGGAAGTGCCTGAAGCAATTGGAAGACGAAAGAGGAGGTTGTGGAGTTGACATGCGAGGTGGAGGGGGTCGAGTATGGTCGGAGTCGGGCGACGGAGTTGAGCTCCAGCGGTCGAAATTTTTTGGTTTTTTTGGGAATTAAGCGATAAGTTCAAATGAAATAGAGGTACTAAATACACTACTGCTATGTCTACGAATGGAAATAATAGCAAAACGGGTAGTGAGATTCACCGGGGCACCTCCTAGACGGAAGCTCGGAGCGGTGGAGTGGAGAGCAGAATCCGACCTCGATTTGATGATGTTCTTCACACCAAAAGGGGATGATCAGTGCCTTCTATCACCAGGAGACTGAATCGAAGCTTAGATCTATGGTCAAGAGGCGGAAGAGGGATCAAGCGATCTAGATTTGACAGAGGCGATCATATATACACTTGCGGAGAGGGAGTAGTTGGGTTAGGGATTGTGAGCAGATAGAGAGAGATTTGACCTCGGATGAGGTATGGCATGAATGTTGATGGATCAAGGAACGATTTGGTGAAAGTTCATCGTGATTTCGAGTAGTGTGTGAATTGAGAGAAATCAGAGAAGAGGTGTTGTACGTCGGGCGAAACGAGATGCGTCAGATCTATAGGGGAAAGTCAGACAGTTGATCTAGATCAGCTGTCGACTCCATCTGGTTGGTCCACGTGGACCAACCAGGAAAAACCCTGCTCTAAAAATATTGGAAAATACATAGTTAATAGTAAATGATTTTATTAAAATAAAGCTATAAAATAAAAATGATTATTATTTTCTAAAGTATTTTATTATTATTGTTACTTATTTTTTTGAGGTGTCTTATTACAAGTTAAATTTGGTGGTTTTATTCATAGATATAATTACCTATGTTTTGTATCTTTTTATTTTTATTTTTATTTTATATTTTTAGCTTTATTATTTTATTTTCTTATTTTATATCTTTATAAGTTATTTTTATCTACATAAATATATTTTTATTATATTTTTATGATATAATATTTACACTTAATTAAATATAGGTGTATATTGTATAGGTATATGTACTGTATATTCATCTATGTGTTTTAGTATATTATTTTATTTTTATGTTTTATTTATGGTTTTATTTTATTTTATACAATAAATAATATTTACAAAGGTATAAAAATATAAAATTATAAAAATAATAAGAATAAATAAAATGAATATTTTATTTGGGTATCTGGTACAATAGGGGGTCCAAAATCTAACTTTCACATATTAACTCCAAAATCATAAAACCACCTTCATTAAATAGCTTATTAAAAATTATATACAATGAAAGGTGATTTTGATACATTTTGAGTTTTTATTTAGGAGATATAGGTATGTGAAGTTGGGATTTTGGCTTTTTTATATAGAGTATTTGTATGAATTAAATTTTGTATCTTTCTATATATTATTATCTACAACTTTCATGTACAAAGTTTTGTTATTTGAGGTCTGGAAAGTAGAAAATAAAATAGGTGTCAAGAATGAATTAATGATGAATAAATAAATGGGATTTATTGGTGATTATTGTACTTTATCCCCCCTACTTTCTTCCTTGTCGACCCAGTCAGCAAGATGCCTAGGTCTCGGAGTTTAGATCATAAAATACCTTTGGCATTTTATTCTTTTTTCTTTTCTTTATTCTATAATTTTGACATTAAAAATTGTATTTTATACACAATAAATGGAACAAAGAATGAATGTTAATTTGTACAAATTAGTACCATTTACATGCATTAGCTAGGATTTTTAAGGCCAATATGATGTAATAAACGTGATGGAATGGAGATTCATCCGCAGCTCGGAATAAAGCAGAACCTTCGGATCAAAAGAGATTCAAGGGCTCGAATCGAAGCATATGTGAACCGTCAGATCGAGACCTTTAGGTCTTAGATCGTGCATTACATGTATAGCTTCTAGGAGCCTTCTCCTCCGTGGGCGGTGGCTTGTGAGCGAAGCTCCGACGACATCTCAACTCCTCCTCCTTGGCCCTCCAGACTAGTTGATGATGGGAGAAAGAAGCTAAATCCCATATGAAGGTGGTGAACAGTTGGCGAAGAGACTGTGGTGATTGATTCAACGGGAGGACACAACCTCGTCGGAGGTCGAGCAGAAGATCGGTCAGGCCTTGAAACCTCTGATCATTGAAGTACTTGAGTACTTGTGTGTGTTTGTCTGATAACCGCATCAAGAGGGGGTCTTTTGGAAGGGGATGAGGTGAGATGGAGGGTGATGAATTTCAGATTCATCATACTTCCATTAATTAGCCCTCTATATCAAACTTATAAATTAACATAATATTTAATTAATTGAAATTAACTTTTAACAATTTGTAACTAATTAAGGTTAATTAGTGTATGTAAATAAATACATATTAATTGTGTTTAAGAGTCTCTTTATTTTCTATGTTTTGTATTATTAAAAAACAAATAAAATAGTTTAATAATGTGTATATATATTATATTGTATATTATTTATTAAATATAAGAGATTTTTACCTGACAGACCTTATAAACTTTTCCAATTACCTCCACGACCTTTGAAACAATGTAATTCCCCCCTCGACCCCACAAACTTGCCAACTTACCCCATGAACCCTTCGAGAAATCTATTTGAAGCCCGTGGGGGTTCTTATGGTAATTTATAAGGTCAATGGGTTAATTACATTATGCAAAAGATTGTAGAGGTAATTTAAAAAGTTTATAGGGTCTACTAGGTAAAAATCCCTAAATATAAATAACAAAATAAATAAAATAAATATTTTTATTCATTAAAAATACTTACAGAAATAATAAGTATGTATATATCATGTATTTTGACTTTCAATTCTGCATGAAAGTTGTAGATCTTAAAAAGATACACTTTCATATTGAACAAATTTTATTTTGTAGCTTCTAACTTTTAAAATCTAATTTATAACTATTTCTTCCTTTCTGAATTTTCTGATTGGGCCACGTGACCCAATCTTGTGCATCCACATCGTCGGCCTTTCATTTAGCTCTGCATGTCTTGTGGGCTGATCAACACAAAACCCGCTCTTTTCTAGGTCACTTGATCGTTTGATCAAGCAGCTTAAGTTAAGCCATCAGTGCCTCGTTTTCAACCTTTTTATCACTTGATTAGATGGTTGTGGATCATCGTTAATCTCAGCAACCACCTCTTCCAAGAGACGCACCCTTTCGATTGGCCTTCTTCACCCATTTTCTCCCACCGATCAACATGGCTTCATGCCATGATTCGGGTACCTCCATGTTTGCCTCACATCCCTTTCTCATGCCCGAACCTTTGTGGCCATCATACCCCTCATGTGCTACAACTGGAGATGGTTGAAACTACCTCCGTCAACTGCTTGGAGAGTGAACAAAACCCTCTCCTCTGGCTAACTTCCAACCTGTATGCATTTACAAGAGTTTCCCTCAAGTTTTCTCCCAACCATCTGTGATAGAGAGAGTGTGAAAGATCAAGCAAAGACAAGGGCTTGACTCTGGCGAGATCCATGTCCACCTTTGGTTGTGTCGCAGTGTTGGACATGCGAGCCCACGGCGAGCCATTATGCAAAAAATGTTAATGTGAATATCATTCCCTGATCTGAAATGAAGAATAAATAATTTGCATAATAGGTCCCTTAGTACAATTAGGGTTATGTATCATGGCCATCTTGATGATCATATAGTTGTTGATTCAAATATATTGAATCATAGAGGCTGGTGCTTGGATGAACATCTAAAAGGTTAGATTGAGGACTCATCAAGCACCGTCAAATGATTGTTGAGAGATGATCTCTAGCCTGAGTAGGAGATGGCAATCCTTTCTCATTTAGGCTGATATCTGACCGACCTCTTGATGTAGGTCCTCTGCACAGGAATAGAGATTAAGAGGTGTCAGATTAGTTAGGTCAAAGAGTTGACTTAACGAGATCAAGATAACCAAAGTCCAATATCGTATGCTGTCAAGATATAGGCATGCATCCTCTGACTGGAGACAGATGTGTTACTATATGTCTGAGTATGTACATCTGGAAGAGCAATAGGTTGATGACCTAATCAAGGTCTATACACCGGCGCACTGGTGTGCATATAAGGGCATATGAGTAATATGATCTCTCAAAGGGATCATACAGGTTCATCACTGAACCGGAAGACATGAGCTCACTCATGAGATATTGGGGAGTACCAAATTCCGTGCACGATCGTCTCGCTTTGGAAGCTTGACTGAATTTGTAGGTTTGATCTATACTTTTGGAAAGTATATGATCAAGACCTAGGTATGATATATGCTTTTGGAAAGTATATGATCGATACCGAATCCCAGCGATCGAATGAGAAACTTAATGATAAAACCCTGAAGTAGATAGTGTAAAATTGATCTGATACTTCTGGTTTATTCTGAGTCTTCCAGTATGCAGGATGTACAGGTATTGGGAATACCTGAGGGTGATGTGATCATAAATGGTTGTATAACCATGACGCCTCCATTCCTAGGGAGTGATGAAATGGGTCTGGATTTTAGTGACTCCTCTCAGTAGAGAAGTAATCTAATCTAGTCCAAATGTTGGACATTGATCTGAATGTGATTCAGATGAAATGAGAAGATTAGATTTGTGGTCTTGATTTAATCAAGCATCTATGGGAGGCCCGAGATCTGGATTTGAGATGCGATCTCAATATCCAAGTCACTATACTTTGAACAATACAATCGCCCTGTCCTTATCTCCAAGTATCCGCGGAGAAAGCGTATTATCCTTGAAAGCGTTCTGGATAATTTCATTGTTGATATATGTATCCGAGCATTGAGAAAATGGATAATTAAATGTGATTTGATTATCATGGATAATATGAATTTAATTCATATTATAAGGAGAGTTACCTAAGATAATTAAATGTGATTTGATTATCAAAGATATGAATAATGTGAATGTGATTCATATTATTTGGGCACATGAGAATAAGAGATCCAAGATGATTAAATGTGATTTAATTATCATGGATATGAAAAATATGGATAGCACTATCCATATTAATCATGTATATTGTAAATGTGATTTATAATATATAAGAAAGAGCTAATTTGTGATTTACATTTGTTAATTAAATGTTGATGTGAATTGGATTCACATTGAACATTAAATTGAAAATGTAATTTACATTTTATTTTGGGTTGTGAATGTGATTCACAATTTTCCAATGACAAGATTGCAATATTCACAAAATGATTATGAATTATTTTTGTTGAATAATTTACAATAAGTATTATTGTAAATCTTGGAGATTTTCAAGGAGTAATGTAATCTCGTGAGATTGCATGAGATTACATATCAAAGATATATGGTGGACGGCCACCAACTCCTACAAGGAAAAGGTAGTCGTCCCCCTATAATCATGGATTGGTGTAATCTCTACTCATTGATCTCCATATGAGATTGATTTAATTTTAGGATTGATTTATATTGATTTATTAATATATAATTAATCTAAATTAATATAATTGTTGTTGATTTTTACCAACACAAATCTTGGCCATTAAAAGAAACACAAATCAATGTGAGCCATTGGATTTGTGTTACCCATGGATTGAGATCCATGGATCCCAAAATATTATAAAAGGAGAGGCACCCCTTGCTCTTCAATACACACAAGTTAGAGAATAAAAAGCTCTCTCTCTCTCTCTTTCTCTCCACACGCCATCTCTTCCTCTCTCCCTCTCATGGCCGTCCACCATGGATGCCCTAGAGAGACTCTCCATCACCACAGCATCGTCGTTATGATGCCCGATCGTTTGCTCGTGGATCTCCATCTCCTTCGGTGCTCCTCGCTCATGAAGAAGACATCGGATCTCGTGTGTTGAAATCAGGAGATCCGCCGCTTGGATCATCAACATGGATTGCGAGAAGTACGCGATTCATCCCCACGCTCGCAAGTGTCTCCTCCGTCGGATCGGACTTGAGAGAGGAGGTCTCTTCATTTGGAGACTCGATCGCAACCACGCTTCAAGAGGTAATCCTATTACTTGTTTTTGGTTTAGATGAAACGATCCGAAAAGTGTTCTTGGATCATGTGGTTTCGTCAAATGAAAAAATTTTAATTTCCGATGCATCGAACAACTAGTCCGACTAGTCGTTCGTCGTCGTATTCGATACGACGCTCACACTTCCATGATACGCTTGAGGATTATCCCATATCCTTCAAGTGGTATCAGAGCCTTAGTTCGATGGTTTCGAATACGATCCGTAAACCTTAGCCAACTTGGGTTCCTTAGGATTGCGAAAGTTTTATCGCATTTTTTCTCATCTCTGTTTTGTGATTATTTTCGGCCCTGTTTAAATTGTTTAAACACGAAAATAAAATTTGGATTTTGTTTCCTATTAAATAAGGAAACCATAGGATCTGAGTTTACGTAATTTGGATTCCGTTTGCTCGAGATATGGTTGTTTTAATGAACATGTATTCATTGTTGCGGGAACTGCGAATCTTAACATGATTAATGAGTTAATTACTATTTTGATACGCCTAGAAATACGTGAAATATCACTTAGGTTCTGTCCTAAATCAAATTAGCAATCTTTGAAAATTGATTTTGTCTAATTTAGAATTAAATTGATTGAGATATGTTAATTTTAGTAAGTAGGGGTCACTGCTGAAATTACATTCCTAATCAAGAACCAAGTGATTGTCAATTAGTGAAATTAATTGTTAATTTCATGAAATAATTATGGAAATTATTTGAGAAATATTGGATGATGATTATTTCCTTAATTGACTTGGACTCAACCAATAAATTGATTAGATTTGATCTACATCACAATTGGAAACACAATCATCAAACTCCTTGCTTGAATAGGATTGGGAATTTGTCTAGCAAATTTCCTTATAATCAAAAATATTTTGATTATTACTATATGGTATAATTTTGGTTGAAGAACCGATGATCATCTCAAGCACAAAGTTATTGACTCGTCATTATTTTTTCTCGAGGCAGATATGGTGTCTAGTCGGGGATCGCTGGGGTAGCGGGTCGCACCGGTTGCGGTCCATCCCACTCCCGTCAGTATTGGACATGATAGCAGGTAGGGAACGAATGATGCCTAAGAGATCATACTGTATTTTCTAATTATTATAATTCGAATTAATACGTACTTTGAGATAATACCATATATTCAAGTAAAATCAAGTTTGTTGACTGAATTAGATTATAATTAATTTAATATGATTAAGTTAATTATATCCAATTAAAAACACTTTATTATGAATAGATGTGCATTTCCCTTGGAAGAATTAATTATGTGAATATGATTCACGATAATTAATTAGAATTTTAATATGATATGGAGGATCACATAAGTGACGTCCATGGTCTCCCGTCAAGGCGAAGGGTTCCGTCGCCATATAGTGTATATAGGAGACGCATGTCCGAAGTGACAGCTCCTGCATACGATCTATTTGGATAGGGATCGTCGCTTCTCGAAAGAGTAAGGTCGTATTGACGAACTGCAAAATCAGCTCTTTAATAGTGTTAAATTAACACTTCAAAATGTTATCGCAATCGGGCCGAGATGGGTCATCAAAGACCATCTGATTGATATGTAAATAAGAATCTGATGGTCAAAATTTATTTTTACTTGGTAAGATACCAAGGTCGAACTCAGGGACACGAGCCTCTCTCGTATTATTCAGATTTTAATCTATCTAATTAAGTGTTGAGTGAGAGACAATATAGGTCAAAGTATCCAGAAAGACAACAATGCATTAAAGAAATAAACATGCATTTTTTTATATAATTTTATCATGCAAATAAATGCAATGAGATGCAATGAACATATGCCCGAGATGATAATTACTTGAGCCATTAAAAAGATGAGTCAAATAAGTGTCAACTAAAGAAGCACTATTCATTCTAGTGGCAATTAGGCATGAGCTACATGGAAAGCCAGGCACTTAGACAATAAAACAATGCATTAAAGCTCATAGTGTCTAATCTCAAATTTAAGCATGTCATTAGAAAGACAACGAGAAGAGCTTCGAAATGAAACTGAAATCACTTAATCGGACATACGATGCTCAAGATATACAATAAAGAAGACAGGGGCATAACTGAAAGAAAACATGAAATAACATTGCAGACAGGTCCCTGGGAGGGACTAAAATGTAAATACGTAAAAGAACGGGACCTTCCCTGTAAATTGCCCCTACGCACAGGGGCATTTTTGCAAATATGAAAACATGTGAGGGTATCATTGCAAAATGCCTAAGATACGCGTGAGCTGCACGTGATCTGGACCTGGATGCAAATTGAAGAACTTCGGTGGGCCTCATTGCAATTTATCCAGAGTCGCGCGTGTTGTGCACGTTCTCTTCCAGGTTCGGGATGGGTCGGAGGCTCGGAGAAGACTCATGTTGCTTCGGCTAGGCTCGGAGGTTGGCTTGGGCTCGCTGCAGGCTCGGGCTATGTTCGGACAAGGCTCGGGGCATCCAAGCCTAGAGGCTCGGACGCTGAGGCTAGGTGCTGCTCTGGATCCGACACGTGGCTCCTGGATGTCCGACAGATCTACAGATCCAACGGTGTATGTGCTGGCAGCTGGAGACGACGTGGCTGGACGGGAACTGTTGGATCTTGAGGATCCAACGGTACCTGGAAGAGGCTGATTGTTGGCGACGTGGGCTCTCCTGCACCGTTGGATGTGCTCCGGAGAGGGGAATCCAACGGTGGTTGCTCCTCCATCTTCATCTGCAGTTGGCGGCGGCTTCAGAACTCCGGTGAAGGAGCCCTCCTCCGCCGCTCGTTCTCGGCTGCTGGCGACCTCCTCGAAGCTCCATTAATGATCGTCGAGGAAGCTCGGAGCTTGGGGAAGGTGCAGGACAGCTTGGCTCAGTCCATCGGAGCCCTAATGTCGATGGCGAGTTTGACGAAGTTGGCTCCGGCGAGCTCTCAGGCCATTGAGGAAGTTATCGACCTGCAGAATTAGGTACATAGCCGAAGCAAGCAAATACTTGTACGTGCAAGGTGGAGTGGAATGTGAGCTTTTGCGGGTGAAGGGGATGGAAGCTCTGAGCTCCTCCGCCGTGGGTGGCGGAGGTGATGGGTTGACGGTGGTTGAGGTGTGGAAGAATGGGGGAGATGATCAGAGGTGTGTGCATGGATGGGAGAGTGCTGGCGAAGCTCGAGGAGTGGTGAATGGAGGACGAAAGTGGAAAGGAGGTCCGACTTAATTGCGAGAAAAGTTGGAAAAAATGCAGAGGAAGAAGAAGAGGCTTACCTGGTCAGATATTGCGGAAGAGGCTTGGGATGGGGCTCGATTCGAGCCTCGGGTCTTCGTTGAACACCGTCAGTCGGTCGGTGCAGCTCGAGCGGGCTTGAAGGCGCCGCAGCTCTGCCATGGAGGTTGGAGGGTCATCACCGGGGGAGAGGGTCGTCTTTGCTCGATCCTTCTGCCTCCCCCTGTCACAGGGAGGCGGAGGAGGGATGGGCCCCTCCCTGCGTAAAGGTGGACGAAGAAAATCGAAGGGGGAGGCGGCGTTTTTTAAGGCAAAGGTCGGCGACTCGGCTGGTGAAGACGTGGTTTTGCATGAGGAACGTGGAGCGTGTGGGAGGACGACGGGGTTCATGGGATGATGCGCGAGGAAGAAGGAAGAAGGGGGAACGTCGTGGGGCAGTTGGCGATGGGAGAGGTCGACTGGAGACGCGGGGAAATATGGAAGGGCGAGCGCGTGATCGAAGATGGAGATCGTGGAGAGAGAGGGCCGATGTGAGGTTGACGATGACACTCAGCCGTTGGATCTGG
The DNA here is from genome assembly GCA_037367405.1 of Ottelia alismoides. Lineage (NCBI taxonomy): Eukaryota > Viridiplantae > Streptophyta > Magnoliopsida > Alismatales > Hydrocharitaceae > Ottelia > Ottelia alismoides. The sequence continues at coordinate 52,822 of JAZKJV010003208.1, forward strand.
AGATCAAATGGCAGACATTTGGGTGCAAAGCGACGGTTGCGATTAGATCCGATTCGAAGCGATCGAAGCCGATGATTGTGCCACGTGTCATAATGAGATCAAGGCGCGGGTGAACGGTCGTGATGAGAAGGAGGCTTTGATCGAAAGGTCGAGGACGTAGCGGGAATGTGAGGTGGGGATTGCAACTCCAAACGCCGATCTAATGGTAGAGACCCTGACACGTGGCGCATAGAGGAAAGGGCGGCGACGGGCGGCTGTGATGCAAGGCCTGGGTAGATCAAACGGTAGGGAATAAAGTGTGTACGTGGAGGGCAGCTGGCCGTTGGATTATGAAGGTGATCCGACGGCTGGAGATGGGGGCGGAAGAGACAAAGGGAGCGGGCCACGTGGCTTACCCAGAACGGGCCACGTGGCCCAATCAGATTATTCTGAGAGAACTTTTGATTTTTGAGGGTTAGTTTGGCCGAATTTGAGAAAACTCAAAACATGAAAGTTGTAGATCTTGACAAGATCTACAAGTTTCATATTGACTAAAATTGGAGATGAGATTAAACAAAGACTCGAAATATTTTTGAGGGTATTTTTAAGGGTAAAAATACCACAGATTTTTGCTTTGCCAATTTTTTGTGGTTTTTAATTTATTAAGGACTCTGATAAATACATGACATTATCTGGGTTTTATTGACAAACGTTTAAGCAAGGGTGTAAATAATGGAAAATAAAGATAATGAAATCGAGTTTCATTACCCCCCTATATTTAAACTATGCTCATCCTCGAGCATCGAAGAGAATGATTAAGCTGGATTAACCCCCTTGTGCATGTGAGTACAGGATCCAATCTGTTCAAGTCGACTCAACTTTAGAGGTCCAAAATTCTAGAATTCAACCCAGCCTTAATCAAGAGGTACCCAATTCCTCTAATTTTCCAGACTCTCTCTGATGTACATATAATCTAGAGATATGACATTTAGTGTTGAGTGCAATTCCGAGAGTAGAGTCAAATCTTCACCCAAAGTCTTGGTCCGAGAAAATCTCCTAAGGACCCAATCCTCAACACTAGGGAATAAATCAAATCTTGCATTCGATCCACCGTCTCTTTAGTTGTCAGACTTAGAAAATGTAGATGGAAGACCAGTAATGGAGGGCATGGGATTGTGTCATTTCTTCTCTCCCTCTCATTGGAACAAGGATTCTCTCTAGTGCCTTTTACGCAACACATTTTTTTGGTGTTGATCAGTGTGTCCGTCAAGAGAAGTTGGAGTCGTCTGCACTTGTTTTCCTGGGAATACACCAGGGTGTGTCTCTTTTGAGTACCTATCGTACCTTCGACACCCAATGTAGAATTTACGATGCAGAGCCCTTTTTTGGTGCAAGCCCGACTCCCGGTCCTGATAGCGGTGGTTCAAGTGGACACTTTGAAAAGTTTGGGAGCGCTCGCCTTTTGGTGGAAGCTCTTTGATATTTGACTTTGTAGAATGAGAGCTTTTCTTTGACATTTCATTTATTTGTGGTATTTTGGCTAGCTCCACTGCTTTTACCAAGAGTTGGCGCACACTGATCAACAATTTTTTATTTATTCACACCCTGGCACTTAGGTCAATATCAAGAGATTAATATAAGAACCAAGTTCTCATACTGGCTAATATTGCTGACTCTCAGGTTTCATGAAGCCATCAAAGATTTTATCCCATCCTCGAGCATCATTAGATCAAATCCAAACTCGACTTCCTCATCCCAATCCCTCAGGTGAAAAATCAACTCATCTCATCAAAACCACAGTCGTGCATGTGATGTGCTGATCATAATCTTTTTGTCTGAGACTAAGCATGGAATATAGCATGCAAATCTAGAAACCTGGGGGAATGTGGATGATTAAGTCTAAGACCCTAATGGCTAAGGCTGGTTAACCTAAAATCTCAAAGACCTCATAAAACTAAGTCTCCTTGACCATTTCAGATCCTGGGTGGAAGTGTAAAAGTAGAGGATTAATCCAACTCCTTCATTCAAAAATAGAATTTTTTTTTAAAACTTCAAGAGATATTAGGACTGCCTAAACTCAATTAAACATCTGCAATTCAGCCAGTATGAATGTAAGTACAAGCTGAAGCTCGTTGCTTGAGGACGGGGCCTTACGCGATGTCCTCTAAACCATCCAATCTGCTAAGGGCGAACCCTCACTGAACGCGGCTTACTTAATTGGGCTTAGTAATCTCTAATGGCTCCTAAAGGATTTTTGGGTTTTTCTCATTTTTATGGATTTTAATTTAAAGGTTGAAACACAAGTTAGACTCAACTTTCCTTGAAAAGAGATAGAAGATTTTCAAAGCATGTCACACAAATAAAAAGTTTTCAAAACATTTTCAAAAGAATTTTTCAAACAAGGAAAAATCATTTTCGAAAGTATTTTTATCAAAATAGCGTAACATAATATCGAAAAGCCGTGAAAATCAATTGACTCCTCTTAGTCCACGTAATTTTATTTTAGCCAAAAAGTTTTAATTTTTTCAAATTTTTCAGATTATAGCTAAAGTAAGTATACGGTATATATGGTATACCCCCTATACTTAAACTTTGCTATGTCCTCATAGCACTAGATGTTACAAGTACATAGGTCCATTTAAATATAAAGGAATATATAGGAGCTAAGAGGGGCTCCCCCTATACTTAGGTTAGAAATAACCTAAGTATAAAGGCAAGGAAAGGAGAATAGAGAAAATCACGGGGACTCGGGTCCCCCCTATACTTAGGCTGAGATTAGCCTAAGTATAAAGATGGAATTTGATGTTGGGAGGGACCCAAGGTGAACGAAGAAGATGGATGGATGTACATATGAGCGGATGAATATACGGAGATGGATGGAGTGACTAAGGTTATGGGGGGTGTATCGAAGCAAACATGGCTCAATTCAAGCAAGCAAGACCCTCAAATTCACCAACTCACACATGAAACCAACCGAGGTTGGTTTTATTATCTTGTCGGTTTTATTGGTGATAAAACATTAGATTTTACTCAAAGAAAAAATGTTAAGTGAAAATCAATGCATACGCGAGGGTGTTGCTCCCCCAAAACCAAATTTTACTCCATTTTTGGTCGACTTGCAATTAACAGTCCCAGTTATTATTTAATGTTGTCACTGAATTAAGGTTAGCACAAAATCAAGCAATCATCGTCTACTGTTCATTCCCATTTTCCATTAATCCTAGGTTATCAAGCTAGGAAAGAGAAACCAAGAAAAAGCCACGTATTCGATAAAAACTGCGATCTAGGCTAAGCGAGAAATCATGCAGTGACTTGGCGATAAATCCGTGAAAAACTTGGGCCATTTTGAAAACCAAAATCGTTATGTATGCAAGTCGGTAAAAACCGCACCTATTATGCTTCTATTAGCGAGGAGAAAATATCTTTTAAATTTGGATAAGTGATGCGAGGCTAGGTGCATCTTTGATATTAGTGTGTCCTACCTACGAGCAAGCACGTAAAAGATGAATTTTAAACTACGCTCGAAGAGCCGCGTGCCTGATCCTAGGTCGACACTCAAGTGGGGACGATCCCCACACAACCACATATAATCGTTCATTTACAAACGCGAGTCTTCGATTGAAGATCGCTGTAAAGACGGTTATTACATGTATGGAATGGAAATAGAAATGCGACACATTTTTTTTCTTTCTTTTCTATATGCTCCAAGCATGCTCATGCGGTTCCTCGCAATGGGAGACACCAGCTCCTCGCCTCCTTGATTGATCAAGGGCCCTGCCACAGAAACAAGGATTAGATATCAAAATAAAAAAGAAAAAAATTATAATGCAAAATATGTGAACAATTTGACCTATAAAATGAACACTTAATTAAATAAACAAAAATCCAAAAAATATAAGAAAAGAGCCGTGTCCCCGGCAACGGCACCATTTGACGAACCGCAAAATCGGCCCTTTAATAGTGTTAAATTAACACTTCAAAATGCCATCGCAGTCGGGCCGAGATGGGTCATCAAAGACCATCTGATTGATATGTAAATAAGAATCCAATGGTCAAAATTTATTTTTACTTGGTAAGATACCAAGGTCGAACTCAGGGACACGAGCCTCTCTCGCATTATTCAGATTTTAATCTATCTAATTAAGTGTTGAGTGAGAGACAATATAGGTCAAAGTATCCAGAAAGACAACAATGCATTAAAGAAATAAACATGCATTTTTTTGTATATAATTTTATCATGCAAATAAATGTAATGAGATGCAATGAACATATGCCCGAGATGATAATTACTTGAGCCATTAAAAAGATGAGTCAAATCAGTATCAACTAAAGAAGCACTATTCATTCTAGTGGCAATTAGGCATGAGCTACATGGAAAGCCAGGCACTTAGACAATAAAATAATGCATTAAAACTCATAGTGTAATCTCAAATTTAAGCATGCCATTAGAAAGACAACGAGAAGAGCTTCGAAATGAAACTGAAATCAACTTAATCGGACATACGATGCTCAAGATATACAATAAAGAAGACAGGGGCATAACTGAAAGAAAACATGAAATAACATTGCAGACAGGTCCCTGGGAGGGACTAAAATGTAAATACATAAAACAACGGGACCTTCCCTGTAAATTGCCCCTACACACAGGGGAATTTTTGCAAATATGAAAACCCGCGAGGGTATCAATGCAAAATGCCCAAGATACGTGTGAGTTGCACGTGATCTGGACCTGGATGCAAATTGAAGAACTTCAGTGGGCCTCATTGCAATTTACCCAGAGTCGTGCATGCTGTGCACGTGCTCTTCCAGGTTCAGGATGGGTCGGGGGCTCGGAGAAGACTCGGGCTGCTTCGGCTAGGCTCGGAGGTTGGCTTGGGCTCGTTGTAGGCTCGGGCTAGGTTCGGACAAGGCTCGGGGCATCCCAACCTGGAGGCTCGGACGCTGAGGCTAGGTGCTGCTCTGGATCTGACACGTGGCTCCTGGATGTCCGTCAGATCTACAGATCCGACGGTGTATGTGATGGCAGCTGGAAACGACGTGGCTGGACGGGAACCGTTGGATCTTGAGGATCCAACGATACCTGGAAGAGGCTGATTGTTGGCGACGTGGGCTCTCCTGCACCGTTGGATGTGCTCCGGAGAGGGGCATCCAACAGTGGCTGCTCCTCCATCTTCATCTGCAGTTGGTGGCGGCTTCAGAACTCCGGCGAAGGAGCTCCACCTTCGCCGCTCGTTCTCGGCTGCTGGCGACCTCCCCGAAGCTCCATTAATGATCGTCGAGGAAGCTCGGAGCTCGGGGAAGGCGCAGGACAGCTTGGCTCAGTCCATCGGAGCCCAAATGTCGATGGCGAGTTTGACAAAGTTGGCTCCGGCGAGCTCTCCAGCCATTGAGGAAGTTATCGACCTACAGAGTTAGGTACATAGCCGAAGCAAGCAAATACTTGTACGTGCAAGGTGGAGTGGAATGTGAGCTTTTACGGGTGAAGGAGATGGAATCTCTGAGCTCCTCCGCCGTGGGTGGCGGAGGAGATGGGTTGACGGTGGTTGAGGTGTGGAAGAATGGGGGAGATGATCAGAGGTGTGCGCGTGGACGGTAGAGTGTTGGCGAAGCTCGAGGAGTGGTTAATGGAGGACGAAAGTGGAAAGGGGGTCCGACTTAATTGCTAGAAAAGTAGGGAAATGCAGAGGAAGAAGAAGAGGCTTACCTGGTCAGATATGGCGGAAGAGGCTTGGGCTGGGGCTCGATTCGAGCCCCAGGTCTTCACTGAACACCATCAGCCGGTCGATGCAGCTCGAGCGGGCTTGAAGGCACCACAGCTCCGCCATGGAGGTCGGAGGGTCATCACCGGGGGAGAGGGTCGTCTTCGCTCGATCCTTCCGCCTCCCCCTGTCACAGGGAGGCGGAGGAGGGATGGGCCCTACCCCGCGTAAAGGTGGACGAAGAAAATCGAAGGGGGAGGCGGTGTTTTTAAAGGAGAAGGTCGGCGGCTCGGCTGGTGAAGACGTGGTTTTGCATGAGGAACGTGGAGCACGTGGGAGGACGACGGGGTTCGTGGGATGATGCGTGAGGAAGAAGGAAGAAGGGGGAATGTCGTGGGGCAGTTGGCGATGGGAGAGGTCGACTGGAGACGAAGGGAAATATGGAAGGGCGAACATGTGATCGAAGAGGAGATCGTGGAGAGAGAGGGCCGACGTGAGGTTGACGATGACGCTCAGCCGTTGGATCTAGAGATCAAACGGCGGACATTTGGGCGCGAAGCGACGGTTGCGATTAGATCAAATTCAAAGCGATCGAAGCCGACGATCGCGCCACGTGTCATAATGAGATCAAGGCACGGGTGAACGGTCGTGATGAGAAGGAGGCTCTGATCGAAAGGTCGAGGATGTAGCGGGAATGTGAGGTGGGGAATGCAACTCCAAACGCCGATCTAATGGTAGAGACCCTGACACGTGGCACATAGAGGAAAGGACGGCTACGGGCGGCTGTGATGCAAGGCCTGGGTAGATCAAACGGCAGGGAATAAAGGGTGTACGTGGAGGGAAGCTGGCCGTTGGATTATGAAGGCGATCCGACTGCTGGAGATGGGGGCGGAAGAGACAAAGGGAGCGGGCCACGTGGCTTACCCAGAACGGGCCACGTGGCCCAATCAGATTATTTCGAGAGAACTTTTGATTTTTGAGGGTTAATTTGGCCGAATTTGAGAAAACGCAAAACATGAAAGTTGTAGATCTTGACGAGATATACAAGTTTCATGTTGACCAAAACTGGAGATGAGATCAAACAGAGACTCGAAATATTTTTGAGGGTATTTTTAAGGCTAAAAATACCACAGATTTTTGCTTTGCCATTTTTTTATGATTTTTAATTTATTAAGGACTATGATAAATACAGGACATTATCTGGGTTTTATTGACAAACGTTTAAGCAAGGGGGTTCATAATGGAAAATAAAGATGATGAAATCGAGTTTCATCACGTATGCATAGTGACCCCAATATCAGGTCCTCATATTATTGGAGCGATATTGGATTGTGCATAGCGAGTTGTATTCCTGTTGACGGTTGGTTCAATTAATGACAGGTCAACATCACCTTAGGGGTGGTGGGCCCGGGTGTTAAAGACCGAATTGGGAGATGCAAGTTGGACTTGCAAGGTGGAATGTGTTCCCGCTTCCTTTTATCCGAGTTACAGATTCTCATATTATTGGGATGTAACAAAGATAAGGAAGGAGATTCCAGATCTTGCTGAGATGTGATGGTAAGTATATTTCTTACATTGAAAGTGATTAAGGGAATGAACTTTCAGTGTTGACAAGGCAAGACACCTTTGATATAAAAATTCCTAAATCAAAGTAAATTATATATTTATATATGTTTATGCAAATTTCTTATTTCAGATAATCCTTCTTTAATCCCACTCAATGTTGTACTCAATAATAACTAGTAGAATATTATGGATTGAACCCACGATCCATATATTGTACTTGCAATTGGGCACATAATGTATGTGGTTGCAATGTGCAAGTTTCCTCATAATAATGAGGAATGATAATAGACAATAGGACTAAACCCTAGGGTTTGTATGTCTCTATAAGTCTTGATCTCATCGAATGTACTTTTGAAGTGACATATTGATAATGATCATAATTATCAAATAATCCTTATAAAATTTAAGAAGATGTTCTTGCATACATATGTGCTCTCAACATATAATCATGAATGGCATGGTTCTCTGCATTATGCAGAATGGTGGCTCTATAGGAGATGATGTATTCAAATTGTTTGAGTACCTACCTGAACCTAAGTTTTAAGAGTTTAAATGGATGTAGATACGATGAGTGTCATCATTCTACTATCTATACTCTAGTCATTCATGAAGCTTCATAATATTCATATTGTATGAACTGAATGAAGCATATATAAATGTTGAAATACTCTTATATTGAAATTTTTGATTTTAACATAAGAGATCCTTTGTCTTGAGCAATGGTTGCTTATAGATAAAGGGAGCGTAGTGGAAGCATGGGTTGGACCCAAGTAAGAAGTATAGTCAAAGGGTTGACTGTACTTCTGTGACTTCCATATGACATCCAAAGAGTTGGATGAATGCCAATACTGCAATAAGTTGATGTACTGATAGTATGACTATCAAATCTATCTAGAATCCTCAAAGAAGGAATCGGATAGTACATCAGAATAATCTACATATAATCGTTGAAATTGACTTACTTATTTGATAAGATAAAGTCTAATAATTGTATCTCAATCTTCTAATGACACTTGCAATTGGTTGCATATGTATTAGAATATTAGAAATTTGATCTTAAGGTTTAATGGTCATCCATGTTGGAAGTGATGTAATTGTTGCAACAATTTCCATTGGATCAATAGACTTCATAATTTCAGTGGGAGCCCTTAGTCTTAGAGAATGTCTCTGTGACCTGGATATTAGAATACACTCAGTTTATTTCTAAATGTTGGGAATAAGCATGAATTCTGGAATAGACCTATCATAAAGAGTTATAATGAGGATATTTCAGATAGTAATCTAACATCTAGTGTACTCCACTAAATTAGAAAATTAATGAATGGTTCATTAAGATTTCTAATACTGAAAACTGAACCTTTAAAGATCAGTGTGAGAATGAAGATCAATTGACAATGATATGGCATTAAGCCTTGGACATTTGTCTGTTGATGTGATCAATAGACTGATAAGAGATGAAACTTTAGATTGTCTAAATATTCAAATCTTACATACTTGTGAATATTGTATTCAAAAGTAGAAATGTCCAATACACCCTTCCTTGGAATAGTGAATGATGTCAAGGTATTCAAGATCTCATACATATTGATGTATGCGAATCATCTATATCATAATAAACATTATGGAGATGTGATATCTATTGATGATTATTTGTGATATGAGATTTCTTCTCTTCACTAAGAAACCTTTGAAATGTTCAAAGATTTCACAATTTTGGTTTAGAACCAAAGTTTGAAGATGAAACGAATTTGATCTAACCGAGGTAGCTTGTACCTATTAGATGAATTCAAGGAATACCTTATGGAGATATCATTACTATCTCAATCCTCCTAATACACCTTGACTCAAAAGAGTTGTAGGGAGATACAATTGATCATGTGTGACATGATTTGATCAATGATTAATCTTTAGCATAATTATCTCTTAGTTTTCAGGTATATATGTAGTAGAGACTACATTATATATCCTAACAAGGTTCCGAGCTAGTAAGCTGGAATCTAGCACCAGAGAGTGCTACTTCATTAGGAAAATAAAGGATGGTATTGGATACCTACTTTATGACCTTGAGATTCTTAAAAGATCTTATCTCTGAGAATGTGATTTTTAGATGATGAGACTCTTAAAGAATCAAGATAAAAATGAAGTAAAGGAACTCAATTAATCTTGAGAAGATAACGAGGCTCCTAAAATTGGGAACTAAAAGGACAATTAAAGATGAAACACTAATACCTCTTCATATAAGTTTGAAGATGGATTCCATGTGTCAGTTGAACCTGACAATGATCTGACCTCATGTGATGATGCTTCTGAAGATCATATCATGGAAAGATGGATGTCAGCAATAAAGTCTAAAGTAGACTTCATATACAAGTGTTGTATATGGACCCTCGAGGATCCACCTATAAGGGTTAGACCCATTATGGTGTAAATGGGTCTTCAAGAGAAAGAGGGAACCTGATGAGAAGGTAGAGACCTTCAAAGCACGGTTCGTAGGCATGAGCTACACATCGAAGAGAAGACATCGCTTGCGATGAGACTTTCTCTCCAATGACCTTGCTTTAACCCATCAGAATATTGTTAACCATGGCTACACAACTTGACTATGACATCTTCATGATGTGAGTCAAGATTGCAATTCTCTATAAATACCTCTCTGAGGATATTCACATGAAGTAGCCCCAGGGCTTCATGGTTGAGGAAAGCAAGTTGTGATAGCTAAAGAACTCCATCTTTGGACTCCAATAAGTTTCTTGTAGTTGGAACATAAGATTTGATGAAATTATAAATGTTATGATTTCAGATAAAATCTTGATGAACCATGTGAAGCTTAGTAGGAGTGCCATTTTGTTCATCGTGCTAAATGTAGATATTATCCTAATCATTTGAAATGATATAAGGATAATAATAAGTGATTTATAATTTGGTTGTTCCATACTTTGAGATATGATCTCAAGGATACCTCTTAGATCTTAGTTATGAAGTCGTTCAGAAGCAAAGAGAAGAGGGTATTGAGACCGTCGAATTAGTAGTACACCTTGGACTTATTCTACTTTCTGGAAAGGCTTCCTTCCCTTAAGGTGTGGCAGTGACCTATCTAAAGCGATAGCACCTCAAAGAGTTGAGGAAGTGAATGCTAGAACTGCTTGCACTTGTGCATCAGTTACGAGAAGCTGAGTGTATGCTAGATGTGCAAAAGAGCCAGATGTCTGCCATGCAGTAGGAGTAGTAAGCTGTTACTAGTCCCACTATGGAATAAAACACTTGATTGCAAAAATAACAATATCTTCAAAGATGATGAAACTTAGAGATATTGATCTCAAAGTCTTATCTTCAAAAGTTTAAGACCTTGTAGATAGTGATCTATAAGTGTCTTAACTGTAGATACTTTAGGAGATAGAGATCTCCAGGAATAAAGGTAGTCTGATAAGGATTGTGGACATACTGGTTATAATAATTATCGAGCTATAGTGTCAAGGACACTATAACAAAATTGAGTATTGGTTGCATAAGATGCAAATTCGCATTGGATGCGAACACTGTCACTAGGAGATGCAAGTGCCGTAAAAGGACTTGGCATAGTCTCTTGGGAACAGAGTGACTGATCAGCTTACCTAACTATTTTCTAAATAGCCTATGATTGTCACATGAGTGTGGGTTTAATGATTAGCCCATTAATGGCTCTTTGGGCTAGTGGGAGATTGTTGGAAATATGCGAGCCCACGGCGAGCCATTATGCAATAAATGTTATTGTGATTATCATTCCCTAATCTGAAATGAAGAATAAATAATTTGCATAATAGGTCCCTTAGTACAATTAGGGTTGTGTAACATGACCATATTGATGATCATACAACTGTTGATACAAATATATTAAATCATAGAGGCTAGTGCTTGGATGAACATCTAAAGGGTTAGATTGAGGACTCATCAAGCACCGTCAAATGATTGTTGAGAGATGATCTCTAGCCTGAGTAGGAGATGGCAATCCTTTCTCATTTAGGCTGATATCTGACCGACCTCTTAATGCAGGTCCTCTGCGTAGGAATAGAGATTCAGAGGTGTCATATTAGTTAGGTCAAAGAGTTGACTTAACGAGATCGAGATAACCAAAGTCCAATATCGTATGTTGTCATGATATAGGCACACATCCTCTGACCGGAGACAGATGTGTTACTATATGTCTGAGTATGTACATTTGGCAGACCAATAGGTTGATGACATAATCAAGGTCTATACACCGGCGTGTTGGTGTGCGTATAAAGGCATATGAGTAATACGATCTCTCAAAGGAATCATACAGGTTCATTACTGAATAGGAAGACATGAGCTCACTCATTAGATATTGGGGAGAACCAAATTCCGTGCACGGTCGTCTCGCTTTGGAAGATTGACTGAATTTGTAGGTTTGATATATACTTTTGGAAAGTATATGATCAAGACCTAGGTATGATATATGCTTTTTGAATGGATATGATCGATACCGACTCCCAATGATCGAATGAGAAACTTAATGATAAAACCCTGAAGTAGACAGTGTAAAATTGATCTTATACTTCTGGTTTATTCTGAGTCTTCCAGTATGCAGGATGTACAGGTATTGGGAATACCTGAGGGTGATGTGATCATAAACGGTTGTATAATCCTGACGCCTCCATTCCTAGGGAGTGATGAAACGGGTCTGGATTTTAGTGACTCCTCTCAGTAGAGAAGTATTCTAATCTAGTCCAAATGTTGGACATTGATCTGAATGTGATCCAGATGAAATGAGAAGATTAGATTTGTGGTCTTGATGTAATCAAGCATCTATGAGAGGCTCGAGATCTGGATTTGAGATGTGATCTCAATATCCAAGTCACTATACTTGGAACAATACAATCGCCCTATCCTTATCTCCAAGTATCCATGGAGAAAGCGTATTATCCTTGAAAGCGTTCAGCATAATTTCATTGTTGATATATGTATCCGAGCATTGAGAAAATGGATAATTAAATGTGATTTGATTATCATGGATAATATGAATTTGATTCATATTATAAGGAGAGTTATCTAAGATAATTAAATGTAATTTATCAAAGATATGAATAATGTGAATGTGATTCATATTATTTGGGCACATGAGAATAAGAGATCCAAGATGATTAAATGTGATTTAATTACCATGGATATGAAAAATGTGGATAGCACTATCCATATTAATCATGTATATTGTAAATGTGATTTATAATTTATAAGAGAGAGCTAATTTGTGATTTACATTTGTTAATTAAATGTTGATGTGAATTGGATTCACATTGAACAATAAATTGAAAATGTAATTTACATTTTATTTTGGGTTGTGAATGTGATTCACAATTTTCCAATGACAGGATTGCAATATTCATAAAATGATTATGAATTATTTTTGTTGAATAATTTACAACAAGTGTTGTTGTAAGTCTTGGAGATTTTCATGGAGTAATGCAATCTCATGAGATTGCATGAGATTACATATCAAATATATATGGTGGACGGCCACCAACTCCTATAAGGAAAAGGTAGCCATCCCCCTATAATCATGGATTGGTGTAATCTCTACTCCTTGATCTCCATATGAGATTGATTTAATTTTAGGATTGATTAATATTGATTTATCAATATATAATTAATCTAAATTAAATTAATTGTTGTTGGTTTTTACCAACACAAATCTTGGCCATTAAAAGAAATACAAATCAATGTGAGCCATTAGATTTGTGTTACCCATGGATTGAGATCCATGGATCCCAAAATATTATAAAAGTAGAGGCACCCCTTGCTCTTCAATACACACAAGTTAGAGAACAAAAAGCTCTCTCTCTCTCTCTCTCTCTTTCTCTCCACATGCCATCTCTCCTCTCTCCCTCTCATAGTTGTCCACCATGGATGCCCTAGAGAGACTCTCCATCGCCGCAGCATCGTCGTTATGTTGCCCGATCATTTGCTCGTGGATCTCCGTCTCCTTCGGTGCGCCTCGCTCGTGAAGAAGACGTCGGATCTCATGTGTCGAGATCAGGAGATCCGTCGCTTGGATCATCAATATGGATTGCGAGAAGTACGCGATTCATCCACGCGCTCGCAAGCGTCTCCTCTGTCGGATCGGACTTGAGACAAGAGGTCTCTTTGTTTAGAGACTCGATCGCAACCACGCTTCAAGAGGTAATCCTATTACTTATTTGTAGTTTAGACGAAACGATCCGAGAAGTGTTCTTGGATCATGTGGTTTCGTCACATGAAAAAAATTTAATTTCCGTTGCGTCGAACAACTAGTCCAACTAGTCATTCGTCGTCGTATTCGATACAACGCTCACGCTTCCATGATGCACTTGAGGATTATCCCATATCCTTCACGCAGTGTGTTCAGCACTGCTTAAGCTTCAAGATTGAGCCAATCTTGTCGAGAGAGGACATTGAGGTTGTCCAAGCATCGATTTAGGCTTCGTTCATCGACATTCGTTCGTCTTCGTCACTCCAGGTAAACCTCAGTTCCATCATTTCTTTGTGTTGTTTGATGTTCTCCCAATTATTCACAACAACTTGTCTTCCATCTCCTTCATGTAGTTACATACAGACCTTCATCATGTTCTCTTGATTCACGTGCATTGATCCAGCCATCATCTCCGACTCTCCATCATTCTTCGTACATTGATTTGTTCTTCACCTTGCAAACGTGAAGAATCCATTAAGTGCCTGATGAATCTCCATTTCATCACCTTTATTATATCATTTTGGCCTTAAAACCTTAACTAATGCATGTAAATAGCATCTATTTGTACAAAATAGCATTCATTATTTGTTGTTTTTATTGTATATAAAACATGGTTTTTAATGCTAAAATTATATAATAAAGAGAAGAAAAGAAAAAGAATAAAATATCTAAGACATTTTATGACCCTAAACCCCGAGACCAAGTCAAGAATTGAGTTGGTCGACAATGAATAAAGTAGGAGGAGATAAAGGCCAAAAATGGAATAAAATCCAATTTTTTATTCATTATTTAAGTATTTTTTATACCTATTTTATTCTTTATTATTTATTCATCAAATAAAATAACTTTGTATATAAAAGTTGTAGATAATAATGTAAATAAAAGTACAAAATTGAGTTTGTACAAAAATAATACGTAGAGTTCATTTTATACACAAAATAAAAAGCAAAAAACCCAACTTCCCAGACCCATATCTTTCAAATAAAAACTCAAAATATATCAAAATCACTTTAATTGTATATATCTTTTTACAAGCTATTTAATAGAGGTGGTTTCATATTTTTTGGAGCTATTGTGTGAAAGTTAGGTTTTGGACCCTCATTTTACATTAGACCCGATTAAAATATTCATTTTATTCATCCATCATTATTATTATAAATTTGTATTTTTATAATTTTGTAATTATTATTTATAACATATGTGCATATTGAAACCAAAATAAAACCAAAAAGAAAAGGTAAAATAAAATAAGTCTATGTGAAAATATAGGCAAAATGCCTATAGTTATACCTATATATAAATAAAAAAGGGACCCTATTCTTTAATTCATTTATATATTTTATAATATTGTAAATATCATGTATATTATATTAAAAATACAAAGATAAAATAAAATAAAAGAAAATACATTAAAATAAAAACGTGTATATAATACATGGGTAAGATACCTATAAATATACATATAAACTATACATACCTATTTATTTAAGTGTACAAATAATATCATAAAAATATAACAAAAATATATTTATACTCATAAAAATAAGTTAAAATATATAAAATAAAAGAATAAAATAAGAAAATAAAATATACAAAATAAAAATAAAAATATACAAAACATAGATGAATATAAATATAAATACACTATAAAAATCAATTATTAATAAATAAAGTCAAAAAATAAATAAAAATCATAATGAAATACTACATAAAATAATAAACATTTTTTTATAATCGAAAAATAAGAAAATCATTTATTATTTTTAAATAATTATTCTTTAATAAAATTATTATTTTATCATGTAGCGTGCCTGGCTGGACCAATGGGTCGCGTCCTCTGTTAACCCCCGGTCAACTCTCCCTGCAGTTCTGCACCCTGTCAAATCTGTATTTTCCCGTGATTTCCTCCTTTTTTCCTGGCCATTCCATCCATCCATCGAGATCGTTTCCTTCATCAAAAATGATCATGGATCATTGTACATACATGCCACCTTCTTTTATCCCTTATAAATATGTTAGATGACCGGACAAATAAGGGTGATTTCATTTTCTATAAATAAACCATCTCCTCCCTCCATTCAATTTTGGCCATTAATCCGAGTCTAGGAACCCCATTTCTTCATCTACGAAGCTTAATCGTGACAGGAGGAACTTCCCATCGGTTGGAACCAACTCCGAGAGGACGGAGGTGCGCTCACGGCCGTCCTTCCGGGGGTCCTGCTCCCTGAGCTCTCTCAGGTATAAGAGATGCTCCCTTTATCCTTTTTAGGTCTATTTTGATTT
Source organism: Ottelia alismoides (assembly GCA_037367405.1). Taxonomy (NCBI): domain Eukaryota; kingdom Viridiplantae; phylum Streptophyta; class Magnoliopsida; order Alismatales; family Hydrocharitaceae; genus Ottelia; species Ottelia alismoides. The sequence continues at coordinate 68,572 of JAZKJV010003208.1, forward strand.
CAGTTTTTTATTCCCGCACTTAGTTTAGCTTGTAGATCTTAGCTTTAGCCTAGAAAATCTGATCCGTAGTTCACCAGAGGCGAGCTCCAGTGAGCTCCTCCGTGCATGATCGTCTGCTCTCTGCCCCCGTGTTCACCCTCATTCTCTTCCTCTCTCGCTTCTCCACTCGTTAGTCACCTTTGACCAACCAGATCTGCCACGGGTCTGCGAATCGAAGTCCATCTCTGTCGCATCGCCGGACTTCGCCACCCGCCACTCATATCCAACCCATTCCATGCCCAACCGGGTCGAGGTAGTTTGCCCTCAACCTAAGAACTTGTTTTGCAGGTCCTACGTGGTTCATAGGCGCCTGGAGGGGATTTCGAAGTTCGCTGGAGGTACCTGTAGCACCGTATCTTCTCCGACCTCGTAGTGGTGCTCCAGTGTACTTTTATCAATTCTGATGCCTTCAGCCATTAGAGGACCCTGTCGGGAAGCTTTTAAGCTGCTTTGGAGCGGAGGAGCGAGATTTCATTGGAAGAACCTCACCAAGGCAAGGGGTTCTTCCTTGTTCTTCGATCGTGCCTCTCCGTCGTTGAATCAAGAACGGTGGCCCAGATCATGCCACAACCGTTGGATGCAAAGCCCCAAAGCCATCAGATCTCCCTCGAAGATCTAATCTTCGCCGTCCATCGACGAAGCGGTATTAGTCGTTGTGCGAGCAACGCATGTCAAGTGGATGAAGCACAACCGTTGGATGCGGGCCACCTTTGGGGTAATTTACACGTTTAGCCCTACCTTTTTGTATTTAATATTTAGTCCTGTAAATAAATTATAGTGTGTAAAATAAATTGGACATCTTGTAGAAAGGCCCCCATATTTCCTTTATTGCATTTCAGTCTTGTCCAGCTCAGCCCATGTGTCGTCCTGCGTGAACTGGGGAAATTGCACTATAACCCCTAGCGATTTTTATAATTATTAAATAGTATAATAAAATAAAATAAATGATACTTTATTCAGGAAAAATTGCATCAAGCCCCCAGTCATTTATTTTATTTGCAAAAATGTCCCTGTTAGGACATGTACTTTGTTGATTTTTGTCTATTTATTAAATATAGCTATTGTGCTCCTAAAAATACACAAAAATAGGGTTAAATACCTTATACTTCTACTTTCAAGCCATGTATTCACTTTGTATTTTTGGGCATTTTAAATATTTATTAAAAATGAAATGGAGCCCATTTATTCCATGTTTAAATTATAAAATCCAAAAAAATCTAAAAATGTGTCTAAAAATTCCAAAAAATTATATATAGTCCATTTTATCTTATTTTATTAACAGACCAAAAATCACTAAAAAGAGAAAAATAAAAAGCTTAAAAATCGAAAAACCCCAAAATCTTTTATAAAAATCTGAAAAATTATTTAAAAATCCAAAAATATCTTTTTCTATTTTATTATTTTATTTCTATTAATATTGATATCTTTAAATTGATTTGGATAATTTTGGAGCTTGTTTATTATTTTTAAAATCCAATTCATATTTAGCCTATATATTTTATCATGTATTTGGGATTTTTTTACTTTAAAAATACATAAAAATTAGCAAAAATTCTAGGAAATTACAAAAACATTAGAAGAAAATGAAAACCCCAAAAATATCTTATTTTCTGAATTTTAACTATATTTATTAGTGTTTATAAATATATTACTATATAGTATATATAAAGCCTTATAAATGTTATATAGTAAATATAAAAGAAAAAATATGAAAAAAATATACGAAAATATATAAAAAAATACAAAAATATAAACAAAAATAAAATAAAAAAAAAATGAAATGAAAACCCCATAAAAAGATCTATGTATATACATGATGAATGACTTGGTTGTACACAAATAACCTTAGGCTACCTATATTGCTCTCCGTGGTTCGATCTCTATATGCTTGCCTGATATGCATTTTATGGTAGAGAAAAATAAATTTTAACCTAACGTGTGCAATTCATTGCCTTTATTTATATCGTGGGTTAACTACTGACTAACCGGGGGTTTTAGAGTGGTCAACTCATCGACCGCGGTCTCGCCGTGTGAGACCGTGCAACCCTATATCCCTTCCCTTATTTATCAGATGGTGTCGTTGCCAGGGAGCAATGAGCGTAGCCTAATTTTATCATTCATTTTTATATAGTAATTTATTTAATTTATTGATTCATTGTTGTAGATATTCATTAATTTATTTACAATTAATTCCTTGATTATTATTGTAAATATTTATTGATCTGATTTTTTAATTATCTGTATTAATGATATCTCTTTCTGACTTTGTTACGAGGGCCCACCACGTGAGGATGGCTTTCTAGGAAGCTGATGCAGCCAAGCTTGGAGGAGGTTGGTATTCTCTCTATGACCAGGTGGAGAGGGCACCAAGGAAGCAAGGAGAAGAAGTTGGCTTAGAATTAATTTAAAATTTTTCATTTATGTGATTTTTTATGAGAGAGAGACAATTTTGGCATGTAATAATTAACTCGGACTCTACTCTCCACAACGAGGTCCAGTGCCCGGATGTCTGCTCACATGGGGGCCTAGTCGCAGTTTTTTCGTATTTTGTCGCCTTCTTTTATTTTGTTTCCTGTTGTTTTGAGTTTTCCACCTTATTTTTATTTGTTTTGTGTGCACGGAGCCCCTAGATTTAGGATTGCTTGACTTGGTAACTAGGTCTACACCTTAATAAGAATGCATGTTCCTATAGTCTCTTACGTTTGGATCTAGTCAAATTTATAATGTCAGTAATTTAGACTTGAGACTGTGCGCCGAGAGATGTCGTATACAGCACATGCAGGACTCCTTGTGGCGAGCACCGATCGGCATCAGAGACTGGACCTTGGTCTCATTTTTGAATAACTAACAACTGGTTCTTCACGATTAATAGCAGTTACTGTTTAGGGCGATTTTGTTGATTGCACACTGCCATTTAGGTAGGTTTAAAAAAAATCGCATACCGTATGGAGAGAGCTGGGAAGCACTGTAAGTCCTCTAACTCATCATGCATCATTAGATTCAATGGTGAGATTTCCATCATTGAATCAACTTAAATAGCTTTTTTGCTATCTCCGTCTGATTTTGAGTACCTATAAATTCAAAGGAAATCTACAAAAACATTAGGTGCTTGTATGAAAATAGACTTAAAAAAAGTGAAAACCTGAAAAAAAAATAAAACAAGGGGACTGCTAAATAAACTTTGACCTTAATTAAAATCCGTAATGGACTATCATTGCTTTGGGTTCATAAAGCCCTTGTTGTTTTCAGGTACCTTAGGAGGGGACCAAAACCCCTTCCATGAGCGAGGCACGACCTGCTAAGGATTAGAGCCAAAAACCGATCTATAACCGCCTTGTGTATCACCTGAATTTCCGAAGTAATGGTGCTTCTATCATAGATGACCGAGTAGGGTCTTGTCAACGATGGTGTTCCCACCTTGTGTGGAACATCGACATGGTCTGAAGTATTGAGCATAGGCCATGCCTTCATGGGGGTGTCTGTCTCATAGGTTTGCATCTGAGTAGGTTCTTGCACGCTCACGGGTGATTCCAATGTGAGTGAGAATCGAAGTAGCATTTTCGCCTATCGGCTTCCTATCTCTATTTCTTTAGCTGAGTAGGGGTCTAGGAAGGGTTACAAGGACCTTAAAAAAGTGCAGACTACAGGTTGCAAAGTAGGAGGACAAGTACGTGATACTTTTCTGGCAGTACTCTCTCTCCTATAGGGTTAGCGAGCTAAGGACTTGTTATAAGGTATGCCTGAAATAACAACTCTAAAACTGAAAACATAATAAGTTGTCGAACCTTTGCGGCTTCACATGGTGTGAGTTGGTGAACCCAATTTTGTATTGTGTTTGTATGGATCTAGATTAAGGTTCAAAGATCAAGTCCCAAGCACTTACGAAAATTTTGTCATATGTTTATCCCTTTTGACCCACGCTCAGTTTCGAGCCTTTCTACTATTTTACACTCAATTTAGTCCTTGTTGATCACTGTATCTTTCTTCCAGCATCTATCATCCTCTTGCTTCGCGATGTCGATCCATGGATGGTTTAGTCGGGACCCCGCCGACACCTTGACACCTACATCGATTCCATGGACCTAGCCTCGTCAATAATTCGAGGCGATTCCCGAGAATTCGATCTGGACCTTGCGGGTCGATCTCCAGACTCCTCATCTTCTACCCTTCCTTTTGACCACCCAATAAATTGGGATCACTCTTGTCCTACCTTCGCCATTGTGGATGAAAGTCAATTACAGTCCATATCCTTTTTCATTCACAACATTCTGGGATTGACCTTAATTCCATATTCATCTTGGTAGCTGGGATTCAATTGCAAGTGGTCTGATTTGGATTCTCTCATCTTGCAGATAGAAGTCAAACCAAGCCAGGGATCCCAATCCAAAATTCATCTCCTCAAACTCAGACCCTGAAATGGCTCCTCAAGGAAAGGGCAAGGGTCAGCAGCCTCCCCAACCTGAGCAAGGACAGATTCCTAATCAGAATCAGGTGAACGCACAGTTATTGGCATCTATCCAAGCTATCCAGCAGCAGCTGACAGAGCAAGCCCTAGCACAGACTGTGTTTCAGGACATGTTGAACGATGTTATGAATAGGCAAGAAGGAGCAGGAGACAGACCAAGAGGAGGAGGTGGTGGACCCTGTGATAATCCAGATGAGGAAGAGCATGAATAAGGAAGGCTGAAACCTACACTAAAAGAGACATACAATCCTGGAGACAGTGATGACTCGGCTCACGACTAGGGTTAAGGTATCAGATAAATCTAGAGAGGTCGTTGCCACCCAAATCACGAAGCATGATCAACAAGAAAAATAAAGACCACACAAAAATCAGACAATCAAGTACAAAATCAATGTAAGCGGTCTCCGCTATTTATTTAACCTGGTATAGCGACTAGGGTCGAACACAAGGAGCACGAGTGAAACTTACGAAGTAGTCGAAATCAAAGAAATAAAGACTAATTTTTATTTATTTTTATTTTGCAAATTTCTTATATATTTCCAAAATAAGAAAACAAACCAAACAAATAAGGACAAGGTGCGAGCAAGCTTCCACAATTTATATTAAGGCTAAAAAAGATTAAAAATTAGAAAAAATTTGTTTTTATAATTTTCAAATATTCAGATGCTTTTGGTGATATTCTAAGATTTTTTTAATTTTTATATGATTTTATAATAACCAAACAAGGATGAAAATGGAAAATAGTGTACAGCCTGGACCAAAAGGCAAATTTAAAATACTAAAAATGCCATAGTGTCCTGGTTGTGATTTTAATGAAAAATAAAAAAATACCTAAGTACAGAAGCTGAAATTTTATTTTTTGAATTTTTAATGATTTTTATAAGTTTTTTAGCATTTTTGGATTTTTAGGATTTTTATAAGGATTTTTAAAATAAAATGCTACTGAAATTAAAACACAAAGAAACAAGCATACACTAATGTTTTCGTAATTTTTGAAATAATTTTATATTTTTTCGATATTTTATAAAATAGACAGAACACAATTTTAGGGTTTTTTATTTTTAGAAAAGATCAAATAAAAATAAATTAATTCACAAAATCACCATAAATATTACGTGTTAGCGGGAGCTAACAATATTTTTGTGGGATTTTTGGAGTTAATTTGATAATTATTTGATGAAAAACAAAGCACACAGCAGGCAGGGACCCAAATGTAATTAGTCAAAAGTTTCCAGACCAAGATATAACACATAAAAAACTCAGGGCCAAAGTTGCGTATTATCCAATTAATTCTCGTACGTGCTCAATAAACCACATACAGGGGTATAAGTGCAGATATTAGAAATATTTCATTCAAAGCATAACATGGCAAAAGTTCGACGCACTAAATGCAAAAATACCAGCAAAACATGTGGGACTGCACGTGACTGCAACTCAACTGGACTAAAGTATAAATACTAGAAACCTTGAGGTCTAAATTGCAAAAAGTCTAAACTACCACTTTATTTACAGAACTAAATAATAAAATATAAAAGTATGGTGGGTAAAAGGGCAAAATAACCTTGCAGGATGCATGAAGACCACGTGAGGATGCGTGGCGCATGCGGAAGCCGTCTCTATCGTACGTCTCTGGTATCCTCCTGTTGTAGATATGATGGTGCCGATGGTATCTAGAACATGGGGGGCAGATGCAACAGGGGTTGTCAGATCCAATGGCCCAAAAGTTGATCTGGTCGCCGGCTTTGATGGAATCTGGCAGGAATGGGCTCATCCAACGGCATGGAGCGAGCTTGCAAGAACAGGGCCCCGGCAACTTTCACCCGAGCCTCGGCGGGAATCCGAGACTCCGATGAACTGTCTGAGTTCTCCAACAAGATCGTATAGGTTTTCCGCATCGAACGAGCAGCTCCGATGTAGGAGCTATCGGCAGGATGAGCGTGATGGTGAAGGGTGACTTGGGACAGCTCCGACAGAGCACCTAGAGGCTTGAAATGAGCTCTTGTCGTGCGTTAGGATCTGCAAATGGGAGAGAGAGAGAGACTCAGAGGGGACTCTCTGGTCGAGTTATTGCTTGGCGACACACAGAGAAGCGAGGGTGGATGGGGTTAGGGTCTCCGGTGAACATGAGGGAAGGAGACCGAACCTAATCTCAATCCGATGGTTGAGCTGTAGGGTGAACAGGTTGTGTGAGAAGATGAAGGGTAATATGGCGAGTCGATCTGAACGGATGGGTGTGGATATCGGGGCTCCGACCAGCTGGTCAGAGAAAGTGGAGGTGCGGCGGTGCTAGATGGAATGAATGGAGTCAAAAGGCAAAAAGCGATGGATAGGATAGATACCTGAAGATCCGGATGGACTCCTGAGCTCCAGGCGATGATGGTCATCGAGGTTATGGCCTCAACCACGTTGCGGCGGACGGGGAGGCTTCTCGCAGCGGATTTCCAACCACGAAGGGTGAGTTGCGTCGTCACTGCACCAAACCGAGCTCCAAGGGACTCTCCGAGCAGTTGTCACTCAGCTGGAGGTGGCTAGGGGTCGAAGTGGGAGCGAGGAACGAGCAACTCTATTGTGGAGGCATAATAGACAATTTATAGGCTTCCCAAGAGGGTAGAAGGATCGGGCGAGGGCGTGCAACACTAGGAAGATCTACGCCTTCTTAGGGATCTGTGAAGGTGATGGATCCTAGGAGAAGCAACGGGCAAGAAATCGGAGCGAGAGGTGGCATGATCCGACTAGGATATTTGGGAGAAGAAGCTCCGGTGGAAGGAGTCGGGTCGGGTCAATCTTGGAAGAGGGCATTGACCCTGGTCAACAAAATGAGCTGGACCAATCAGAAATTAGAATTTCCAAAATATTTATAAAATCAATAAAAAATAATAAATGAATTCAAAATAAAAAGTGCATAAAATGAAAATTGTTTATTATTTTCAAACTATTTTTCTATGATTTTTAATTATTTTTTTATAAAAAATAAATTATTGTATATACAATATATAGTATTATATACAGGTATAATATACCTATGTATTTTGTATGAGAATTTTTATTTTATTATTTTTACAAATATCCCAATTTTGAATTTATTTATTTTCCCCATAATTTTAGGAGCATAAAACCTTTTTTATTATTTTATTACAGGTATAGAATAAATAGGGAATGTAACCTATATACATGTATCATGTACAAGTGAGAGAGGATTTTATTTTATTTTATTTTTATCTCCTTTCTAGGACTATATACAAGGAGGTAGAAAGTATATTTTATTTTTATTTTGTCATATACACAAGTAATATGTACAACATAGAGTAGGCCATATCTCTCTCTAATTATTTTATTTGACGATCAGGTCAAGGCCTGACCTTCTCTTGGGGTTCGGGTCATTCTATATTTATTCTAAATACCTCCTTCCTCTTTCTTTTCCTTTATTCTTTTTTTGCACAAATACATGCTAATTATGCAGTATTAACAGATGCATGCATAATGCTATGTTATTGTATTTACACCTATTTACATGATGCTTTGCCAAGATAAGTAGCTAAAATAAAAGAATAAAGAGTGAGAATCAGGGATTCATCACCCCCCTATACTTTACCTTTGCTAGTCCCTTAGCAAACACTTAGTTGAAAAAAAAGTGAAAAGAAAAGAAAAGAAAAAGAAGGAGAATCAAGGTTGATTATTAAACTTATCTCCATTAAATTAATTTGTCGGAACCTTATTTGGATCTAGGTTTAAGAGTCAACAGCCTCTAAGTTCCACCAATCTATGGTTAAGACTCCTCAATGGTACAGATCAGAACAAGTCTACATACACAAACTTCGATGACCATGTATCTTTTCTTGTATGGTGTAAGTGATATGTAGCTCCCCACCTCAGAAATGATGAGGCAATAGCCTCCCTTAATAACGTAACTCTAATTCCCTAATCTAGCAGCTCTTTCCTCGAGGAGTGGGGTATTCCCTTCTAAGTTCAAGTTCAACCAGCTCAAGAAGAGGGGGAAAGAAGAGAATGGATCGTGGCCAGTGTAGCCACGTATCCCTGGGAGCCCAACCAGTGTAGCTAAGTCTCCCGCTGCAAGCTGAAGGATATGGAATAATCCTCAAGCGCATCACGGAAGCGTGATTGTCGTATCGAATACGATGAAGAATGACTAGTCGTACTAGTTGTTCGGTGCAGTAGAATTTAAAATTTTTCATGCAATGAAACCACATGATCCAAGAACGATTCTCGGATCGTTTCATCTATAACCACAACAAGTATAATGCAATACCTCTTGAAGCGTGGTTGATCAAGTCCCTACGAAAAGAGACCTCCTGTCTCAAGTTCGATCGTCGGAGAAGTAGCTTGCGAGCGCGAGGATGAGTCGAGTGATCCTCGCAATCCAACAAGTTTATCCAAGCACGGTGAACTCCTGATCTCGTCGTACGAGATCAAACGTCTCCTTCGCGAGACTAGTACTCCAAGAAGACGGGGAACCGTAGAACATCGAAGCGGCAGCGCAGTGGCGAAGGCGACGACGATGACCTCCCTTAGGGTTTGGTGGACGGCCACAAAGGAGAGGGAGAGATAGTTGGCATGTGGGAGAGAGAGAGAGATGTGCTTCCAAAAGCTTAGCCCTAGAGAGCATGGTATGCCTCTCTATTTATAGGATTTTGGGATCCATGGATCTCAATCCATGGGACTCATAAAATCAGTGGTTGAGTTTGATTTATGATCAATCCAATGGTCAAGATTGTTGTTGGTAAAAGCCAACAACTTATGATTTAATTTACATCAAATATATTTGACAAATCAAATATACATCAATCCTAAAATTAAACGAATCAAATAAGGAAATAAATTCCATGGAGATCTCATCTCCCATTGGAATATAGTGGACGGCCACCAATCCCAAGTAGGACTTGGTAGCCGTCCACTTATTTCCAAGTGGGGCAATCTCATGAAATCTCATGAGATTGCATATCTCCATGATCCATTATTTAATTCAACAACTTTTGTTGTGATTTATTCTTCAAAAATAATTCATAATTAATCTAGGGAATATTGCAATCTTACCATTGAAAAATTGTGAATCACATACACAACCGAAAACAAAATATAATTTACATTTTCAATTAATTAAACAATATGTATCCAATACACATTAATAATTAATCAACAAATATAAATTATAATTAGCTCTCTCTAATATATTATAAATCACATTTATAATATATTATGAATAATTGGATATTACTATCCACATTATTCTTACCCCTAATAATTAAATCACATTTATTGTATTGGATAATTTCCACATATATCAAGATAATTAAATCACATTTAATTATCAATTTCTCAATGCTTAGATCTTATGGAATTATTCTTGAACCCTTCAAGAATAATACAATTTCTCCTCAGATACTTGGAGATAAGGACGGGGCGATTGTATTGTTCCACGTATAGTGACTTGGATATTGAGATTGCATCTCAAATCCAGATCCCATGGACCTCTCATAGATGCTTGATTAAATCAAGGCCGTAAACCTAATCTTCTCATTGCATCTGAATCTTATTCAGATCAATGTCCAAGACATGGACTAAGATTAGGTCACTTCTCTACTGAGAGGAGTCACTAAGATCCAGACCTGTTTCATCACTCCCTTGGAATGGAAGCGTCATGGTTATACAATCGTTTATGATCAAATCACCCTCAGGTATTCCCAATACATGTACATCCTGCATACTGAAGACCTATGATCATCCAGAAGATATAGATCACTTTTACATTGTCATCTTCAAAGTTTGATCACTAAGTTTCTCAATCTTGGTCCTTGGGATTTGGTACAGATCATATGCTTTCACAAAGCATATATCGTACCTTCAAATTCATGTCATGCTTCCAAAGCATGACGAACATGCATGGAATTTGATCACAATCCCAATACCTCATGATTGAGCTCATGTCTCCCGGTTCACAAGTGAACATGTATGATCCCTTTGAGAGATCGTATTACTCATATGCCCTTACATGCACACCAGCTCGCCGGTATATAGACCTTGGTTAGGGCATCAACCTATTGGTCTGCCAAATATACACACTCAGACATATAGCAATACATCTGCCTCTGGTCAGAGGATGTTTGCCTATGATGTGACAGTATTCAACATAGGTCTTCGGTTATCTCGATCTCGTTAAGTCAACCCATTGACTCAACTAATCTGATACCTCCGAATCACTATTCCCATGCAGAGGATCTTCATCAGGAGGTTGATCAGATATCAGGCTAATGAGAAAGGATTGCCATCTCCTACTCAGGCTAGAGATCATCACTTGACAATCATTTGATGATGCTTGATGAGTCCTCCATCTAACTCCTTAGATTTTCATCTAAGCATCAGCCTCTATGATTCAATCAATGAATCAACAGCTGTATGATTATCAAGTTGGCCATGGTATATAACCCTTATTGTACAGAGGGACCTTATAGTGCATTCATTCAATCAATTTCACAAAGGGAGTGAAACATAATCAATAACTTTTATTGATAAATCATTTATTACAATAACATTTATTGTAGGAATGGTTCGCCTCGGGCTGACATTGCTAACAATCTCCCATTAGCCCTCAGAACCATTCAAGAACAATTCTTAAACCCATACTCATTACATGTTGGTCGAAAACCTTCTGTGTCAAAGGTTTGGTAAGAGGATCAGCAACGTTGTCGGCAGAGGCCACCTTGGTAATGATGATGTCACCATGCTTTTGAATCTCCCGAATGATGTGGTATTTCCTTTCTACGTGCTTGCTCTTCTGATGCCATCTGGGCTCCTTTGCCTGGGCAATGGCTCCCGTGTTATTACAGAGTAGCAGGATGGGAGTATCAGAGGAAACTATGCCAAGCTCCAGGACGAACTTGCGCAACCACACCGCCTCATTTACAGCATCTGATGCGGCAATGTACTCGGCTTCTGTTGTTGAATCTGTTGTAGTGTCCTGCTTCTTGCTTCTCTAGCTCACAGCACCACCATTCAACAGGAATACAAACCCTGATGTTGACTTTCGATCATCAATATCTGATTGGAAGTTAGAATCTGTATATCCCAAGACTTGGAGATCACCATCTCCATAGACCAAGATGTAATCTTGTGTCTGTCTCAGATATTTGAATATGTTCTTTACTGCATTCCAGTGTTGCTCTCCATAGCAGGATTGGTAACGACTTACCACTCCCACTGCATGGCAGATGTCTAGCCTAGTACACATCATAGCATACATTAAGCTTCCTACAGCTGATGCATAAGGGCATCCAGCCATGGCTTTCTTTTCCTCAACAGTTTGAGGAGCCATTCCTTTAGACATGTGGATACCATGTCTTAAGGGTAGGAATCCTTTCTTGGAACTATCCATACGGAATCGTTCAAGAATCTTCTTAATGTATCCATGTTGTGACAATCCCAAAATCCTCTTTCTCGGTTTCTGAACAACTTCAGGCCTAAGATGTAAGAGGCTTATTCAAGATCTTTCATCTCAAAGGTATGGGATAGCCAAATCTTCACATTGGTCATCATCCATGTATCATTCCCAATGATAAGGATGTCATCTACGTAAAGCATTATGAACGCAATGGCACTCCCACTAAGCTTCTTGTACACACAAGGTTCATCAGGATTCTGCACAAAATCATAACTCTTTATGGTTTCGTCAAATCTGATGTTCCAGCTACGAGAAGCTTGCTTGAGCCCATAGATGGATTTCTTCATCTTGCATACTTTGCCATCCTCAGTTATGAAGCCCCGGGGCTGCTCCATATAGATATCCTCCTCGAGGTATCCATTGAGGAAAGTTGTCTTGACGTCCATCTGTCAGATGTCGTAGTCAAGATATGCAGTTATAGATAGCAGTGTCCTGATGGATTTAAGCATAGCCACAGGAGAGAATGTCTCATCGTAGTCGATGTCTTCTCTCTGTGTGTAGCCCTTGGCTACGAGCCGTGCCTTGAAAGTCTCTACTTTCCCATCAGGTCCCCTCTTTCTCTTGAAGATCCATTTACACCCAATGGGATTTACCCCTTTAGGTGGATCTTCTAGGGTCCATACACCATTCTAATGCATGGAGTCAATTTCAGACTTCATTGCTAGCATCCATCTATCCATGTCATGATATGCGAGTGCTTCATCAAATGAAGTAGGATCATTGTCAGTTTCACTTGACACATGGAATCCATACCTCTCAGGTGGTGCAACCACCCTCGAACTCCTTTGAAGAGGTATGTGTGTTTCATTTTTATTTATCTCTTCAGTTTCTGGTCTAGGAAGCTCAGAATCCTCAGGGGATTCAATGAGTTCCTCTACTTCACTTTTGTCTTGACCTTTAAGGAAATCATCCTCCAGAAATTTCACATCTCTAGAGACAAAAACCTTTTGGGTCTCAGGGTCATAGAGCTGGTATCAAATACCATCTTTGACGTACACAATGAAGTAACACTCACGAGTGCGAGATTCTATCTTACTTGCATCCACGTTCTTCGCATGAACCAAGCAACCCAAACCCTCAAGTGATTAACACTAGGTTTGGTTCCATACCAAAGCTCATGAGGAGTCTTAGGTACAGATTTGCTAGGAATCTTATTCAGGATATATATTGCAGTCTCTACTGCATATCCCCAGAAACTAAGTGGTAAATGTGCTTTGCTCATCATTGAACGGACCATATCTATGGTGGTCCTGTTGCGTCTTTCAGCAACACCATTAAGTTGGGGAGTTCCAGGAGTAGTGAGATTGGGGACAATTCCATTCTCTTTAAGGTATTCCTTGAATTCATCTGAGAGGTACTCGCCACCTCGATCAGATCGAATCCGTTTAATCTTCCTATCGGTTTGGTTCTCAACCAAAGCCTTGAATTCTTTGAACTTTTCAAAGGTTTCAGATTTATGACGTAATAGGAAGACAAACCCGTATCGTGAATGGTCATCAATAAATGTGAAATAATATCGATATCCATTTCGAGTCGCGGTACTGAAGGGACCACATACATCGGTATGTATTAAGTCAATAATACCTTCGCATCTTGTAACCTTGTTACGGAAAGGCATCCTAGTCATTTTACCTCAAATACAATGTTCACAGGTAGGTAAAGATTGAACCTGTAGAAAATCCAAAGGTCTATCCTTTATCAATCTATTGATCATATCAACAGATAAATGACCAAGCATTTGATGCCAAATCATATTTGAATGATTTTTATTCTCCCTGGATCTTTTAGGGTTTTATTAGTAGTTGTAACATTCATGACATGCTCATTAATGCACAATTCATAGAGTCCACCAGAAGTCAAAATACCATCTGCAATATATTTATCATAATGATTTATGACTAATTTATTACAGAACAGGAATGAATATCCACTTCTAACTAGCTTAGATACAGATATCAAATTCCTCCTGACTTCAGGTACATAAAGACATTCTTTAAGTACTGGGACTCTACCACTAGATAATGATAGCCGACAAGTCCCGACGGTGACTGCTGCAACACTTGCATCAGATCCCATCTGGATGACTATCTTCCCTTCTTCAAGTTTTCTAGTTTCCTGAAATAAATGCAACAAATTGCATACATGAACAGAAGCACCAGAATCAACAGCCCATCTTCCTTCTCGTCCAACGAGAAAACTGGTTTCAATGATAAAAGTAGATTTCATACCTGCTGGGGCTTTACCTTTGTCGACCGACTTCAGATAATCCGGACAATTACGCCTCCATTGCCCCGGCTTCTTGCAGTGGTGACAGACGTCGGTTTTCTTCGACGCCATTAGAGTGGATGCATTGGAAGATGAGCCAACATCTTGTCCCTTCTTCTTTCTCTTCTGAGGATGGGCCCTTCTGAGAACCTTGCTTCCGACCACGCTTCCCTCTGACATGTGCAACCATTGCACTACCAGCGGGACCATCTTTCTTCATTACGTCTTCTGCAGACTTTAATGCAGCAAGAAGCCCAGCGTTCATCAATTCCAGCTTGTTCATGTGGAATGAAATCACAAAGTTATTGAAAGACTTGGTCAATGACAGCAGAATGAAATCAGATTGCATGTCTGCATCCATGGTTGCCCCAAGAGTCTCCAGCTCCGATAAGTACCCCAAACATTTTGAGTACATGTTCACGGACCGAAGTTCCTTCCTGCATCTTGCAACGAACGAGTTCTTTCATAACGTTGTATCGCTGGGTGCGGTTAATGTCACCAAACATGTCTTTCAGATTCTGCATTACCTCCTGGCAAATACTCATCTCCACATGTTGTTTCTGAAGAACATTGGAGAGAGAAACCAAAATATAGCATCTAGCAAAGACATGATCTTCATCATACTTATCATTGTATGCTTTTTCTTCCTTTGATTTAGGGTTTTCATTCTTGTCTTCTGAGAGCACATAACTTATGCGCTCAGCCGAGAGAACAAGCTCCAAATTACGGATCCAATCCGAGTAATTCGATCCGGTCAACTGGTTGACCTCCAGAAGCCTGCTTAGTGGGTTCATGGACTTCATTTTCTGAAATTAAGAATGCACTTTATTAGAACATATAATCATACATTCAATTTATGATATTTGATTAAGGTTTTTTAATCAAATTAATCTTGCTCTGTCAACTATGAAAGTTTATTCCCTTAATCACTTTCAAAGTAAGAGATATACTTACCACTATATCTCAAGCAAGAACTGGGATCTGATCTTTATCTTTGTCATATCCCAATAATATGAGAACCTATGACTCCAATAAAGAGAAACGGGAGCACATTCTGCCTTGCAAGTCCAACTTGCATTTCCCAATTTGGTCTTTAATACCTGGGCCCACCACCCCTAAGGTGATGTTGACCCGTCATTAATTGAACCAATCGTCAACAGGGATGCAACTCGCTATGCGCAATCCAATATCGATCCAATAATATGAGGACCCAATATTGGGGTCACTATGCATACGTCCTTACTCTTTCGAGAAGCGACGAGCTCGATCCAAATGGATCATATGCAGGAGCTGTCACTTCGGACAAGCATCTCCTATATATAATATCTGGCGACCAAACCCTTCGCCTTGGCGGGAGACCATGGATGTCACTTGTGTGATCCTCCATTTCATATTCAAATTTTAATTAATTATGATTCATATTCATGTAATTAATTCTTCCAAGGGAATCAAAAACTCTATTCATAATAGAGTATTTTAATTGGACATAATTAATTCAATCATATTAAATTAATTATCAATCCAATTCAATCAATCAAACTTGATTGTTTTACTTGAATATATATGGTATTATTCTCAAAGTACGTATTAATTTAAATTTTAATAATTAGAAAATACATCTTGATTTCTTCGGCATTATCAAGTCCCTACTCATTGTCATGGCCAGTACCGACGAGAGTGGGACGGACCACATACGTTGCAACCTGTTACCCCAGCGATCTCCGACTAGACACCATATCCGCCTCAGGAAAGGATAATGCCAAATAGATCAATTTGTACTTGAAATGATCAACGGTTCTTCAACCGAAATTATACCATACAGTAATAATCAAAATATTTTTTATTATAAGGAAATTTGCTAGACAAATTCCCAATCCTATTCAAGCAAGGAGTTTGATGATTGTGTTTCCAATTATGATCTAGATCAAATCTAATCAAATTTTTGGTTGAGGCCAAGTTAATTAAGGAATGATAATCTTCCAATATTTCTCAAATATTTTCCATAATTATTTTATGAAATTAACAATTAATTTTACTAATTGACAATCACATGATTCTTGATTAGGACTGTAATTTCAGTAGTGACCCCTACTTACTAAAATTAACATATCTCAATCATTTTAAATCCAAATTAGATAAAATAAATTTTCAAAGATTTCTAATTTAATTTAGGACAGAACCTAAGTGATATTTAACGCATTTAGAGGCAGATCATAACAGTAATTAACTCATTAATCATGTTAAGATTTGCAGTTCCCGCAACAGTGAATACATGTTCATTAAAACAACCAAATTTCGAGCAAACGGAATCCAAATTACGTAAACTCAGATCCTATGGTTTCCTTATTTAATAGGAAATAAAATACAAGTTATTAATTCATGTTTAAACAATTTAAACAGGGCCGAATTTATTTACTAAACAGAAGTGCGAAAATCAAATGCGATAAAAACTTTCGCGACCTCTACAAACCCAAGTCATCCTAGGGTTGCGGATCGTATCCAAAAGCTTCGACCTAAGGCTCTGATACCACTTGAAGGATATAAAATAATCCTCAAGCGCATCATGGAAGCGTGATTGTAGTATCGAATATGACGAAGAACGATTAATCGTACTAGTTGTTTGGTGCAGCGGAATTTAAAATTTTTTATGCGATGAAACCACATGATCCAAGAACGATTCTCGGATCATTTCATCTATAACCACAATAAGTATAATGCAATATCTCTTGAAGCGTAGTTGATCAAGTCCATACAAAAAGAGAACTCCTGTCTCAAGTTCGATCGTCAGAGAAGTAGCTTGCGAGCGCGGGGATGAGTCATGTGATCCTCGCAATCCAACAAGTTGATCCAAGCACGGTGAACTCTTGATCTCATCATACGAGATCAAACATCTCCTTCGCGAGAGTAGTACTCCAAGAAGACGGGGAACCGCAGAACGTCGAAGCAGCAACGCGGTGGCGAAGGCGACGATGATGATCTCCCTTAGGGTTTGGTGGATGGCCACCAAGGAGAGGGAGAGAGAGTTGGTGTGTGGGAGAGAAAGAGAGAGAGATGTGCTTCCAAAATCTTAGCCCTAGAGAGCATGGTATGCCTCTCTATTTATAGGATTTTGAGATCCATGGATCTCAATCCATGGGACTCATAAAATCAATGGTTGAGATTGATTTATGATCAATCCAATGGTCAAGATTGTTGTTGGTAAAAGCCAACAACGTATGATTTAATTTAGATCAAATATATTTGACAAATCAAATATACATCAATCCTAAAATTAAACCAATCAAATAAGGATATAAATTCCATGGAGATCTCATCTCCCATTGGAATATAGTGGACGGCCACCAATCCCAAGTAGGACTTGGTAGCCGTCCACTTATTTCCAAGTGGGGCAATCTCATGAAATCTCATGAGATTGCATATCTCCATGAAATTCTCCATTATTTAATTCAACAATTTTTGTTGTGATTTATTCTCCAAAAATAATTCATAATTAATCTTGGGAATATTGCAATCTTGTCATTAGAAAATTGTGAATCACATACACAACCCAAAACAAAATATAATTTACATTTTCAATTAATTAAACAATGTGTATCCAATACACATTAATAATTAATCAACAGATATAAATTATAATTATCTCTCCCTAATATATTATAAATTATATTTATAATATAATATGAATAATTGGATATTACTATCCACATTATTCTTACCCATAATAATTAAATCACATTTAATTATATTGGATAATTTCCACACATATCAAGATAATTAAATCACATTAATTATCAATTTCTCAATGCTTAGATCTTATGGAATTATTCTTGAACCCTTCAAGAATAATGCAATTTCTCCTCAGATACTTGGAGATAAGGACGGGGCGATTGTATTGTTCCACGTATAGTGACTTGGATATTGAGATCGCATCTCAAATCCAGATCCCATGGACCTCTCATAGATGCTTGATTAAATCAAGGTCGTAAACCTAATATTCTCATTGCATCTCAATCTTATTCAGATCAATGTCCAAGACATGGACTAAGATTAGGTCACTTCTCTACTGAGAGGAGTCACTAAAATCCAGACATGTTTCATTACTCCCTCGGAATGGAAGCGTCATGGTTATACAATCGTTTATGATCAAATCACCCTCAGGTATTCCCAATACATGTACATCCTGCATACTGGAAGACCTATGATCATCCTGAAGATATAGATCATTTTTACACTGTCATCTTCAGAGTTTGATCACTAAGTTTCTCAATCTTGGTCCTTGGGATTTGGTACATATCATATGCTTTCACAAAGCATATATCTTACCTTCAAATTCATGTCATGCTTCCAAAGCATGACGACCATGCATGGAATTTGATCAGTCCCAATACCTCATGAGTGAGCTCATGTCTCCCAGTTCACAAGTGAACATATATGATCCCTTTGAGAGATCGTATTACTCATATGCCCTTACATGCACACCACCTCGCCGGTGTATAGACCTTGGTTAGGTCATCAACCTATTGGTCTACCAAATGTACACACTCAGATATATAACAATACATATGTCTCTGGTCAGAGGATGTTTGCCTATGATGTGACAGTATTCAACATAGGTCTTCGGTTATCTCGATCTCGTTAAGTCAACCCATTTGCTCAACTAATCTGATACCTCTGAATCACTATTCCCATGCAGAGGACCTGCTTCAGGAGGTTGATCAGGATATCAGCCTAATGAGAAAGGATTGCCATCTCCTACTCAGACTGGAGATCATCACTTGACAATCATTTGATGATGCTTGATGAGTCCTCTATCTAATTACTTAGATATTCATCCAAGCATCAGCCTCTATGAGTCAATCAATGAATCAACAGATGTATGATTATCAAGTTGGCCATGGTACATAACCCTTATTGTACAGAGGGACCTTATAGTGCATTCACTCAATCAATTTCAGAAAGGGAGTGAAACATAATCAATAACTTTTATTGATAAATCATTTATTACAATAACATTTATTGTAGGAATGGTTCATCTCGGGCTCACATTGCTAACATAAGCTTCATGAGATGAGAAGGTGTAACATAAGCTTTGCTTTATTTGTCTATATACACTCCGGCAGGCATTTTATTTTCTATCAGACCTATCACTTTTTTGGAGTTGTTCTTTCTTTTCCACATTTTTTTCGATGTGCATATGTACAACATATCTTCATGATGCAACATATATGCATAAGGACTTTTTCTTCCTGAGCCAATAGACTATCTCAATTTTGAAGCATTATTGCAACCCACAACTCCTGTCTTTAGACCTCAGCGCCGCCAGACCAAGTTGAGATGCACTTCCCTCTAAAGGAAGACGAGAGGTTCCACCTAGAAGTACTATACTCATGTGCTACCCCAAGCCAAGGAAAACTACCACCTCACCCGTGTGGAGCTGAGTGTAAAGTGCTGGTGTAAGTAAAGCCATTGTCAGTGAGAGTCATGCGTATGTTGTTAAATGTTCTACTTAGCCTCATCAAGATGACATGTGATCATAGCCTAGTGGACTCAAAGAATTAAGTCCCTAATGGACCTGAAAATTCTTAATCACAAATCCTCTAAGGTTCCTCTTAGAATTAGGTGGATTAAGGTCTTAACCAAGCTCCATTTTTCAATTTAATTCCAGACTGGTTTAAATGTCAACTACGATTCAGAAGCATATACAAATTTATACAAAAATCTCTTTATGCAAAAATTTTTGAAACTGTGCAAAATTTCTGAAAATGTTTGAATGCAAGCACGAATGCAGAAATTTTGCAAACTATTTACAAACATTTACACAAGGATTTTTGCAAATTTTTATTTTTCAAACATTTTTCAAAAATTGTGTACTATATACATATTTTTGTACAAAAATATTTACAAACTTTTTACAATCAAAATATTTTTGCAAACATTTGTACAAAAATAATTCTTATAAATAGCTATGTATGTGCAGGAAAGAATTTTATGTAAAGGAAAATTTTAAAATTTTTGTGATTTTTACTACATGGTTTTTAGACATTTTATTTATTAACACACTCACACAAAGTACGAGTTATGACTAAAGTATATATGTAATATATATGACACCCCCTATACTTAGCTCGAACGATGTCCTCAAAGTGATCAAAGAGCGATGAAGAAGACATAACTCGTGATGAGTATAAGGAAGTGAAAAGAAAGACTATACTACAACGACGAATAAAAGAATAGATGAGTGATCGGTGATCCCCCCATACTTAGGATCAAATAATCCTAAGTACTATACACAAAGGTTAAACCGAGTGATAGAATGTACATGGTCTACCTCCCCTATACTTAGGGTAAAATATCCCTAAATATAGGCAGCAAAATAGAGATAAAAAGAATCAAAAGAGTAATCAAAAATCTGACACCCCCATATACTTAGGGTAAAGTACACCCTAAGTATAGCATAATCATAAGGTGTAAATGGGGTGTTAGATGAAGAATGTGGGATATGGACATCTGGATCTATACAAGGGTGGAAGACAGTGATAATAAGGCATGAGATGCAAATGATGTGAGTCCAAAGATCACATCTCATGCAAAATGAATCAGGGTGATGTCAACAATTAGGGGATCATGATCTAGATATGGCTTGAAATATTGATTGTTAACGTGAACGGTGGACTAAAATGACATCTCAGATATGTCGATACTACCATTGTCATGCACCTTTCGGATCAGGTATGGTCCCTTCCACTTACTCTGCAATTTCTCTTGAAATAATCTAAGCATGGCATCAAAAAACCATACTCTATGTTCTGGCTCAAACTGTTTATGGTTAATATGAGAATCATGCCATATCTTTACTCACTCCTTATACTGTAGATTGTTTGAAAAGGCTGTATCTCTAAACTCCTCCAGGGCTGCCAATTCGACCTTCCTTTGATCACCTATACTCTCTGGATCCAATAATATCTCAGTGACAACCCATAGTGACATGCTTAATCTCAATAGGTAAATGGCATGGCTTTCCATAAACGGGATGAAAGGGAGACGTACCCAAAGGTGTCTTGAAGGGAGTCCAATATGCCTTCAAGACCGAGTCCAAAAGATGTGACCAATCCTTTCGGTCTGGGCGAACTACCGTCTGCAGTATCGTCTTGATCTCCCTGTTCAATACTTCAGCAAGACCATTGGTCTGAGGACGATATGGACTGGCAACTCGATGGTCTATGTTGAACTCGTTAGTAAAGACCTTTACCTTGTTTTTGATAAAATGAGATTCCCGTCATATATCAAAACTCTAGGCACCCCGAACCGTGAAATGATATCCTTCCTCAAAAATATGCAAATAGTATTCGCATTTGTGGTTCGAGCGAGAATGGCCTCAACCCAATGACTCACATAATCAACAACCAATAGAATGTACTCAAATCCCTGACTCTTAGGGAATATACCCATGAAATCAATGCCTCGTACATCAAAAACCTCACAGAAGTGAATGGGCTACATCGGCGTCATATCACGCCGTCACAGGTGCCCATCCTCTGACAGCCAGTACACCTCTTCACGTATTCATCAGAATCCTTGAAGAGGATAGGCCACCATAGGTCGGATTGGAGCACTTTCTATGTTGTCCTCCTCCCAAGATGATCTCTTCCTGCCTCAAGCTTGTGGCAGTATGTGAGGATGTTGTGGTGCTCCTCCTGAGGAATGCACCGACACCAGACGCTATCCCCTCCTTCATGATAAATTACGGGATCCTCCCAATGGTAAGACTTGGCCTTCGCAAGGAAGGTCTCAAGTCGCTGCATGGGCCAACCTTGTGGAACTCTCTTGGCAACAAGATAGTTTACAATGTCAGCATATCATGGGAGTGAGGCTATAGCAAGGATCGCCACATCTGGAAAGGTCTCGGTAATAGGGTCAATCAGCTCATATTCCTCAAGATTTTCCAAACGGGAGAGATGATCCGCCACCACATTCTTGACTCCAAGCTTATCCTTAATCTCAATATCAAACTCTTGGAGTAGAAGGATCCATCTGGTCAATCGAGCATTGGCATCCTTCTTTGCCATAAGGTACCTGATGGTGGTGTGATCTGTATAGATAGTCACCTTGGATCCAAGAATATATGATCTGAATGTTGGACATGTGAGCCCACGGTGAGCCATTATGCAATAAATGTTATTGCAAATATCATTCCCTGATCTGAAATGAAGAACAACTAATTTGCATAATAGGTCCCTTAGTATAATTAAGGTTATGTACCATGGACATCTTGATGATCATACAGCTGTTGATTCAAGTATTGAATCATAGAGGCTGGTGCTTGGATGAATATCTAAAGAGTTAGATGGAGGAATCATCAAGCACTGTCAAATGATTGTTGAGAGATGATCTCCATCCTGAGTAGGAGATGGCAATCCTTTCTCATTTAGGTTGATATCTGATGACCTCTTGATGCAGGTCCTCTGCATGGGAATAGATATTCAGAGGTGTTAGATTAGTTAGGTCAAAGAGTTGACTCAACGAGATCGAGATAACCAAAGTCATATGTCGTATGCTGTCATGATATAGGTATGCATCCTCTGACCGGAGACAGATGTGTTACTATATGTCTAAGTATGTACATTTGGCAGACCTATAGGTTGATGACCTAATCAAGGTCTATACACCGGCGCGTTGGTGTGCATATAAGGGCATATGAGTAATACAAAGGGATCATACAGGTTCATTATTGAACCGGAAGACATGAGCTCACTCATGAGATATTGGGAAGAATCAAATTCCGTGCACTATTGTCTTGCTTTGGAAGCTTGACTAAATTTGTAGGTTTGATATATGCTTTTGGAAATTATATGATCAACACCTAGGTAAGATATGTGCTTTTGGAAAGTATATGATCGATACCAACTCCCAATGATCGAATGAGAAACTTAATGATAAATCCCTGAAGTAGACAATGTAAAATTGATCTTATACTTCGGGATTATTCTGGATCTTCCAGTGTGCAGGATGTACAGGTTTTGGGAATACCTGAGGGTGATGTGATCATAAACGATCAGCAGAGAAGTAATCTGATCTTGGTCCTTATGTTGGACATTGATCTGAATGTGATTCAGATACAATGAGAAGATTAGATTTGCGCTCTTGATTTAATCAAGCATCTATGGGAGGCCCGAGATCTGGATTTGAGATGTGATCTCAATATCCAAGTCACTATATGTGGAACAATACAATCGCCCTGTCCTTATCTCCAAGTATTCGCGGAGAAAGTGCATTATCCTTGAAAGAGTTCAGGATAATTTCATTGTTGATATAAGTATCCGAGCATTGAGAAAATGGATAATTAAATGTGATTTAATTATCATGATTAATATGAATTCGATTCATATTATAAAGAGAGTTATCTTAGATAATTAAATGTGATTTAATTATCAAAAATGTAAATAATGTGAATGTGATTCATATTATTTATGCACAAGAGAAAAGAGATCCAAGATGATTAAATGTGATTTAATTATCATGGATATGAATAATGTGGATAGAAATATCCATATTAATCATATATATTATAAATGTGATTTATATTATATAAGAGAGAGCTATTTGTAATTTACATTTGTTAATTAAATGTTGATGTGAATTGGATTCACATTGGACATTAAATTGAAAATGTAATTTACAATTTATTTTGGGTTGTGAATGTGATTCACAATTTTCCAACGGCAAGATTGCAATATTCACAAAATAATTATGAATTGTTTTTGTTGAATAATTTACAACAAGTGTTGTTGTAAATCTTGGAGATTTCCATGGAATAATGTAGTCTCATGAGATATCATGAGATTACATGAGATTGCCACCAAATCACATATTATGGAAGGAGGCAATCTTCATTCCAATCATCTCCATGATTGTTTGATTTAATTTGGGATTGATTTATATTGATTTATCAATATAGATTTAATCTAAATTAAATTAATTATTGTTGGTTTTTACCAACACACATCTTAGCCATTAAAAGAAACACAATCAATGAGAGCCATTGGATGTATGTTGTCCATGGATCCCAAAATATTATAAAAGGAGAGGTACCCCTTTGCTCTTCTTTACACAAGAGAACATAAGTCTCTCTCTCTTTCTATTTCTCTCTACACTTCAGCCCTCTCTCTTCCTCTCTCATGGCCGTCCACCATGGATGCCCTAAAGAGAGTCTCCATCATCGCAGCGTCATCGTTATGCTCTCCGATCGTTTGCTCGTGGATCTCCGTCTCCTTCGGTGCGCCTCGCTCGTGAAGAAGACGTTGGATCTCGTGTGTCGAGATCAGGAGATCCGTCGTTTGGATCATCAACATGGATTGCGAGAAGCACGCGATTCATCCCCTCGCTCGCAAGCGTCTCCTCCGTCGAATCGGACTTGAGACAGGAGCTCTCTTCGTTTAGAGACTCGATCACAACCACGCTTCAAGAGGTAATCCTATTACTTGTTTGTGGTTTAGACGAAACGATCCAAGAAGTGTTCTTGGATCATGTGGTTTCCTCGCATGAATTTTTTTTTAATTTCCGCTGCATAGAACAACTAGTGCGACTAGTCGTTCCTCGTCGTATTCGATACGACGCTTACGCTTCAATGATGCGCTTGAGGATTATCACATATCCTTCAAGTGGTATCAGAGCCTTAGGCTGAAGGTTTTGGATACGATTCGTAAACCTAGGACGACTTGGGTTCGTTAATGTTGCGAAAGTTTTTTGTCGCATTTCATTTTCGCACATCAGTTTAGTGATTATTTTCGGCCCCGTTTAAATATTTTAAACACGAAAATAAACTTGGATTTTGTTCCCCATTAAATAAGGAAACCATAGGATCTGAGTTTACGTAATTTGGATTCCGTTTGCTCGAGATATGGTTGTTTTAATGAACATGTATTCACTGTTGCGGGTACTGCAAATCTTAACGTGATTAATGAGTTGATTACTGTTTTGATCTACCTAGAAATGCGTGAAACATCACTTAAATTTTGTCATAAATCAAATTAGCAATCTTTGGAAATTAATTTTGTCTAATTTGGATTTGAATTGATTGAGATATGGTAATTTTAGTAAGTAGGGGTCACTGCTGAAATTACATTCCTAATCAAGAACCATGTGATTGTCAATTAGTGAAATTAATTGTTAATTTCATGAAATAATTATGGAAAATATTTGAGAAATATTTAATGATGATTATTTCCTTAATTGACTTGGCATCAACAAATAAATTGATTAGATTTGATCTGGATCATAATTGGAAATACAATCAACAAATAACTTGCTTGAATAGGATTGTGAATTTGGTTGGCAAATTTCCTTATAATCAAAATTGTTTTGATTATTACTATATGGTATAATTTTGGTTGAAAACCCGATAATCATCTCAAGTACAAAGTGATTGGCTCGGCATTATTTTTTTCCGAGGCGGATATGGTGTCTAGTCGGGGAGCGTTGGGGTAGCGGGTCGCACCGGTTGCGGTTCGTCCCACTCCCGCTGGTACTGGCCATGACAGCGGGTAGGTAACGAATGATGCCTGAGAGATCATGATGTATTTTCTAATTATTAAAATTCTAATTAATATGTACTTTGAGATAATACCATATATTCAAGTAAAATCAAGTTTGTTGATTGAATTAGATTGATAATTAATTTAATGTGATTAAGTTAATTATATCCAATTAAAAATACTTTATTATGAATAGATGTGTATTTCCCTTGCAAGAACTAATTATGTGAATATGATTCATAATAATTGATTAAAATTTGAATATGAGGTGGGGGATCACATAAGTGACATCCATGGTCTCCCGTCAAGGCGAAGGGTTCCGTCGCCAGATATTGTATGTAGGAGACGCGTGTCCAAAGTGACAGCTCCTGCATATGATCCATTTGGATCGGGCTCGTCGCTTCTCGAAAGAGTAAGGACGTATGCGTAGTGACCCCAATATAGGGTCCTCATATTATTGGGGCGATATTGGATTGCGCATAGCGAGTTGTATTCTTGTTGATGGTTGGTTTAATTAATGACAGGTCAACATCACCTTAGGGGTGGTGGGCCTGGGTGTTAAAGATCGAATTGAGAGATGCAAGTTGGACTTGCAAGGAGGAATGTGTTCCCGCTTCTTTTTATCCGAGTTACAGGTTCTCATATTATTAGGATGTAACAAAGATAAGGAAGGAGATCCCAGATCTTGCTTGAGATATAATGGTAAGTATATCTCTTACATTGAAAGTGATTAAGGGAATGAACTTTCAATGTTGACAAGGCAAGACAACTTTGATATAAAAATTCCTAAATCAAAGTAAAATATGTATATATATTTATATATACTTATGCAAATTTCTTATTTAAGATAAATCTTCATTAAACCCACTCAATACTATACTCAATAATAACCAGTAAAATATCATGGATTGGATCCATAATAACGATATTGTACTTGAAGTTGGACACATAATGTATGTGGTTGCAATGTGCAATTTTCCTCATAATAATGAGGAATGACAATTAAATAGATAATAGGGTTTGCATGTCTCTATAATCTTGATCTCTCATTGAATGTACTTTGGAAGTGACATGTCAGTGATGATCATAATTGTCAAATAATCCTTATAAAATTCTTAGAAGATGTTTTGGCATACATATGTGCTCTCGACATTTAATCATGAATGATGTGGTTCTCTGCATCATACAGAATAGTAGCTCTATAAGAGATGATGTATTCAAATTGTTTGAGTACCTACCTGAACCAATGTTTTAAGAGTTTAGATGGATGTAGATACGATGAGTGTCATCATTCTACTATCTATACTCTATTCATTCATGAAGCTTCAGAATATTCATATTGTATGAATTGAATGAAGCATGTATAAATGTTGAAATATTCTTATATTGAAATTTTTGATTTCGACATAAGAGATCCTTTGTCTTGAGCAATGGTTGCTTAAAGATAAAGGGAGCATAGTGGAAGCATAGGCTGGACCCAAGTAAGAAGGAAGGTCAAGAAGTTGACTGTACTTCTGTGACTTCCATATGACATCCAAATAGTTGGATGAGTGCCAATACTGCAATAAGCTGATGATTGATATTGTGACTATCTTGTCTATCTAGGATCCTTAGAGAAGGATCCAGATGGTGCATCAGTATAATCTACATCTACATATAATCATTGAAATTGACTTTCTTATTTTGATAAGATCAAAGTCTAATAATTATATCTTATTATTCTGATAACACTTGCAATTGGTTGCATATGTATTAGAAGACTATAAAATTTGATTTTAAGGTTTAATAGTCATCCACATGGACATTGATGCAATTGTTGCAATAATCTCTATTGGATAGATGGACTTGTTATTTTCAGTGGGAGGGCTCTTAGTCTTAGAGAATGTCTCTATGACCTAGACATTAGAATACACTTATTGTTTATTTCTAAATGTTGGAAATAAACATGAATTCTGTAATAAATCTATCATAAAGAGTTATGATAGAGATATTTCAGAGAGTAATCTAAAATCTAGTGGACCCTACTAAATTAGAAAATTAATGAATGGTTCATTAACATTTTTAATACTGAAATTAAACCTTAAAAGATTAATAGGAGAATGAAGATCATTTGACAATGATCTGGCATCAAGCCTTGGACATTTGTCTGTTGATGTGATCAATAGACTAGTAAGGGATGAAACTTTAGATTGTCTAAAAGTTCAAATCTTACATACTTGTGAATATTGTATTCAAAAGTAGAAATGTCCAATATACCCTTCCTTGGAATGGTGTAAGATGTCAAGGTATTCAAGATCTCATACATATTGATGTATATGAGTCATCTATATCAGAATAAACATTATGGATATGTGATATCTATTGATGATTATTTGTGATATGAGATTTCTTCTCTTCACTTAGAAACCTTTGAAATGTTCAAAGATTTCACAATTTTGGTTTAGAACCAAAGTTTGAAGGAATATTAAATGAATTTGATCTAATCTAGGTAGTTTGTACCTATTAGATGAATTCATAGAATACCTTATAGAGATATGAATATCATTTCTATCTCACCCCTCCTAATAAACCTAAACTCAATAAGAGTTTTAGGGAGATACAATTGGATCATGTGTGACATGATATGATCAATGATGAATTTTAGCATAATTACCTCTTAGTTTCCAAGTTATATATGTAGTAGAGACTACAATATATCCATAATAAGATTCCATGCAAGTAAGCTGGAACTTAGCACCTGAGAGTGCTACTTCATTAGGAAAATAAAGGATGGTATTGGATACCTACTTTATGACCTTGAGATTCTTAAACGATTTCATATTTGAGAATGTGATTCTTAGATGATGAGACTCTTGAGAATCAATATGAAAATGAAGTAAAGGAACTCATTTAGTCTTGAGAAGATAATGAGGCTCTTAAAATTGGAAACTAAAAGGACAATTAAAGATGAAATACTAATACCACTTCAAATAAGTTTGAAGATGGATTCCATGTGTCAGTTGAATCTGACAATGATCTGACTTCATGTGATGAAGCTTCTGAAGATCATAGCACGGAAAGATGGGTGTTAGCAATAAAGTCCAAAGTAGACTTCATATACAAATGTTGTATATGGACACTCAAGGATCCACCTATATGGGTAAGACCCATTAAGGTGTAAATCTTCAATAGAAAGAGTGAACCTGATGAGAAGGTAGAGACCTTCAAAGCATGGCTCATAGACATGAGCTACACACCGAAGAGAAGACATTGCTTGCGATGAGACTTGCTCTTCAGTGACCATGCTTAAACCCACCAGATAATGCTAACCATAGCTACACAACTTGACTATGACATCTTTATGATGTAAGTCAAGATTGCATTCCTCTATGAATACCTCTCTGAGGACATTCACATGAAGCAACCCCAAGGCTTCATGGTCAAGGAAAGCAAGATATGCAAGCTAAAGAAACTCCATCTGTGGACTCAAATAAGCTTCTTATAGTTGGAACATTAGATTTGATGAAATCATAAATGTTATGATTTCAAATAGAATCTTGATGAACCATGTGAAGCTTAGTGGGAGTGCCATTGTGTTCATCGTGCTAAATGTAGATAATATCCTAATCATTTGGAATGATCTAAGGATGATAATAATAAGTGTTTTATAATCTAGTTGTCCCATACCTCGAGATATGATTTCAAGGTTACCTCTTAGATCTTAGTTCTGAAGTTGTTCAGAAGCAAAGAGAAGGGGGTATGGGGACCATCACATTAATGGTACACCTTGGACATTTCCATTTTCTGGAAAATTCCAATAAAGGCTTCTTTCCCTCATGATATGGTACTAACCTATCTAAAGGGATAGCACCTCAATGAGTTGAGGATATGAATGCTAAAATTGCTAGCCCCTGGGCATTAGTTCTGAGAAACCAAGTGTACGCTAGATGTGCACAAAAGCCAGATATCTGCCATGCAGTGGAAGTAGTAGACTGTTACTAATCCCACTATGGAGATAAAACACTTGATTGCATTAATATAAATATCTTCAAAGATGACGAGACTTTAGAGGAAGTGATCTCTAAGTCTTATCTTCAAGTAATTAAGACTTTATAGATGGAGATCAAAAAGGTCTTAACTACGAATACCTTAGGAGATAGAGATCTCCAGGAATAAGGGTATTCTGATAAGGATAATAGAAATTACATACTGGTTATAATAATTATTGAGTGTAGTGTCAAGGACACTATGACTGATATGATTGAGTATTGGTTGCATAAAATGCAACATTCGCATTGGATGCGAACATTGATACTATGAGATATGCAAGTCTCGTAAAAGGACTTGGCGTAGTCTCTTGGGAATAGAGTGACAGATCAACTTACCTAGCTATTTTTCTAAATAGCCTATGATTGTCACATGAGTGTGGGTTTAAATGATTAGCCCACTAATGGCTCTTTGGGCTAGTGGGAGATTGTTGGACATGAGAGCCCACGGTGAGCCATTATGCAATAAATATTATTGCAAATATCATTCCCTGATCTGAAATGAAGAATAACTAATTTGCATAATAGGTCCCTTAGTACAATTACGGTTATGTACCATGGCCATCTTGATGATCATACAGCTGTTGATTCAAGTATTGAATCATAGAGGCTGGTGCTTGGATGAATATCTAAAGAGTTAGATTGAGGAATCATCAAGCACCGTCAAATGATTGTTGAGAGATGATCTCCAGCCTGAGTAGGAGATGGCAATCCTTTCTCATTTAGGTTGATATCTGACGACCTGTTGATGCAGGTCCTCTACATGGGAATAGAGATTCAGAGGTGTTAGATTAGTTAGGTCAAAGAGCTGACTTAACGAGATCGAGATAACCAAAGTCCTATGTCGTATGCTGTCATGATATAGGTATGCATCATGTGACCGGAGACAGATGTGTTACTATATGTCTAAGTATGTACATTTGGCAGACCAATAGGTTGATAACCTAATCAAGGTCTATACACCGGCGCGCTGGTGTGCATATAAGGGCATATGAGTAATACGATCTCTCAACGGGATTATACAGGTTCATTACTGAACCGGAAGACATGAGCTCACTCATGAGATATTGGGAAGAATCAAATTCCCTGCACTATCGTCTTCCTTTGGAAGCTTGATTGAATTGTAGGTTTGATATATGCTTTTGGAAATTATATGATCAACACCTAGGTATGATATATGCTTTTGGAAAGTATATGATCGATACCAACTCCCAACGATCGAATGAGAAACTTAATGATAAATCCATGAAGTAGACAGTGTAAAATTGATCTTATACTTCGGGATTATTCTGGGTCTTCCAGTGTGCAGGATGTACATGTTTTGGGAATACCTGAGGGTGATGTGATCATAAACGATTGTATAACCATGACACTTCCAATCCAATGTAGTAATGAAACGTGTCTGGATTTTAGTGACTCCTCATAGTAGAGAAGTAATCTGATCTTGGTCCAAATGTTGGGCATTGATCTAAATGTGATTTCAGATACAATGAGAAGATTAGATTTGCGATCTTGATTTAATCAAGCATCTATGGGAGGCCCGAGATCTGGATTTGAGATGTGATCTCAATATCCAAGTCACTATATGTGGAACAATACAATCGCACTGTCCTTATCTCCAAGTATTTGCGGAGAAAGCACATTATCCTTGAAAGAGTTCAGGATAATTTCATTGTTGATATAAGTATCCGAGCATTGAGAAAATGGATAATTTGATTTAATTATCATGATTAATATGGATTCGATTCATATTATAAAGAGAGTTATCTTAGATAATTAAATGTGATTTAATTATCAAATATGTAAATAATGTGAATGTGATTCATATTATTTGGGCACAAGAGAAAAGAGATCCAAGATGATTAAATGTGATTTAATTATCATGGATATGAATAATGTGGATAGAAATATCCATATTAATCAAATATATTATAAATATGATTTATATTATATAAGAGAGAGCTATTTGTAATTTACATTTATTAATTAAATGTTGATGTGAATTGGATTCACATTGGACATTAAATTGAAAATGTAATTTACATTTTATTTTGGGTTGTGAATATGATTCACAATTTTCCAATGGCAAGATTGCAATATTCACAAAATAATTATGAATTGTTTTTGTTGAATAATTTACAACAAGTGTTGTTGTAAATCTTGGAGATTTCCATGGAATAATGTAGTCTCATGAGATATCATGAGACTACATGAGATTGCCACCAAATCCCATATTATGGAAGGAGGCAATCTTCATTCCAATAATCTTCATGATTGCTTGATTTTATTTGGGATTGATTTATATTGATTTATCAATATAGATTTAATCTAAATTAAATTAATTGTTGTTGGTTTTTACCAACACAAATCTTAGCCATTAAAAGAAACACAATCAATGAGAGCCATTGGATTTGTGTTGTCCATGGATCCCAAAATATTATAAAAGGAGAGGTACCCCTTTGCGCTTCTTTACACAAGAGAACATAAGTCTCTCTCTTTCTATTTCTCTCTACACATCAGCCATCTCTCTTCCTCTCTCATGGCTGTCCACCAAGGATGCCCTAGAGAGAGTCTCCATCGCCGCAGTGTCATCGTTATGCTACCCGATCGTTTGCTCGTGGATCTTTGTCTCCTTCGGTGTGCCTCGCTTGTGAAGAAGACGTTGGATATCGTGTGTCGCAATCAGGAGATCCGCCACTTGGATCATCAACATGGATTGCGAGAAGCACGCGATTCATCCCCTCGCTCGCAAGCGTCTCCTCCGTCGGATCGGACTTGAGACAGGAGGTCTCTTCGTTTAGAGACTCGATCACAACCACGCTTCAAGAGGTAATTCTATTACTTGTTTGTGGTTTAGATGAAATGATCCGAGAAGTGCTCTTGGATCATGTGGTTTCGTCGCATGAAAAATTTTTTAATTTCCGTTGCATAAAACAACTAGTGCGACTAGTCGTTCCTCATCGTATTCGATACGACGCCCACGCTTTCGTGATGCGCTTGAGGATTATCCCATATCCTTCACTGAATTTATCCAAGGCAAAAACTACATCTAGCATCTCTTTCTCTGTGAATGTGTAGTTCCATTTAGAGGCATCCAATGTACGGCTAGCGTAGTGAATGGCAAAGGGTAAACCGTCCCTCCTCTATCCTAGCACAGCCCCTATGGCAAAGTCAGATGCATCCGTCATGATCTCGAATGGGAGAGAACAATCAGGCGGCTGAAGGACAAGAGCCTCAACAACTAGGTGTTTGAAAGTCTCGAACGACGAAAGACATTTATCATCTACAATTAACTCGATATCCTTCATCAGCAGATCAGTGAGCGGTCGGGCAATCATGCTGAAGTCGTGAATAAAACATCGGTAGAAACCGACATGCCCCAGAAAAGACCGCAACTGCCGCAAGTTGGACGGTGGATTGAGTTTTCTGAAGATGTTCACCTTGGCTGGATCAACCTCCATGCCCCTGTTGGAGATGATATGACCAAGCACCATGCTCTGAGTCACCATGAAGTGACTCTTCTCCCGAGATAAAACAAGATGTACCTCAATGCAGCGCTAAAGCACTTGGTCTAGGCAATCAAGACAAGCATCAAACATGTCACCGTAGACCGAAAAGTCATCCATAAAGACCTCTAAACAGTCAACCAACATGTTCGAGAAAATGGACAACATGCACCTTTGGAATATCGTGGTGTTACATAGACCAAAGGGCATCCATCTGAAAGTATATGTCCCAAACGGACAAGTGAATGTCATCTTATCCTGGTCTTCGAGCGCTATGGCCACCTGATTGTATCCGGAGTACCCATCAAGGAAACAATAGTGACTCCTCCCAGCCAGTCTCTCTATAATCTGATCAATAAAAGACAGCAGAAAATGATCCTTCTTGGTGGCCTGATTCAATCATTTGTAGTCCATGCAGACCCTCTAAGAAGTGGGTACCCGGGTAGCTATCTCCTCTCCAGACTCACTTACAACTGTAGTGATGCACGTCTTCTTGGGCACCACATGTAATGGACTAACCCATTTGGAGTCCGAGATGGGGTAGATAAAATCAGCACACCACCATTTGGATATCTCTTTCATGACCACCTCTCGAAGATTCGGGTTCAACCGTTGCTGGAACGCATGCGACAGCTTTGCATACTCCTCGAGAAAGATATGGTGGGAGCACAGGGTCGAACTTATCCCCTGGAGATCAGCTACACTCCATCCTATCGCCTTGGAGTTCTTTTCAAGAACCTCCATCAATCGAGATTCTTTCTCTCTAGTCGAATCTGTTGAGATAATGACTAGGTACATCTAATGCTCACCCGTAAGGAACCTATACTTTAGCGACTGTAGCAAAGGATTCAGTTCTAGGCAACTGGGAGCTGGCAAATCTGGCCTCTGAAAGGTCTGAGTGAAGGCATCCATATCTGAATGTGAGAACTCTCGCTGATCATGAAAAACTGGTTAAGACGGCCCTGTTGGTGTATCTGTGCTTTGTGTTGGCTTTGTCTCCACCGTAGTTGTTGGCTCTGTGGGAATCGGACAAGGTAACAATTCATCAAACTCTACCCAATCTATGTCTAACTCCGAGGGATCTGAATCAAAATTACAAGATATATACTCTGCCTCAATATCATGAACGCGGTCGTCAGCCTCAAAAGTGTCCTCTACCAAGAGTGTGCTCTGTGAGCTCTCCTCTGCTTGAAGATGTAAATATGTAGTAACTAAAGGTGAGAGAAGGGCTCGTGAGATGGGATCTGACCACACGGCTTCATCATCAGTGATCACAAAGTCGCACTTCTATTGGACGTCTCGCTCTGCCTTTGTCGTCTGCTCTGGATCACTAAACTACTCTGAGCAAGTTGAGTCTCACACTCTAGTCTCATTGATCGTCTCTATTGTATACTCTTGCCCTCGACATGAAAGTACACTTTTCTGCTATCATGGTCGGACACAGCCTTAGTTGTGGCCAAGAATGGATGTCCTAGAATGATGGGGGTATCGGTCACAAACTCAGGGATCTCCATGTCCAACACAACGAAGTCCATGGGGAATTTCAGGCCTTGAAGTGTGACGACCACGTCCTTCAACAACCCCTTCGGCCTCTTGACAGATCGATCAGCAAACTGAAGGATTATCCTACTCTATCTAAGGGGGTCGAACTTGAATCGGTCGAGTAAGGCTACCGGAAGTAGGCTGATGGAAGAACCGCTGTCTAATAGAGTGCCATCAAATCTCTGCTCATGAATGTGGCATCTGACATAGGGAGCTCCTGCATCTGTTCTCTTGGCTGGCAGATAGTTCTGGATGAAGAAGCAGGTGGCATGGGTCAGCACATGGATTTCTGCCTGATGGTTCCTCTTCTTTCTACAAATGGTGGTCTTTTCTCTCAAGTTCCTCTAGAAGAGAGGGATGTGCTCAAGTGCCTCCTGTAGAGTTAGATGGATATGGAATCTATCTATCATCTGTTGGTTGAACTCTAACTGTTGGTCTCTTTTTAGATTTTCTTTTTTATTCCCCTTCGCTAAGCGGAGTGCTTGAGGGAAGAGGATGGTTGGTCCCTCCTCAGATAGAGGGCTAGGAACAGGTTCCTGTTGCTGTAAGGGAATATAATCCATACAAGTATCATCATGCATCATATATGGACTCGAAGATGAAGAAACCTTTCCTTTATTAATTTTTTTGTTCTTTTTCATATTATCCTGAGGTATAGAAACTGGAGAAAACACAACTGGACTAGAAGTGATGGCATCAGCACCACCCATGGCATCTGTCTTCGCAGCATCAGCACAACGCTCTAGCTCAGCATCAGGTAATCTAGTGGCGTCAGTACCACTATCTGCATCTGGAGAAGCGATGGCCTCAGTACGTCGACTGGATCAGTATCCTTGTTAGTTTCAGTACCACCGTCATCAACATCGTCATGAGCGGTATCAGCAGCGTTATCCTTCTTGTCTGGTGCTCCTGGATCCTCAAGGTGTCGTCGCTCAAACAAGGCATCGCCGGCTGGCATCCTACCGCTCCTAAGTGTAACAAAGTCAGCATCAAATGTATATGAAGCAATGTCACCCAATAAATCACTAGGAGTAGTGGTCTCTGTGAATTGTACCTGCTCAGACTTCCTCTTTAGGTTGTTCGGGTTGGGCTCAATCTGAGTGGGTATGACATCCTTTCCCTTTATGATCTCCCTCATCTCCTGGCAAAACTCATCCATCTCCCGCCTAAAAGATGTCTGTTGGTCTGAGAGTAGGTGGGCTAGATCATCAAGGGATGGGTTCTCATATGCTGGCCCATGAGAACCGGACGGGTTGCCTCTCTGGAAATGAGTATGTTGCTGCTGGAACTGGGACGAGGGAGAATGAGAATACTGTTGATGAGGTTGTTGCTGCCTCCACTATTGTCCCTGCTGGTAGGGACGAGGACCGGACTGATACTGGTGTGATGGCTGCTGGGAGTAATGGGGTTGCTGCTGAGGCTGGTTGGACTGCCCATCCTAAGTTGGAGGCTGTTACTGGGACGAGGCGCCTCCGGTAGACCACCTGAATCTGGGATGATCTCTGTGGATCCCGGGCTGTTGATGGTCATACCAAATCCTGTTGACTTCCATCAACGGCTCTTGCTCGTATGGGGACAGTGGAAGAACTGCCAGTGGCTGAACCTACTGGTACACCACCGTCTGAGTATCCTGAGATGGTGGTGGTTGAGAATTCCAGTGCTGCAACTGCTGGACCAGCTTCGCCTGGATGTGGTGAACCTGGCGATACTGGGCAGAGTGATGGGACGAACTGCTGCTGGGATCAGCCCATGACCTGAGATGGGGCTGAAAAGCCGTCTGCGCCTCCTGGAGACACATGATCTAGGTCTTCATGTCACTCAAAGTCCGTGCCAACTGATCAATCTGCATCAAGCCCTGGCACTTCTTCTTCTCAATGATCTCTATGTGGTCCAACTTCTCGCTGATGATGCCTATGTCAGCGGCTGAAGACTCTGCCTGTGTTGCTGCTACTGACGAAGAAGTGGATGGAACCGCATTAACCCGTGCTATCCTATAATAATACAATGCCATGGGGTGGGGGCTTCCCCTGAGTGTAGAGTGGTATGGGACATCATTGTATAGTTCTAAGCCATCTCCTCATAGATGGCCCAAACCTGGTCCTCATCTTTGGTGAAGTAGGAGCCCCCACAACAAACGTTAACTAGCCCCTACAGCTCCGGTGTCAACCCACAAAAGAAGCTTTGTACTAGGTTGGGCTTGGATATGTCGTGATGGGGACACCGGTCGATGAGATCACGGAATCGATCCCACGCCTCATGGAACTGCTCGTTGGGGATCATGGACAAATTGTTTATCAGAGCTCGCGCTGCGTTCGTCTGGCCGAGTGGATAGTACTTGTTCAAGTACTCGGACGGAGTTGCTTCCACGAAGTCACACATCTCCCTAAATGCTTCAACTAGTAGGCTGCTCTATCGACGAGGGAGAATGGAAACACCATCATCATGATGGTATCCTCGTCCACAAATCTGTTGTGGACAGTGCTGCAGATCATCTCAAACTCCTACAGGTGTAGATGCGGCTCCTCGATGGCAAGCCCATGGAACTTGGGCAAGAGCTGAATGGTCTGAGGAGGGAGCTTGAAGTCTCCCAGAATCACTGGAAGATGGATCCAACGGTGTGTAAGGGTTGCTTCAGGGTTGTGCAACTCCCTCATCGGCCTAGCATGTCTGGTTGGCTCCTGCGGCTCTTCTGGCTATCCTCCATCTCCTCCTACAACCTCTGGAATCTCTCCACCGCCTGTTTGGCGCATCTCTCCTATGTCGGCTCGCATATGTGCTATCTCTCGGCGTACCTCTGCCATGAAGGCTCCCTGGTCTCTAATCTGCCTCTACATTGTCTCTAGGGAGGCTAGAAGTGTGTTGTTGATGGTGTCCTGATCTAAAACATACATCAAATCCTAGGGCTATCCATCAATGCGCTCCTCACTGCTGGTCATCTCGTGGGTCTCTACAAAGGCAAAAGACCCGAACTCAGGTGCCGTCATATGAACAAATAGTTGTGTTGTTGGTCTCTGCTCCGGCACCTAGGGACTAGGAGAAGGGTGGTCGAGGGGGAACAGGGCGGAATCAAACTCAGGTTTAGAGAGCGAGCCCAGGCTCCCTGGAACCTCCCTAGATGAGTGGGTCGAAGTGCTCGAGAGAGGTGATATCAAAGGCAGCCTAAGGGACCTCCAACCCGTCATCGTGATGTGGGGGAAATGCGGATGAGATCTGGTAGGCAAACAAGATCGGTAGTCAAACCCTCAATTCGCCTACTCAACATTGAGCTGATGACCATGAATGGTCGGTCGATTACCTTGTCAATTTTATTTTAGGTGATAATTCAGTCATGCGGAGTGATTAAGCAAGCTGGTAGGAACCTGATGCTCCCAAGAGACTGGCTCGATCCCAAAGCTAGATCTTTCCCAGGCAGTACAAGTTGTGGACCATTTACCGGCTACCCGATCAACTCATCTGTTAAAGACGTCGCGACCTGCTTTACCAGAAATCGGAGAGATCCTCACTGGAGAACGACTAACCCAAAACTAGTAGTCTAACGAGAGTTCAGGTATGGCTCTAGCCCAGTGTGTGGGTCACTCTCTCGCGCGAGCAAACCAAACAAGGAGGGTATGACTCTCCTAAGATAGATTTTTAAGTGAGATGACTTTTAAGATCAAGTTTGATTAGCGGTCCCAATTTTATGGTTTTCTCTTTTATGGTATTTTTCAATAACAAATAAATACCTAACGAATTTTTCGATCTCTTGATTATTTTAAGTCCGAAAAAGGGGGAGAAATCGAAAAAGCCGATGCGCGATCAAAACATATGATGCATGCAAAGTAAGAAAGGCGTACCTGACTCCAGTACTCTACATGTAGGGTGATCCGTGCATAAATTTAAAGGCAAAAATGCAAACTAATATAAATGATGCAAGAAGAAACTAGCCTTAGATGAGTAATTTCTAAAAATCACGAAGAACAGTAGTTAAGTGACTAGAGAGATCGATGTCCGATCTCTGTTGCCGATCGGTGTCCACCACAACGGATCCTGCACACGTTGTATACGACCTCTAGCGGTACGTGACCTCTCAATCAATCAGATTAACTTTTTATTATGAGTTATTATTTAGGTCTAATTACGAATCTATAGGTGCAAGCAGTCTATTAAGGATTGGGCCTTAATTATTTACGTCGCAATCAAAAGAAAATCCTAAGTCTAAGGGCCAAATTCTTCAAGAATCAAAGAGAAAAAAATGCGAGAAAACAAAACTGCCAAAAAACCATGGTGAGGTCCCCTGAGCACACCGATGTTCGACGAAACAGACCCCGATATGCCTCAAGTCCAAAAAGAAGAAGTGTCCAGATAATAAGAATTTTGTTAAAATGTAAACTGAGCTACTCTAAATGATATAACTACTCTACTTCTCCTCTTCTCCTCCTCAGGTACGGGTCTCCTCCAAAGCGTCCTCAGGCGGTTCCTCGCACGAAAATGGAAACAGAGAGAGCGTCAGAAAATAGTTATATCAACTAGAAATAAAAATAAACAAAAGTCTAAAAAAGCAACTACTAAGCCATGCTCCCCGGCAACGGTGCCATTCTGATGACTCCCCTCGCGACTAGGGTTAAGGTATCAGATAAATCTAGAGAGGTTGTTACGACCCAAATCGCGAAGCGTGATCAACCAGAAAAATAAAGACCACACAAAAATCAGACAATCAAGCACAAAATCAATGTAAGCGGTCTCCGCTATTTATTTAGCACGGTATATCGACCAGGGTCGAACACAAGGAGCACGAGTGAAACCTATGAAGTAGTCAAAGATAATTTTTATATATTTTTATTTTGCAAATTTTTTATATATTTTCAAAATAAGAAAACAAACCAAACAAATAATAAGGGCAAGGTACGAGCAAGATTCCATAATTTTATTAAGGCGAAAAAAGCTCAAAAATTATAAATAAAAATATTTTTATAATTTTCAAATATTCAGATGTCTTATCATTTTTCTGAGATTTTTCCCATTTTTATATGATTTTATAAAAATCAAATAAGGATGAAAATGGAAAATAGTGTATAGCCCGGAAAAAAGGCAAATTTACCTTAATGTCATGGTTGTGATTTTTATGAGAAAATAAACAAAAATACCTAACTATAGAAACTAAAATTCTATTTTTTTTTTGAATTTTTTAGAATTTTAATGATTTTTAAAAGAGTTTTAGAGCTTTTTGATTTTTAGGGTTTTTATAAGGATTTTTAAAACAAAAATGCTACTGAAATTAAAACACACAGAAACAAGCACACACTAAGTTTCTTATTTTTTTGGTATTTTATAAAATAGATCACAACACGTTTTAGGGTTTTTTTATTTTTAGAAAAAATCAAATAAAACTAAATTAATTCACAAAAATCACCATACATATTACGTGTTGGCAGGAGCTAACAGTAATGTTTGTGGGATTTTTGGAATTAATTTGTAATTATTTGATGAAAAACAAAGCACACAGCAGGTAGGGACCCAAATGCAATTAGTCAAAAGTTTCCAGACCAAGATGTAACACATATAAAGTTGCAAATTATCCAATTAATTCTCGCACATGCTCAATAAACCATGCACGGGGGTATATTTGAAAATACCAGAAATATTTCATTCAAAGCATAACATAGCAAAAGTTCGAGGCACTAAATGCAAAAACACAAGAGAAACACGTGGGATGGCACGTGACTGCAACTCAACTAGACTAAAATGCAAATACTGGAAACCTTTAAGTCTAAACTGCAAAAAGTCTAAACTACCACTTTATTTACAGAACTAAATAATAAAACATAAAAGTGTGATCGGTAAAAGGGCAAAATACCCTTGTAGGGAACACGCGGACCACGTGAGGATGCGTGGCGCGCGTGGAAGTTGTCACTATCGTACATCTCTGATCTCCTCCTGCTGTTGATTTGACGGTGCCTATGGTGTCTAGAACGTGCAGGGCAGATGCATCAGGGGATGTCAGATCCAACGACCCAAAATTTGATCTGGTCGGCAGCTCTGCTGGAATCTAGCAGGAATGGGCTCATCTAGTGGCAGGGAGCGGGCTTGCAAGAATAGGGCCCTGACGACTTTCACCCGAGCCCCAGAGGGAATCTAAGACTCCGATGAACTGTCTGAGGGCTCCAACAAGATCGTATAGGATGTCTACGTCGAACGAGCGATTCGGATGTAGGAGCCATCGGCCGGATGAGAGTGACGGTGAAGGGTGACCTGGGACAGCTCCGGCGGAGCGCCTGGAGGCTTGAAATGAGCTCCTCACACGCATTAGGACCTGTAAATGGGAGAAAGACTCGGAGGGGACTCTCCAATCGGATTATTTCTTGGCGACACACAGAGAAGCGAGGGTGGATGGGGTTGGGTTCTCCGACGAACGCGAGGGAGGGAGACCAGGCCTAATCTCAACATGATAGTTGAGCTGTAGGGTGAACAGGTTGTGTGAGAAGATGAAGGGTGATATGGCGAGTCAATCTGAATGGATGGGTGTGGATATCGGGGCTTCGACCAGCTGGTCAGAGCAAGTAGAGGTGTGACAGCGTTAGATGGAATGAATGGACTCAAAAGGCGAAAAGCGAGGGATATGATAGACACATGAAGATGCAGATGGACTCCTGAGCTTCAAGCAATGATGGTGGTCGAGGTTATGACCTCAACCACATTGCGGCAGATGGGGAGGCTGCTTGCTGTGGATCTCCGGCCATGAAGGGCGAGCTGCATCATCATTGCACCAAATTGAGCTCCAAGGGACTCTCCAAGCAGATGTCACTCAGCTGGAGGTGGCTAGGGGTCGAAATGGGAGCGAGGAACGAGCTACTCTGCTGAGGAGGCGGAAGAGATAATTTATAGGCTTCCCAAGAGGGTGGAAGGATAGGGCGAGGGTGCGCAACCCTAGATAGATCTGTGCCTTCCTAGGGATCCATGAAGGTGATGGATACTAGGAGAAGCAACGGTGAGAAATTGGGGCGAGAGGTGGCATGATCCAATCGGGAAAATTGGGAGAAGAAGCTCGACGGAAGGAGTCGAGTCGGGTCAATCTTTGAATAGGGCATTGACCCGGGTCAACAAAATGAGCTAGACCAATCAGAAAATAGAATTTCTAAAATATTTATAAAATCAATAAAAATAATAAATGAATTCAAAATAAAAAGTGTATAAAATGAAAAATGTTTATTATTTTTCAAACTATTTTTCTATGATTTTTAATTTTTTAAAATAAAATAAATTATAGTATATACAATATATAGTATTATATATAGGTATAATATACCTATGTATTTTGTATGAGTATTTTTATTTTATTATTTTTTTCGCAAATACCCAAATTTTGTATTTTATTTATTTTTTCCATAGTTTTAGGAGCATAAAACCATTTTACTTTTATTTTTATTATTTATTTACAGAAATAGAGAATGCGACCTATATACATGTATCTTATACAAGTGAGAGAGGGTTTTATTTTATTTTATTTTATTTTACTTTATTTTATTTTTGTTTGCTTTCTAGGACTATATACAAGGAGGTAGAAAGAATATTTTATTTTTATTTTGTTAAAATAATAATTATTTACATATATACAGGTAATATGTACAACATAGAGTAGGGCCCTATCTCTCTTTACTTATTTTATTTGACGATCAGGTCAAGGCCTGACCTTCTCTTGGGGTTCGGGCCATTCTGTATTTATTCTAAATACCTCCTTTTTATTTTCCTTTATTCTTTTATTTTTGCACAAATACATGCTAATTATGCAGTATTAACATATGCATGCATAATGCTATGTTACTGTATTTACACCTATTTACATAATGCTTTGCCAAGATAAGTAGCTAAAATAAAAGAATAAAGAGTGAGAATCAAAGATTTATCAGACAGCCAGATGACCGAGTGGATCCTCATTCCACAGGTGCACGCTCACTTTGAGATAAAGCCTCGGTTCCTTGCTCTTCTTCCTTCTTTCCATGAGAATACCAATGAAGAGCCTTACATTCATCTACAGCAATTTTCACGCATCTGCCACACTACCCACTACCCCAATGTCCCTTTGGACGTAGTGAAGATGATGTCGTTCCCCTTCAACCTACAGGATAAAGCCCTCTACTAGGTTAACCATCTGGGAAAGGTTGTGACGACATGGGAGGAACTGAAGTTCGCTTTCTTGCACAAATTTTATCCTCTCGATCGGCTCAAACAGATGCAAGTCAGAATCATCAATTTCTCTTAGGGAGCCCACGAGACTATTCATGAAGCCTAGGACTGTATAAGAAATTCCCCCATCATGAGATTCCGAGGACCATTTTGGTCCAACACTTCTTCAAGGAGCTGAATGTAGAAAGCTAGAGGCTCGTTGATGCAGCCTGTGGGGGGTCACATTTCAATAAGGATGAAGATGTAGTTTGGCAGATTTTTGATGAAATTGCCAAAGGAGAGGCCACCCTCTCTTCATCCAAGGTATATCAAAAGCAACCCCAGATACTCCAGAAGCAAGTTCATATGGCAGCGTCCCATGAGGCAGAGAGAGATGAGAGCTCCAATCTTAGCATCATCGAGGGCCATCTCTCAAAAGTTGATATCATTGAGAAGCGATCGCGGGATCTTGAGAAACTCACTGTGATCAAAAAGAG
The DNA here is from genome assembly GCA_037367405.1 of Ottelia alismoides. Classification (NCBI taxonomy): domain Eukaryota; kingdom Viridiplantae; phylum Streptophyta; class Magnoliopsida; order Alismatales; family Hydrocharitaceae; genus Ottelia; species Ottelia alismoides. The sequence goes on from JAZKJV010003208.1 coordinate 112,034, forward strand.
GACGCAGAATCTCGACAAGCTGGATCAGATCACCAAGCAGTTGGAACTGCTAGTGGACATCATCAGTTCTGTCCAGTAGGCAGCACCATCCACAGAAGATCCAGCTGAGAAGAAATATGAGACATCACAGTCACATCAACCTCAGCCAAGCCAGCAACCATCGGTTGTCTAGCACGTATACTACGTGCAGGCACCGATCAGGGCCAGCAGCAGCAGCAGATGGTTTTCTACCAGCCAAACTTCCTTCAACCATCATATCCAGCCTTTCCGGCACTACCCTTGATCCAAGAAGTCAATGTTGTATGGAGTAATGATGCATAGCTGGCCCATCTACTAGACACCTCGAGGGTCAGGAACAAGCCAACTAGCAATACCACCAACCACAGGGTGGTCGTTTTGGACAGTCCTCACAACCCCCACCTCAGTATCACTAGCCTCCGCAATTCAACAACCAATGGAGGTAGCATCAGTAGTACCAGCAGCCGCAGTACCGTCAGCCTCGGCCATATCATCAGTATGTGGCTGCACCACCTCAACAGTATCAACAGTATCTTTCCCCCTCTTACCATCAGTATCAGCTTCCTCCACCTCCTCAGCACCACCAGCAGTCGCAGCCTCAGCTTCCAAACACTCAACAGCAACGTGGTTCCCATGCTGAACCTACCGAGGCGAATCCCGTGAACCCAACCCTTGATTGCTTGGCCCAGCTCATCAAAGAACTTGCAGACATGACAAAGAAGCTCGACGACCTTACTGCCATGAAAACCACCATTCCGGCGCAGGTCAACGCCAACCCCAATAACTTCAAGAGAACGGAGCAGGTAAAATGTGATGTCCAGTCTATGCTTGTAGAGTTGGATAGTTGTGTTATTGCTTTATCTAATGTTATCACTCTCAGGAGCGGTAGAGCCTTGCCTCCACCTACCACCAATAAGGGGAAGAAAAAAGCTTTAGGTGAATCGTCATCTTCTGCATCAACCGTACCAGCTACAGGGGCGGGTGAGGAAGAAGAAGGAGGAGCCATTCCAGCTGCCACTCACCACCATCAGTACCAACAAAAAGAACAAAAAATCAGAAAAAGCAAAAAGAACAAAAAGAAGATCGTTGCCAAAGCGAAGCCGTGCCAACCATGGAGGAGCTTCCAGCAGCAACCGATCCTACGCCAATTGACGGACCGGAGGCCCCACTTTTTGCTTGTCCACCTACAGCAGAATCTTCACTTCCAGGTTGTACACCTTTTTGTAATCCGGATGTACAAGATATTGTAGACAAGAATTTTGTTGTAAATAAGAACTCTATTTCTGATTTCAGCACTGTACATATTCCTTTTTCTGATGCAATAGAAAATCCAAAAAATGTAAAAAGAAAAAGTGCATTATCTGATCATAGAGTTGTGGACATTATTAATAACTTGACTATTGAGATTCTTTTGATGAAGGCCATGGAGTACAAGTCTGTTGTGAAGAAAGGTTTGAAAGAGGCATATACGAGAAAGTGTCGTCCAGCACGAAATCGCAGACGCTGACAAGTTGAGAAGCACATTCTCACCATGGCCACAGTTGCAGCCATCAGCAACCTTCCGCAGAAGAAGCAGGACAAAGGAGCTCCTCTAATCAGTTGCGAGATTTTTGATCAAGTCTTCGAGCGCACTCTGCTTAGCTATGGATCTTCCATCAATCTTCTACCCTTGTCATTATTGCAAGAATTTAGGCTAGGTCCTCTAAAACAAACATGAATGATCCTTCGGTTTGTGGATCGATCTATCAAGCGACCTAGAGGTCTTTTGGAAGACGTTGTGGTGAAGGTGCGGGAAATGCAGTTTCCAGTTGATTTTGTGGTCCTTGATATGGGCTCACCTGCACCCTTACTCCAAACCCGTATCATCTTTGACCGACCATTCATGTGCACTTCAGAAGCCGTGATTGACTATGGGTCTGGAAATATCACCTTCAGCTCGGGCAACAACAAAATCACCATAGACATGATCAGTGAGCCCAAAGATGTAACTTATAAGGGACATACAGCTACAGATTGTGACTTCATTGCGGAAATCAGAGATACACAACTCTCTTTGAATGATCCTTGGACACAGGAAATCCTCTCTCTCTCGAGGAGAACCTGGAAAGCACAGTCGATGCAGGCTCCGAGGATATTTGGGAGACATAGTCAAACTTGCTAATGCAACTCTTTGGCACCGATAATTCACTCCAGACTGAATACACGGATTCCATCATAGAACTGTTCAGCATAATAATAGAATCTCAACCTAGCACTGAGGCCGGCAATTCTGTCAAAATTCATGAAGCACATCCTACCATCAGTCTAGTCTTAGAAGTGACTGAGAAGCTAGTCAGATCAGAATCGGAACTCAAGCCACTTCCAGCAGGCCTGAAGTATGCTTTCCTTGCGAGCGCAAAAAACAGGTACCCGGTCATCATCAGTAGCAGGCTGACCCCGGAGCAAGAATCTCAACTTCTATGGTTCTAGAGAAAAACTGTAAGGCACTTGGTTGGCATGTATCAGATGTAGCGAGATAAATCCTGTGTTGTGTTCACACCACATTTACCTGGAAGAAGATGCCAAGTTGTCTCGAGAATTTCAAAGAAGATTAAATCCATATCTCAGAGATGTCGTCATGAAAGAAATCACGAAATGTTGTGATGCATGCTTCATTTATCGCATCTCTGATTCATAATAGATGAGCCCCTTGCACATAGTTCCAAAGAAGTCAGGGCTTACTGTGGTTACAAATGACAAAGGAGAGGAGATATCTACTTGGGTAACGACATCCTGGTGCGTATGTGTTGACTACCGTCGTCTTAATGCAGCAACGAAGAAGGACCACTTCCCCTTGCCATTCATTGATCAGGTCTTGGAAAGACTAGCTGGAAAGGAGTTTTTCTGCTTTTTGGATGGGTACTCCGGGTACAACCAAGTGGTAATCGCCTCTGAAGACCAAGATAGGACAATCTTCACTTGCCCGTTCGGCACATATGCTTTCAGGAGAATGCCCTTTAGATTGTGCAATGCACCAGCGACATTCTAGAGATGCATGCTTGCAGTCTTTGCCGAGATGGTAGGAAGTTTTCTCGAGGTGTTTATGGATGACTTCTCCGTCTATGGCGACAGCTTCGATTCGTGTCTTAAGCACTTGGACAGAGTACTTAAGAAATGTCGTGAAGTCAATCTATGCTATCATGGGAAAAGAGCCACTTCATGGTCACCGAAGGGATTGTACTGGGTCACATCATTTCCAAACGTGGCATGGAAGTTGACCCGGGAAAGGTGGATGTTATTTCCAATCTTGATCCATCTCAGAAAGTTAAGAATGTGAGATCATTCATGGGGCATGTGGGATTTTACAGAAGGTCCATCCGTGATTTCAGTCGCATTGCCTGACCTCTTACAGAACTTCTATGTAAGGAGACTAAGTTTAATGTGGATTAACAGGTTCTCCATAGATTTGATTAGCTGAAGGAGCTAATCACTCAAGTTCCAGTACTACAACCACCAGATTGGTCTCTTCCTTTTGAGATCATGACGGATGCGTCAGACTTTGCAGTTGGGGTTGTGTTAGGACAAAGGAAAGACAAGGTGCCCTGTGCCATTCATTACACCAGAAAAACATTAGATGAAGCTCAAAGAAATTATACGATGACAGAGAAAGAGTTGCTGGTTGTGGTATTTGCCCTCAAGAAGTTCATATCATACCTGTTTGGATCAAAAGTCACCATCTTCACCGACCACTCTGCTATCTGATATTTACAGCAGAAGAAGGATGCCAAACCCAGACTGATCAGATGGAACCTTCTCCTCCAGGAATTCGATTTGGAAATCAAGGACAAGCATGGAGTTCGGAATGTGGTAGCATATCACCTCTCCAGAATTGAGCAGCAAGAGCCTCCGCTGAGCAGTACACCCATCACAGACACCTTTCCTGACGAGTCGATTCTGGCCGTGGATTCACTCCCTTGGTATGCTGATATTGTCAACTACCTCATTTCAGATGTAGTTCCGCAAGATTGGACGAAGATTCAGAAGGACAAATTCTTATCAACGATCCATTTCAATCAATGGGAAGATCATCTCTTATTCAGGGAAGAAGTAGATTGCATTTGGCACATATGTATTCCTCAGGAGGAGCATCATAGTGTCCTCAAGCATTGTCACTCGCTCAAATCTGGTGGACATCACTCTGAAGACAGAATGGCGGCAAAAGTACTTCAGTGTGTCCTTTGGTGGCCCACACTATATGAGGATGCAGCAGCCTTCGTTAAAGGATGCACTGACTGTCAAAGATTAAAAGGCACCCTTACAGTGAAAGATTCAATGTCCCTAAAGATCATTCAGATAGGAGACGTATTCTATGCTTGGGACATCGATTTCATGAGACATTTCCCCAACAGTTAGGGATATGAGTACATCCTTCTTGCCGTTGATTATGTGAGTCGCTGGGTTGAAGCTATCCCCGCTCGAGCCGCAGGCAGCCGTACAGTTTGTCAGTTTCTGAAAGAGATCATCATTTCGTGGGTCGGTATTCTGAAGATACTGATATCAGACAGGGGGTAGTCACTTCATAAATAGAGAGGTCAAGAAGCTCATGAAGGAGTACGACATCGAACATCGAGTTGCATCTCCTTACCATCCCCAAACCAATGGCATGGCAAAATTGTCAAACAGAGAAATCAAGACGATCCTTCAGAAACTTGTAAAGCAGGACAGAAAGAATTGGTCCCAACTCTTGGACTTCATCCTGTGGGCATGCAAACCCTCTTACAAGTCTCCTTTGGGCATGTCATTGTATCGTCTTATATATGGGAAGACGTGTCATCTGTCCGTGGAATTAATTCACAAATACTTATGGGCAATCAATATTTGTAATTTAGACTCACAAAGAAGTGGTCAGAAAAGAAAAGATGATCTGAACAGGCTCCTAGAATTTCGAGACTATGCATATGATAACTCCTTGATGTACAAGAAGAAGGTGAAATGCTGGCATGACCGGCACATCAGACGAAAGACCTTCGAAGCTGGACAGAAAGTGTGGCTATTCGATGCAAAGTTGAAGATCTTCTTAGATAAATTAAAAAGCAAATGGACAGGGTCGTTTCAAGTTCGAGAAGTGCGTGAGAATGGCATCATTACAATATCATAATTGTCTCCTGACGCACAACCATTTGTCATCAATGGTCAACTCCTGAAGCCCTACCTTGAGCATGACATGTTCCTGGCCGTCGTCGACTCGATCCAAGTACTGCGTTTTGACGATATATCAACAACAGTAGCCTCGTCGAAAGATTCAGATAATGCAACTTAAAAACTTTTCCTTTAAATCTTTTTGTCTTTTCTTCTTTCCGTTTCCACCCTTGCTCTATTAAAAAAATTGGCCTCCGCCTTTTGGCTAGTTTTCTATACTTAGGGTGCACTTTACCCTAAGTATAGGGGGTGTACACTACGATTACCTTCATTCTTTCATTCTCTCCACGGTCTCCTCTTTTTTATTATACTTAGGGCTGCCTTACCCTAAGTATAGGAGGGAGACAGTCCGAGTACGATCTATTTATCCTCACCCTTGACCCTCCCTGCCTTGTGTACAGTCTACTATATTTAGGATTATTTGATCCTAAGTATAAGAGGGACGGTCAACTTCCCATTCATTCATTCATTCACGTCTTCGCTCCTTTATTCTTTAGACTTTTCTATACTCAGTCCGAGTTATGTCTTCTCTTTTTTTCCTTGGTCTATGAGGACATAGCTCGATCTAAGTATAGGGTGGTCATATATACTATGTATATGCTTTAGCCATAACTCATACTTTTATATTAAATAATGCTCATGGCTAAAAATAATGTTAAATTCATTACAACCTTTTAAATAAAAAGATGTTTATAGCTTCTCAAACCCCTTTGTACATACTGACTAATAGATCAGGAAAAAATACTTTTGCAAAATGTTTGAAAATAGTTTGAAAACCTTTTGAAAAATCTTTTGAAAGCTATTTGGAAAATATTTTGTAAAATGTGTAGAACCTTTGTCAAAATTTTTTGTTTGTAAAATTTTATTTTCTTTACATGAAATAAAAATGTTTGAAAAACGATTTGCAAATGGTTTGAAAAATGGTTGCAAAACTATTTGAAAAACATATATATATATTGTTTGAAAAACCTTTGCAAAATGATTTTCAAATGCATGTAAATGTTTATAAAAATTGTTTGTAAAAATTATGTTGTTCGAAAACTGTGAAAAATGATATTCAAATAAGTTCGTCGTTGAGAACCTACAAAAACACTCTTCAAACAAATAAATTATCAGACTTATCTATATTACGCACAAGGTAAAGTATAGGGTAAGTCAGGGTCGAATCCACAAACACAGGAAGATTCTGCGCTTTATTTTGCAAGTAAAGATATTTTTATAAATTGATGAGTTTGTTGCAAATTATTTGAATAAAAAAATTGAAATGAAAGTTGGAGACAATAGTGCTAGTCGGCAAGTGCTGATCACTCCCCTTCTATGTGGCAGCCTCCAATAAGACTCGTACGCGTTAACTCTTCACGAATTTGGATATCTTGGCAATGCGAGTTGGATGCGATTACAACCGCGGATCGAGCTCGAACCTCGTGTTACATTCCAAATCTTCAAGAGTCGAGGATAATCACTATTAGATATGGATCATCGTGATAGTCTTGACGAATAACTACGCGAAAGAAAAGATAACAAAATAAGATGGATACAAAAATATAAAATAATAGCATAAAAATAAGATAAAATATGATGGTCGATGGCTCGGGAAAAAGCCTCTGGAGTCGGATTCGCAGAGGGTCAGAAGAAATGATGGTTGGCAGACATCTATGGTGTTGGATGATTTTTAACGGCACTTGGGGTGGAGCCTCAGGAGTCAGATTCATTGGGGGTCTGAATGCACAAGTTGACGAAACCACTTTGATTCTCTCGTTAACAATTAAGATGAGTTATAAGAATGGATGGGGTGATTATGAGGAGAAGGAATTCTAGAGACTAGGAACGGGAGAAGTGTTGGAAACCGATTGTTGGATGCCTTCTCCTTTGCCTTCACTTCCTTTTAAATACATTTGTGTAGTCAATACCACCAAGAGATACATCTTCTCAAATTTAATGTAAGCACCTCTTCATATTTGTATTGCACCTCTTGATATAAGCACCAACTAATTTGGCACCTCTTCATATCGGCATTGCACCTCTTTGTAAAAACACCAACTAATTTGACATCTTTTCATATTGGCATCTCTTCTTCAAGGCATCTCATGCCTTTTTGCATTAATGCATTAGTGATCTTTTTTTTAATTCCCCACTAACATTGCCCCCTTTCATCATTTCCATTTTTATATCATTATTAAAATAATAATAAAAGATGGTGCCACTATTTTTTATCAATGTTAGCTATTCTAATTAATTCCAACTCATGGTGCAAGTTCACCATATAATAATTGTTGAAATATTAATTGAGAGTTAAGCTTCAAGGTAATGCTAAAAGTACTTGAGGGCTAGGGACACAAGAGAGGTTGCTAAGAATATAAATGATCATATGGAAAAAGGAAGGAATATACGATAATTAATTTGAAAATTCTTACATCTTGAAACTATTTCTAGATGAGGGAGAAATGGTTAATGTAGATTGCTTACGAGAGTCATGATATATCTAATGCATGATGTGGATAATGCACTTACCTTTATTTATTTCATGGCATAAAATATATGTTTAAGTTTGTGTATTGGCGTGATAATGACTTAATAATATAATAAATCTAAGATTTATCATACCCCCATGTTTAAGATTTGCTAGTCCCTAGTAAAATGTAAATGAAGAATCTCAATACTCTAATGTATGCATATAGGTAGACCATAGCATCCGAGGATTAAAAAAATTATCCTTTATTTCATAAACTTCGAGAGTAGAAATGAACCTCTTCCTATAATGCTTAGTCATCTCAAGTGTCCTCAAGACATGATAATGTATAGACTTGCTTGATTCGAATTAAGTGATACCTAGCATCAACAATGTCATTAGACCTGAGGATAGACTCAGTGTCAAATGTACTGAATTGACCAAGTGTTTTCATCCACAATCCTCTAGCTCTGATACACTAAGCCAGGAAATACCTTAGAAGAAGGCTAAGAGTAATATTACAAGCTCCAACTTCATAATTAATTTAACACTCAACCCAACTTCCTCCAACTGGCCAGCAAGAAAAATAGTGGGTTAATTTGTGGAGTATTTAGGTTAAGGCTTATTTAGTGGAGATGACTTTACTTAGGTTTAAATTTATAGAAAGACATGAGTGAGGTCTAATATATGACAATATTGATCATTCTAAGATAATTTTAGAGAAGAGAAAGATATAGATGGCATATGATGGTCATGAGAAAATAATTTTCGCAATGGTTCTCCTGGTTTCTTCTTCTTTTCTTTCCTCTTTCTTCTTTTTTTCTCTCTTCTTTCTCCCTCTCTCTTTCTTATTTTTTTGCAATATTTTTTTGTTATACTTCTTTTTTTGCAGTACTTCTTCTTCTTCTTTTCTTTCTCTTTTTTTTGCAATATCTCTCTTCACTTAGAACCAATGTGCTTTAATAATCTCCTTTGGGACTTGAGAACATAAAAGGATATGTATTTTATTGTAAATGGAAGATAGAATCTTGAAGAATATTTCTCTTTTGATGCATAATAGAAGAAGAGGGACAAAGAAGTCGAATGAAATGAAACAAGACAGGTTAGAAATTTAAAGAAGTGGTGGATTTGATAAGTATGTAGAAAGGCAAGCAAAAGGCTGGTGTGTGAAGGTTTCAAGTGTGCATAATGGGCAATTGCTTGACCAGTTGGGAACATTCCCTTACATTTTATGGTGGACTCTCTTCCTCACAAATATTTGGTAGAAACACTCCCTGCTCCTCTACTTCATGATAACCCATCATCTCACAAACTCTGATCACAACCATCGTCAGACCCCTTAGCCTTTTGTATGTCAAGATAACATCATAGTACAAAGCTCTTGATCTTTTTAGTATATAATGTTTGAGTTCATTATCGATACCAAGTGTTAAGAATTGAATCGAGGCTAAGTCCCTTGATTTTAATGTAAAAGAATAAAAAAGAGTCACAAGCATTATAAGCTCATAATCACTTCAAATCTCATACTTCATGTTGTATTTATTGGTGAGGCTATTATTCTCCCTATATGAGAACTTAGAGAGTTGATGTAGGGAAAACATGCAAATGGGTGCCAAAATGTGATGAAATATGCATGGAAAATGTGAAGGTTTTTTTAGCAGTGTCCTCCCATGCTTAAGATTCGTCATGCCCTCATGGTAAATGAAAATGTAATAAAATGGGTGGAGAATGATAAGACGGTAGGTGTGAGTAGATATTTGAAGAATGTTTCTTATTATTTGTTTGTTTTCTTTTTAATGTAAGGTCTCCCCCGTGCTTATTTAATGCATAGTTTTAGGACATTTGAGTTGTTGTGAGAAGAAATTAGACAAGATGAGAAGTGTGTGCTAGTTATAATGCTCCCAGCGGGGCACCAATGTTAGGTGTACCCAATATTCCTTGTTAGCATGGCATCTGTATTGGATAAACTGTGGTGATATTGTCCATGCGGTTTTAGAATCATAGAAAGGAATTGAACACCTAATTGACCTTATATGTGATTATATTTGGTGAAATGATAAATACAAAGATGTTAGGTGGTATCGGTATGATGAAGAAATCAAGATTGAAAATAGTGTGGTCAAATTTCTTCGCAGGGTCTTCAAATTGATACGATAGATCAGAATCATTTTCAGATGGATCGAAAATTGGTGGATCAATGTTCATTAAAAAATTTTAATCTGCTAAATAAGGTTTGTCCTTATAAATAAATTGGAAAATATCTTCTTCTTTTAAATCATTATCATCCCAAATGACTTCTTTCATAGTAGATACCTCGACACTTTGATCAATCCATTGTGGGCAACAAATTTGCAGTGAAGTTATAGGAAGATGGGTGATGAACCTCAGTTTCATCATCTTTATTTCCCATAATTAACCCCCTTGCTTAGACGTCTGTCAATAAAACCCTGTTAATGCCCTATAATTAACAGAGCCCTAAATAAATTAAAAACCACAAAAAAATGGCAAAACAAAATTCGTGGTATTTTTAGACTTAAAAATACCCTCAAAAATATTTCGGGCCCTTGTTTGATCTCTTTTCGAGTTTTGGTCAACATGAAACTTGTAGATCTTGTCAAGATCTACAACTTTCATGTTTTGAGTTTTCTCAAATTCGACGAAATAAGCCCTCAAAAATCAAAAATACAATCTGACTAATCTGATTGGGCCACGTGGCCCAATCTGGGGGAGCCACGTGGCCCGGTCCTTCTTGCAGTATCCGCCCTTGCTTCTGGCCGTTGGATGACCTTCAGATCCAACGGTTTCTCTTTCTCCACGTGCGCCTCAACCCTCAGCCATCCGATCGACAACTCCTTCTCATCTAAGCCGTCCACCAGCGCCGCATCTGCAGCTCCCCACGTGGCACAATCTCTACCCTTCATCCAACGGCCCCACTGCTTCCACGTGCTTCCCTTCTCCTAGCCGTCAGATCATGCCCGAGATTCCATCTGAGCCATCCGTTCGCGCCGCTCCTTCGACACGCCACGTGGCCGCTCCATCTGCCCTCCGATCATGCCGCCTCAGATCTAATCACATCCGCTCGCTCGCGCCCAAATACCCACCGTTGGATCACCAGATCCAACGGTTGACCACCGTCGTCAACCTCCAGAACCCACTCTTCCCCACGTCCTCCACCTCGCGTAACCCGTCCACCCTTCCCATTTTCGCCAACACCTCTGACCTCTTCTCCGCTCGTCAACCACCTGCTAGTCTTCCCCACTCTTCCGTCTCCCTCGCGCACTACCCCACGAACCTCGATGATCTCCCAGTCATCCCCTATCACCCTCTAAAACCACGTCGACCACCTCCATGACCAGCCCCCTTCTTCTTCAAATACACCGGTCCCCCCTCCATTCGCCGGTGTCCGCCTTTACATGGGGCCTCGCCCAGCCCTCCGCCACCTCCCAGTGACAGGGGGAGGTGGCCGGATAGAGCGAAGACGACGAGGCTCCTGGTGAGACCCTCCGCCTTCGACGGCGGAGTTGCGGCGACCTACAACCGCCCGAGCTCGCTGGGGAGGCCGCCCAGTACGTTGCGAAGACCCCCGAGCTCCTCTCGGAGCTCAAGCCCAGGCCCTTCGACCGCCATTACCCAGGTAAGGTCTCTGATCTTATTTTGTTTTTCTTCTTCTTTTTGCCTAATTTTCTTAGCCTTTATACGATTGACTCCACTCCACTAATCCTCCCAATAGCTCCGCCTCCGATCCCCCGTCATCGCGACACCCTTCGCTCGCCGTCTCCTTCTTCCATACCTCCCGTCACCTTCGACCCACCTCCTCCGCCCTCACGGCGGAGGAGCTTCGAGCTCCTCACTCTCATCGCCCGCATGAGCTCCCACTACGCTCACGCACGCACTTCTACGCCTCGGCTATGCTTCTAACATGCAGGTGCTCACGAGATTTCAATGGACGGAGCGCACGCCGGAGCCTTCTTCGTCAACTCCACTCTCGACGCCCGAGCTTCGATGACCGACGCCAGAGCCTCCTGGGCCTTCCCCGAGTTCCCCGCTTCATCGACGACTATTACTTGGGCTCGGGGGAGGTCTACCGTGGCCGAGAGAGAGCGGCGGAGTCGGGGCTTCCTCGCCGGAGCTCGATTCTCACCGCCAGCTAACGATGAAGACGGAGGAGCAGTTGCCGTCGGATGTTCATCATCTGACGGCTTGGATACAGCCACGTCGCCCAGATCACTACCCCCAGAGGCCGTTGGATCCTTGTGATCCAATGGTGCCGAGTCAGCCACGTGTCAGAACCGGGCCTCATGCGAGCCTTAGTATCCGAGCCAGAGGCTTGGATCCGCCGAGCCTTGTCCGAGCCTGCATCGAGCCAAAGCCTACGCCCGAGCCACGCCGAAGCAACCCGGGCCTCCTCCGAACCTCCGATCGACCCGAGCCTGGGGAAGCGCGTGCCTGGCACGTGCTTCTTGGGTAATTTGCAAGGAAGCCCAACCGCCTTCTTCAATTTGCAAACAGGTCCCGATCACGTGCAGCGGGCGTGCACAGTGGGTATTTTACAGGGAAGGTCCATCTACTTTACGTATTTACATTTTAGTCCCTCCCTGGACCTGTTTGTAGTTATCTTTTCATGTTTTTTTATTACATTTATGCCCCTGTCTTCTTTTATGCATATCTTGAGCTACATAGCTCCAATCAAGTTGATTTCAGTTTCATTTTGAAGCTCTTCTCATCCTCTTCATTATGGCATGCTTAAATTTTAAATTTGACACTATGAACCGTAATGTATTATTTTATTATCTAAGTGTCTTGATTTCTTCATTTCTCATGCCCAATTGCTTAATGAGGGCAGAATGCTTCTTAATGCTAACTCAGTTTAACTTGCATTTTTTTCTATGGCTCAAGTGACTCTGATTTTGGGGCAAATCATTTGCATTTCACGATCATTTAATTGCATTATAAAAATTGATAAAAAATGCATGTTTATTTCAATGCATTATCATGTCTTGTTGTATCTCTGCATGTTTTGACCTATATTCTTATTTCAACATTTGATTAAATACACTTAAATCCAATCAATACGAGAGAGGCTCGTGTCCCTGAGTTCGACTTTGGTATCTTGCCAAGTAAAAATAATTAACGATCACCTCATTTCGATTCATTATGGCATATATCTAAATGAGGTGATCGCTTTGACGACCCGAAACCGGCCCGACTACGATGATGATTCTGAGTGATAAAAACACTCTATTAAAGGGCCGATTTTTCGGCTCGTCAAATGGCGCCGTTGCCGGGGACACGGCTCATTTCTTTTATTTTTTGGATTTTCGTGTGTTTAATTTAGTGTTTCTTTTTATAGGTCAAATGATCATATATTTTGCATATAAAATTTTTTCTTCCTTATTTGATATCTAACTATTGTTTTTGTGGCAGGGCCCTTGATGGATCAAGGAGGCGAGGAGCAGGATACTCCCCGCTGCGAGGAGCCGCAGAAGCATGCTTGGAGTCGATAAGAAAGAAAAGAAAAAAAATAATGTGTCGCATTTATTTTTTATAATAAACTCGTCTTTTACAGCGGTCTTCGATCGAAGACTCACGATTGTAATCGGACGAATGTGGTTGTGTGGGGATCGTCCCCACTTGAGTGTCGACCTAGGATAGGCACACGGCTCTCCGAGCACATTTTAAATTCTTCATTTCTTGTGTGTTTAATCGTAGGTAGGACACACTTTAAATAAAGACGCACATAATCTCGCATCACTTAGCTAAAATTCATGGATATCAATCACCGCTAATAGATGTATGATTAGGTGCGGCTTTTATTCGACTTGCATACTTAGATTTTGGATTCTCAAAACGGCCCCAATTTCTTCGCGGTTTTTATCGTCAAATCACTGCATGATTTCTCGCTTAGCCTAGATCGCGTTTTTCTTCATCGAATACATGTTTTTCTCGGCTTTCTTTTTCTAGATTGATCACCTAGGATAAATGGAAAATGGAATGAACGGTAGACGATGATTTTCTGATTGATGTGCTAACCTTAATTCAGTGACAATTTAAAATAAAATTGGGACTGTTAATTGCAAGTCAACCTAAAATGGAGTAAAATTCGGTTTTGGGAGAGCAACACCCGCGCATACACCTTGATTTTCATTTTCTTCGCGTAAATATCTAAGGCTTTATCACCAATAAAACAGACAAGATAATTGACCAACCTTGGTTGGTTTCATGTGTGAGTTGGTGAAATTAAGGGTTTGCCTGCTTGATTGAGCCGTATATTTTGCGACACACAACCCCAAAACCGTAGTCACTCCATTTCATCTACAAGATTCAAAACCGCTCACTTGTATATCCATCCCCCTTCTTCGTTCACCTTGGGTCCCTCCCGACATCAAATTCCATCTTTATACTTAGGCTAATATCAGCCTAAGTATAGGGGGGACCCAAATCCCCGTGATTTTCTCTACTCTTCCTTTCTTGCCTTTATACTTAGGTTATGTCTAACCTAAGTATAGGGGGAGCCCTCTTAGCTCCCGTATATTCTTCTATATTTAAACGGACCTATGTACTTGTAACATCTAGTGCTATGAGGACATAGCAAAGTTTAAGTATAGGGGGGTATACCGTATATACCGTATATTTACTTTAGCTATAATCTGAAAAATTTGAAAAATTAAAAACTTTTTGGCTAAGGTAAAAAATCATTGGACTAAGAGAACTCAAAGGATTTTCGCGGTTTTTCGATATTATGTTACACTATTTTATAGAAATATTTTCGAAAATGATTTTTGAAAATGTTTTGAAAATTTTTATTTTGTGTGACATGGGTTTTGAAAAATCGCCATCTCTTTTCAAGGAAAGTTGAGTCTAACTTGTGTTTTAACTCTCTTATTAAAATCCATAAAAATCAGAAATCCCCTAAAAACCTTTAGGAGCTATTAGTGACTACTAAGCCCAATTAAGAAAGCCGCGTTCAGTGAGGGTTCGCCCTTAGCAGATTGGATGGTTTAGAGGACATCGCGTAAGGCCCCGTCCTCAAGCAACGGGCTTCGGCCTGTACTTACATCCATACTGGCTGAATTGTAGCTACTTAATTGAGTTTAGGCAGTTGTTATATCTCTTGAAGTTCAAAAAAAAAGTGTCTTGTTTTTTAATGAAGAAGTTGGATTAGTCCTCTACATTTTCACTTTCACCCAGGATCTGATTTGGTCAAAAAGACTTAGCTTTTAGAAGTCTTTGAGATTTTTAGGTTAACCAGCCTTAGCCATCAGGGTCTTAGACTTAATCATCCACATTCCCCTAGGTTTCTAGATTTGCATGCTATATTCCATGCTTAGTCTCAGACATAAAAAATATGATCAGCACATCACATACACGACTGCGGTTTTTTGATGAGATGAGTTGATTTTTCACCTGAGGGATTGGGATGAGGAAGTTGAATTTGGATTTGATCTAATGATGCTCGAGGATGGGATAAAATCTTTGGAGGCTTCAGGAAACCTGAGTGTCAGCAATATTAGCCAGTATGAGAACTTGATTCTTATACTAATCTCTTGATATTGACCTAAGTGCCTGGGTGTGAAAATAAATAAAAAATGTTGATCAGTGTGCGCCAACTCTTGGTAAAAGCAGTGGAGCTAGCCACCAATTATACAAGTCAATGAAATTCAAAGAAAAGCTCTCATTCCACCAAAGTTACATATCAAAGAGCTTCCACCAAAGGCGAGCGCTCCCAAACTTTTCAAAGTGTCCACTTGGACCACCACTATTAGGACCAGGAGTCGGGCTTGCACCAAAAAAGGGCTCTGCATCGTAAATGCTACAAGTCTGGGTGTCGAAGGTACGATAGGTACTCAAAAGAGACACACCTCGGTGTACTCCCAGGAAAACAAGTGCAGACGGCTCCAACTTCTCTTGACGGACGCACTGATCAACACCAAAAAAAAACGTGTTGCGTAAAAGGCACTAGAGAGAATCCTTGTTCCAATGAGAGGGAGAGAAGAATTGACACAATCCCATACCCTCCATTTCTGGCCTGCCATCTACATTTTTCAAGTCTGACAACTAAAGAGACGGTAGACTGAATGCAAGATTTGATTTATTCCCTAGTGCTGAGGATTGGGTCCTTAGGAGATTTTCCCAGACCAAGATTTTGGGTGAAGACTTGACTCTACTCTCGAAATTGCAGACAACACTAAACTCATATCCTTTAGTTTATATGTACATCAGAGAGAGTCTAGAGAAATAGAGGAATTGGAAGCCTCTTGATTAAGGCTGGGTTGAACTCTAGAATTTTGGATCTCTGAAGCCGAGTCGACTTGATCAGCTTGGATCCTGTATTCACATGCACAAGGGGGTTAATCCAACTTAGTCATTCTTTTTGATGCTCGAGGACGAGCATAGTTTAAGTATAGGGGGGTGATGAACCTCAGTTTCATCATCTTTATTTCCCATAATTAACCCCCTTGCTTAGACGTCTGTCAATAAAACCATGTTAATGCCCTATAATTAACAGAGCCCTAAATAAATTAAAAACCACAAAAAAATGGCAAAACAAAATTCGTGGTATTTTTAGACTTAAAATACCCTCAAAAATATTTCGGGCCCTTGTTTGATCTCTTTTCGAGTTTTGGTCAACATGAAACTTGTAGATCTTGTCAAGATCTACAACTTTCATGTTTTGAGTTTTCTCAAATTCGATGAAATAAGCCCTCAAAAATCAAAAATACAATCTGACTAATCTGATTGGGCCACGTGGCCCAATCTGGGGGAGCCACGTGGCCCGGTCCTTCTTGCAGTATCCGCCCTTGCTTCTGGCCGTTGGATGACCTTCAGATCCAACGGTTTCTCTTTCTCCATGTGCGCCTCAACCCTCAGCCATCCGATCGACAACTCCTTCTCATCTAAGGCGTCCACCAGCACCGCATCTACAGCTCGCCACGTGGCACAATCTCTACCCTTCATCCAACGGCCCCGCTGCTTCCACGCGCTTCCCTTCTCCTAGCCGTCAGATCATGCCCGAGATTCCATCTGAGCCATCTGTTCGCGCCGCTCCTTCGACACGCCACGTGGCCGCTCCATCTGCCCTCCGATCATGCCGCCTCAGATCTAATCACATCCGCTCGCTCGCGCCCAAATACCCACCGTTGGATCACCAGATCCAACGGTTGACCACCATCGTCAACCTCCAGAACCCACTCTTCCCCACGTCCTCCACCTCGCGTAACCCGTCCACCCTTCCCATTTTCGCCAACACCTCTGACCTCTTCTCCGCTCGTCAACCACCTGCTAGTCTTCCCCACTCTTCCGTCTCCCTCGCGCACTACCCCACGAACCTCGATGATCTCCCAGTCATCCCTTATCACCCTCTAAAACCACGTCGACCAGCTCCATGACCAGCCCCCTTCTTCTTCAAATACACCGGTCCCCCCTCCATTCGCCGGTGTCCGCCTTTACATGGGGCCTCGCCCAGCCCTCCGCCACCTCCCAGTGACAGGGGGAGGTGGCCGGATAGAGCGAAGACGACGAGGCTCCTGGTGAGACCCTCCGCCTTCGACGGCGGAGTTGCGGCGACCTACAGCCGCCCGAGCTCGCTGGGGAGGCCGCCCAGTACGTTGCGAAGACCCCCGAGCTCCTCTCGGAGCTCAAGCCCAGGCCCTTCGACCGCCATTACCTAGGTAAGGTCTCTGATCTTATTTTGTTTTTCTTCTTCTTTTTGCCTAATTTTCTTAGCCTTTATACGATCGACTCCACTCCACTAATCCTCCCAATAGCTCCGCCTCCGATCCCCCGTCATCGCGACACCCTTCGCTCGCCGTCTCCTTCTTCCATACCTCCCGTCACCTTCGACCCACCTCCTCCGCCCTCACGGCGGAGGAGCTTCGAGCTCCTCACTCTCATCGCCCGCATGAGCTCCCACTACGCTCACGCACGCACTTCTACACCTCGGCTATGCTTCTAACATGCAGGTGCTCACAAGCTTTCAATGGACGGAGCGCACGCCGGAGCCTTCTTCGTCAACTCCACTCTCGACGCCCGAGCTTCGATGACCGACGCCAGAGCCTCCTGGGTCTTCCCCGAGTTCCCCGCTTCATCGACGACCATTACTTGGGCTCGGGGGAGGTCTACCGTGGCCGAGAGAGAGCGGCGGAGTCGGGGCTTCCTCGCCGGAGCTCGATTCTCGCCGCCAGCTAACGATGAAGACGGAGGAGCAGTTGCCGTCGGATGTTCATCATCCGACGGCTTGGATACAGCCACGTCGCCCAGATCACTACCCCCAGAGGCCGTTGGATCCTTGTGATCCAATGGTGCCGAGTCAGCCACGTGTCAGAACCGGGCCTCATGCGAGCCTTAGTGTCCGAGCCAGAGGCTTGGATCCGCCGAGCCTTGTCCGAGCCTGCATCGAGCCAAAGCCTACGCCCGAGCCACGCCGAAGCAACCCGGGCCTCCTCCGAACCTCCGATCGACCCGAGCCTGGGGAAGCGCATGCCTGGCACGTGCTTCTTGGGTAATTTGCAAGGAAGCCCAACCGCCTTCTTCAATTTGCAAACAGGTCCCGATCACGTGCAGCGGGCGTGCACAGTGGGTATTTTACAGGGAAGGTCCATCTACTTTACGTATTTACATTTTAGTCCCTCCCTGGACCTGTTTGTAGTTATCTTTTCATGTTTTTTATTACATTTATGCCCCTGTCTTCTTTTATGCATATCTTGAGCTACATAGCTCCAATCAAGTTGATTTCAGTTTCATTTTGAAGCTCTTCTCATCCTCTTCATTGTGGCATGCTTAAATTTTAAATTTGACACTATGAACCGTAATGTATTATTTTATTATCTAAGTGTCTTGATTTCTTCATTTCTCATGCCCAATTGCTTAATGAGGGCAGAATGCTTCTTAATGCTAACTCAGTTTAACTTGCATTTTTTTCTACGGCTCAAGTGACTCTGATTTTGGGGCAAATCATTTGCATTTCACGATCATTTAATTGCATTATAAAAATTGATAAAAAATGCATGTTTATTTCAATGCATTATCATGTCTTGTTGTGTCTCTGCATGTTTTGACCTATATTCTTATTTCAACATTTGATTAAATACACTTAAATCCGATCAATACGAGAGAGGCTCGTGTCCCTGAGTTCGACCTTGGTATCTTGCCAAGTAAAAATAATTAACGATCACCTCATTTCGATTCATTATGGCATATATCTAAATGAGGTGATCGCTTTGACGACCCGAAACCGGCCCGACTACGATGATGATTCTGAGTGATAAAAACACTCTATTAAAGGGCCGATTTTTTGGCTCGTCAATGAGATGGCACGTATGTTGGATTATGGTTAGACCTCTGCATGCTTACACTTTATACACCTTTGTTTGTAGAGTAAAATAAATTATACTTCATATTTTTGTTATTCAGTGATTATTAATATGTTGTGGGTACTTGTTGATCGACCTCGGATTTTGTGAGCGATCACCTCGATGATAATATATTCTCGTACTTCGTGAGGATACAATAGACCCTCGCATAAACCTTTGCTCAATCAAATGAGTCGTTGCCAGGGAGTAATGTGTTGTATCCTAATTTGTACATAGTTATCTTTTCTTTTAAATTTGTTTTCATGTCATATTCTTCTACATTTTTCTGACTTGTACATATTTCATCTTTTGTTTCTTTGAACACACTATTTGATTATCTATGCTAATACATCTCTTTGTTGTGTTTGATGCGAGGGTCCACTATGTCAGGATGACCTTTTAGGAGGTCTATGCAGCCAAACTTGGTGGAGATTGGCCTTCTTGCCCTGGCTAGTAGGAGAGGCAACAAGCATAGCAAGGAGAATACTTAGCATAGATCTTAGCTTAGGATTTTATTTTATTTTTGGTGAGAGAGTGGTCTATTATTATTAGGGATATTTACACCCATAGCACTGAGTAGTTTCATAATTATCCCAGGAACCCTCGATAATTACGAATTACATCCAGAAGCCCGAATAATGCTTAACCTTTACATGGCATAACCTTGTGTGAAGTTCCATCTTCATTCTCCGTTAACTATGACGGAAAAAGTCATATGATGACCATTTTACCCTCCGAAACACATCATATTTATAACATGATGCCATTTGTAGATCAAACAAAATGATGCCCCCAACCCCCCGCCTACAAGCCCCACCTCCTCCATACCAGATCGAGCACCGCCCCCTCCCACTCCTCCAGCCCAAGTCGAGCCCCCTAACCTAGAAGTCATCCTTTTTTTCTTCTTTTTTCTTTCTTTTTATTAATCTCGGTCGTTAGATTAATGATTGGTT
Organism: Ottelia alismoides; assembly: GCA_037367405.1. Classification (NCBI taxonomy): domain Eukaryota; kingdom Viridiplantae; phylum Streptophyta; class Magnoliopsida; order Alismatales; family Hydrocharitaceae; genus Ottelia; species Ottelia alismoides. Next base: position 131,980 of record JAZKJV010003208.1, read on the forward strand.
AGATTAACTTAGCTATCTGGTTGAGTTAATGGACTAAACTAACGGAGGGTAATGGGTGTAAAATAGAGCGGTTATTCGGGGTCCTGGATGTAATTCGTGATTATCGAGGGTTCCTGGGGTAATCACGAAATTACTCAGGGTTATGGGTGCAAATATCTCTTATTATTTATAATAATACATGGACTTGGACATTAGACTATATGACCTATTTCACCAAGTGTTTGTTCACTTGAGGGTTGATGAATATGTGATTCATCACTCTAAAAGTTGAAAATAGTGCTTTGTTACCGAGTAAATAGACGTATTTCCCCATTTATTCTACATTATTCTCATTCATGCATTTAGAATTAATATCTACATTTTAGCACGCATATTTGCATTAAATAAGAAGCCAAATTCCTTTTGTAAATATGGCTTGTATATTCACCATAATTCCCTTATTTTTATCTATTTTTCACTAATTTGGAATTAAATAAGATCAACCCTATAGTGTACATATTATTAACACTAATAAAGGGAAAATATCAAAAAAAAATACTAACTTGTTAAATCGACCAATAAAACCCAAACCCTAGTTGAGACTAAGGGCTTTAGACCGTGAATATATCTCTTATACAGTCTCCTATGGATCCTTACTCACTTTTGAATTAATGTACATTCAATTAACTTTAAAACAAGACTAAATTCAAAAGAATCATAGTTCGTATGTGAAACTTGGGTTTTGGGTCCCTCATTGTATATTGTACATATGCCCCCTTTATTTACTTATTTTTTCTTTTTATTTTCTTAATTATAAAAAATCCAAACAAATTAGATTAAGTTGTAAATATTTATTTTTATTGGATTTTCTTATTTTTATCTTATTTAAAATTAACAAAAAATGACAAAGCATAAAAATATGGTATTTTATATCCATAGGATACAACCAAAAATATTTTTTATACAGATGATTTATTTTGGTTTCAGATCCTTAATGAAAGTTGCAAACCTCATCGAGACAAGCAATTTTCATGTTGGGCACTTTTTAATTTGACCCCTTTTGTTATTTTTTTTTATACGTAATTTGTGATTTTTTTGGGAACAATTGTGCACGCTCCAGGAGCTACCACATGTCATACATTTTATTTTGTTTTCACAATTTTATTTGATTTATTTATTTTATTTTATTTTATTCTATTTATTTTATTTATATTTATTTTATACTATTTTAAATATTATCTATTTATTTACTTATTTATATTAATTATTTATTATTAATAATAATTTAATTTTAAGTTTAATTTTTTATTTTTACCCTTCGTGTGGCCGCCCCTGCGCACACCACGTGGTGCCTACCCTTTCCCTCTCCTCGTGCTACCGGTGCCTTCCACCCGTCTCCATCGTGCAACAGTTGCGGAACCGCCACCCCTCCTCCGCCCTTCGCGGTAGAGTGCAACTGTCGCCCTCGCTTTCAACTGTGGTCTCTGCTGCCCATCTCGCCCCTCGATATGCAACCGACCTCCCACAAGACCCGCTCATCACCATCTCCTCTCCTGCGCACAACCCCGCTGCACCCAACTCTCGCTCGCATGACTTGCGCAACCTTCGCGCACAGGACCCAGCCTCATCTCTGTCTACTCCGCGATCCATCTCCCTCGACTCATCAAAACCCAAACCACCTCGACCATCGCCTCGCATCCACCATATCCATGAGAGCAAGAGCCAGCCCTTGGCATTATAGAAGTAAGAGTTTTAAATGACGGGTAGTCTAATGAACTTATTGCTTTTAAAGGTGTTTTTATATAGTTTTCCTAATTCACTGGATGAACACACATCTTCCTTCTTATATGATAGATTGAGAAGTCCTTTAACCAAGTCAAGCTTGTAAGCTTGTTGATTAGTTCCGTGTGAATGTGACCTAATATTTTATATTAGCATAGAGGATCTTCTTGCAAGGCCAAAAGTCAATATAATGAAGAATAATCATCAACCAAAGTGTGTTGATACTTTTGGATATCTCCCTTGAACGTGTCATTCTTAAAACGTTAAAGCAATTTTTAGAAAAAGTTACCTAAAACAGGTTGTGCTCCAATCCTTTAACTAGACTATATTTTTCATAAAAATTGTGGGAGTTGCTATTCATACTTTGCCGATGATCAAACTTCTGTATTTGTTACCAAAGGTACCTGCCCGACTGTCCTTGGAGTTTATCTCGATGAAGGAGTCTGTCTTTCTAGTCATTCGCTTGGAACATCCATTGTCCATGATCCTCTTGCCTCGATTGATATCCTGCAAAAGAGTGCTTGGCCACGTAAATGTATTGAGGGTACATCCAATTGTGAAGTATTTCTTCATTTTTCTTAGATTCTGCAAAATAGCTGATAAATCTTACAGTGAAAAAGAATTCAATTGATATCACAATATTTTAATATCGAGCCACTATAGTTGTCATACAAATTAAGTGTGTCTTTCAATTTATATTTACAAATTGATTCCATAAGGAATTTATAGTATTTATGTAACAATTGAGTCTTTCAATTTCACATTTTTTCTGCTGCATTTATCATACAAAATCAATCTTTGGATAAAAACACGTCAACAAAAAAATAAAAGAACACACATTGATATAATAAAAATTATTGATAGCTATTCAATTTCACATTTTTTAGCCATACAAACTCAATCTACATAAGGTTCTAAATTAATTTCTATACATCAACATAAAGAAAAATCAAGTTAATCATAACAAGTAGAAATTAGATGTTCAGCTTTATTATTGTATGGTCCCCACTTATTTATATACTTTTAACTAATGTTGCCTCTTTTGTAGAGAAATTAAATAGCTCATCTCCTATGGCCACCATGCATATTTTCAAAAGTAACAACTCGAGCCACCTCTCTTCAATACATGCACGCATGCAAATGGTGGAGTTGCATACAAAATACACAACAAAGAAATGAATATAGCAAGTAGAAACCTATATATGGTGAAGCCACGACCTAGTGTCCTCTAGAGTCACTATATGAGTTGTCATGATCATTGTCGCGATGTTGGAAATGATCGCGATGCTCTGGTAATGGTCGTTTGTCAAGTTGAGGAGTAATGCTCTTCTTTCACTCTCACCTTTGTATGTTTCGACCCAAGCGTGGGCCATGCTTGGACATGTTTTTCACAAATTTAGCCTATGGTAAAACTCCAATAACCATTTGAAAACTAGTTTTAGCATGTATTGATTGTGAGGCACACGTTGAAATATTCAAAGACAACTGTGAATGTTGAACCTATTGATATTGAGGATGCACCTACCACATGATAACCTAACTGTAACTATGAAGGCCATGGCTTTGTTCACGGAGATGAGTTATACCTCATTGGAGAATGTCTTGTCTTCTACCGCTACGACCTTAGATGAATTCATCAATTACATGATTATCGAGTCGATCTAAGGTGTTGAGGATTCATAAACCAAAGAGTTGCAGCTGCAACCATTAAAGAAAATAGAGAGCTCATATTCCATTTGCGTTATGTCCCTAATGGACTTATATTATGTTACCTACACCCTTGTGGTGACATCACCTTCTTTTTACTTTGCCATTGTGGCGAGTGCTTCTATTGTTAACTTATGCACAAAAGTTGGTCCCGCGACTTCACTTAAGACATTGCCTGACCATACTATAACACCGTCTAAAGTGCAATTTGAGATAACACATAAATGTTTAGGAAGCATGTATATGTTTATAATCGACTTCCAATCGTAGAGAAAGAATGTGTTGATTCCTTGAGAGATTCCTTTCCCTATTAAGCTAGTTCAACAATTTTATTACCTCCTTGATTCATATTCTTATACACCTATTGAGGATCCTTCCTCAGCATCCGCCTTGGTTCTGAGAACCCTTAAGCCTCTCAAGTTAATATTAAGCCAGTCGTCTATACTAGAGGAGAAACTGATCATTCCTCTAACTACTCTTCTAATTCTATTCGTGTTGCTCCGAGAAATCCTCTTCCTTCTTTATCTTGACAATCCCAACTTTGTTATTTCCAATTTAGAGTGTGTGATCGTTCTCAATGATGTCATTCGGTATATCAGCACTATTCATTTGGACAAGCATTCTTATGATGAATCTCATCATGGTTCCTCGAATCTTGGTTCGGATATGAGAATGACCGTGATGTTGACATTCATCATGTACATTTCATCATCCCTCGATCCCGCAAGATTTTTTTTTTGGTAAGTAAGAGGTATGTATTCAGTAAGTATAAACTTTTACATGGGGGCAATCTGCCACTATTACTGAATCCCAGAAAGATATGGGGACAAAATTAAGGGCAGTAGAAAAAAGAGGATTTGAGGCAAAAACAAAAACTCAAAATTCCTCATTACATAAGTATTCGGCAGTACTGGACAATGGAGTTGATGATAGCAACGGCAGACGACGGAGAGCCCTTTGTCCATCTACTGTTTCTCTTAGCCCAGATGCAATGAACCACTGCAGCAAGAGTCGTGCCCAATCTTTTCCTATTCTCTCCATCAGGCCAGTCAGCAATCCAATGCAGAATGTCTAGCAAATTCGACTTGTTCGGTCGAGGCAGTCCCAGAAGCTGGCAGCTGGTAGTCCAAATATTAGAAGAGAAGGAACATTCAAAGAAGATATGGTCGTTGGTCTCCGGATCTTCGAGGCATAGATAGCAAGTCGTGGGGTCGCATATTTTGTGTTTAGCGAGCCTATCTGTGGTGGGCAGACGGTGTCGAGCCCCCCTATAGATTGTATGAGAGAACTTTGGGGGGATGGACTTTCCCCAAACAACAGAGGGCCACACCAGAGGCTCCGCTCTTTGCCGAACAATGTCATAAGCACTGGAGAAAGAAAAACCTTTGCCATTGTGCACCCAGGTGTAAGGGGGACAGTCCATGGTGATGGCTGAACGGATGAGCCCTCTCCCATTAAGGATGGCCTTCCACATGCGATTGTGCGAGGGGGAGGGCTGCATCTCCTACAGTGAGCCCCGCGAGAGGTATTTATTTCTCATGTAAACTGCCCAAATGGAAGCATCGGAGGTCAGCAACCTCCAGATCCAAGAGGAAATCATAGCATTCATCATCGAGCCAACCGAGCGTAGGCTGAGGCCCCCTTTGCTCTTAGGAAGGCAAATAGTATGCCAAGCAATATCATGCCTTTTTCTCCCCCATAAGAAGTTCGCGCAGATCATATCAATTCTTTTAGTTGTACAAAGCGGTAAAATGGTGCTCGCAGTCCAATATAATAGAACGCCGCCAATCACCGAATATATCAACTGAGAACGACCGGCCATGGATAGAGTCACAGCCTTCTAGTAGCGCAGAAACCCGATCCCGCAAGAAATTTATTGTAAGATCATTATTGGATTCAATAACATCATTAAAAATATGCGAATACAATTGTGTAGCCTCTCCATATTCAATTGCTGAAAGTGGATTAGTTCATTACCTTCTATGGATTCCAATGTCAAATTTACGACATTAAGGGCCTGTTTGGTTGCAGGGTTGGGCAGGGTTGGTCCAACCCTGGTTACTATTCACAAAGGTATTTCCTCCTCACAGATTACTATTCACCCACCCCAACCCAGCCCAACCCAACCCAGTCCAACTCAGCAACCAAACAGGCCCTAACTGTTTTTCATTGGCAATTTATTTTTTATCCTCGTGATTCACAATGAAAAGGGTTATACAATGATCATCCATTGTTTTTTTTTTGGTTAGAACTTGTAACAATTGTTGTTTATTTAGTAGTAATAAAAAGGAAAAGTCAACCTGTGAATCAAGCATTGCCAAGATTAATCACGGTACTAAACATGGAATGAGAATGCACCTAGGACACAAATGAAATGATGCACTTATTTCAACCTATTAAACAAATAGATGATACCGGCCATTAATCAAAAGACGTGCATTAAAATACATTTCCACTGAAGAAACACATATAAATTAAGATGAAAATGAATTTGACTTTTATCTTATACGATGAACATTACAAAAATACGTTTGAAAAATCTTAGCCCGCGTGACGAAATGGCCAAGAACATCATGATATGTTACTGACTTATATAAATATGTAGATACAACTGAAAATATAATTCTTTTAGATTTGTTAGAATATAGATACAGATCATTATTACATATTTTTCTGATTTACTTTTAAATGCAGGAAAACGTATTTTTATGCTCGTTACCCATCTATTTACAAGTTATTTTATTCAAGATATTACTTTATTTTCTCTATTATTGTACATGAAGTTCATGAAATTGTGGTTTTGTCATTACCCCTTAAGCATATAATTAAAATCCACTTGGAGGGTTGATCTTGTGAGAGCCAGAAACTGTGAGAGTATGAGAGCAGTGAATCTGGACCACTAGGCTATGTTTCATCTCTCTCATCCTCGAATCAATCAGGAGATAGGTGACAGAATATAGTGGTCCAGATTTACTGCTTGCATGCTCTCACAATTTTTGGCTCTCATAGTATCAACCGTCCATTCACTTGATGTTCAAATCTAAAGAAGTTATCTATCAAGGAACATGACTAAATTGAATATATATAGGGTTGTTCTTGTGAGAGCCAAAAGCTATGAGAGCAGTGAATCTGGACCACTAGATTCTGCTCATCTCTTTCCTCCCTCCAATGAATCATGAGAGAGGTGACATAATCTAGTGGTCCAGATTCATTGCTCTCATGTTCTCACAATTTTGGCTCTCATATGATCAACCCTCCATCCACTTGGTGTTGAAATCTAAAAAAGTTGTAATTAAAAGGACGTGACTAAATTGAATATATATATATGGTTGAACATGTGAGAGCCAAAAGCTATGAGAGCAGTGAATCTGGACCACTAGATTCTGCTCATCTCTCTCCTCCTCCAATCAATCATGAGAGAGATGATAGAATCTAGTGGTCCATATTCACTGCTCTCACAATTTTGACTCTCAATTTGATGTTGAAATCCAAAAAAAGTTGTCTATCAAAGGACGTGACTAAATTGAATATATATTCCATCCACTTGATGTTAAAATCTAAAAAAAGTATCTATCAAAGGGACATGACTAAATTGAATTTGTGTATATACATAGTTGATCCTGTGAGAGCCAAAAACTATGAGAGCATGAGAACAGTGAATCTGGACCATTAGATTCTACTCATCTATCTCCTCCTCCAATCAACTAAGAGAGAGAGGACATAATCTAGTGGTACAAAATCATTGCTCTCATGTTGTCACAGTTTTTGGCTCTCACAGGATCAACCGTTGATCTTTTGTGAGCCAAACTGTGAGAGCATGAGAACAGTGAGTCTGGACTACTAGATTTTGCTGATCGATTAAAGGAGGAGAGAGATGAGCAGAATCTAATGGTCCAGACTCACTGCTCTCATGCTCTCATAGTTTTGGTACTCACATGATCAGTCCTCATATATATATATATATGTGTGTGTGTGTGTGTGTGTGTGTGGATTTGATGGGGCCCTATGCCATTTTTTTGTATATTTCAATTCTTTTTGAAAAATATCACCATGTATATTCATCTATACATCTCTCTGATATGCCATTTGAATTTAAAGGAGACTCCTATGCCCTCCATCTAGAACATGTCGAGTACATCAATGTTTAAACCGTTACAATTACATGTTCTAGATGGAGGCATAAGAGTATCTATTTATGACGAAATTTGAAATGCATATAGATGTAGCCAACGGGCTGCCCCCACATCCTTTTTCTGCAAGTTTTTTTTTTGCAAAATATCACCATTTATATTCATCTATAAATCCCTCCAATATGACATTCGAATTTCGTCAGAAACATAGACTCATATGGCCTCCATCAAGAACATTGTTGTAATGAACATGTTCTAGATCGAGGGCATAGGAGTCTCTGTTTTTGACGTCGAATGGTATATTGGAGGGATATATAGATGAATATACATGGTGATATTTTTCAAAAAATAGCACGGGGCAACCCCATCAAGCCCATATATATATATATATATATATATATATATATATATGGAGCACTTCAATTGAGGTGTCGCATTTCCTTAATTTTGAAACGTGTCAATTTCAACCATTGGATGGTAAATGTGCACTGGAGATTAAAACCACCAGGATATAATTGATGGTTTTTGTGTCACAAAGTTTCCTAAAATTAGGGGTGTACTAAATTAATGCTTAATTAGTACAATCCACGTCATTGAACATTTATATTTAGACAAACCTGAGGAGTGCATGTTGTATTTTCCATAAATATATGATGGAATAAATGCTTGTTTTTCAAATAATTGTTATCAACTAAAATAGATTGATATATTTTACAATCATGCGCTGTAAATTACAAAAAATGTAACTACTGATGTGTGGAAAAAAGCCCAAATTCAACAAAAAATGGTGTGTTCTATGTATCGGTGATTCCTGAAATATATAGTGTTGTTAATGGCTTAGTTAATTGATGTACACATTGAAGACATTTCTACAATGATGGAATTTTTGTTGCATATCGGTTAGGGTAAATTGTGAACACGTTATATATGCTACACGTCATAGGCATATTATTTTTATGGGAGTTTAAATATAGGGTGTGTTTTTTTAATTCTTAAATTAGAAAAATACACGTCATTGTACATGCTAAATCTCATTTTCATCCAAATATGTACAAGCAATGTTTGTAAACTATATTTTTTTAATTTCGTAGTACCTTTTGTAAATTGTATTTGACTTATTTTGAAAAATTTCGTAGTCTCCTTTGAGAATATTCTGTGTGAGCAATGTTTGTAAATTGTAATATTATTTTCTAAATTTTGTACTTCCTTTTGTAAAATGATTATGAATTTTGTAAAATAGACTGTTTATTATTGATGTATAATTTTTTTATATGTCCATCCATCTCAATATCGTGAGTCCATCAAAATTCGCCATCCATTGTAAAGTATGTTTAGCTTTTGTAAAATCCATGCTCTCATTGTAACAATTATGTGTTGATTTGTAAAATAAAAAGTCAGTCATCACTTTATCTTTTATTCTTCAAAAGGGATAACATGAAAAATGTGAAATGTAAAATGAACGTAGGTAATGTAAAAATACCTTATGCATGTTTGAACTGGTGGTGTATGGGTCATTTAAATGTAAAATATATTATGGCATTGCAAAATGAGACGAGGAAATATAAAAATGTTCATGTGTATTGTAATTATGTTTATCTTATTGTTAAAATAGTGTAATCAAACTTACAGAACGTAAAAACTTCATGTGTATATGCCATTAATGCAATTAAAAAGAAATTAACTTAAAATCAGATGCATATATATGTATTGTGTAATCTATACAGAGGAGAAATAAGATCTCTAATCGAGGATGATCAGATGTTGGATCGAGATGGAATCAAAATAAAAAGAAAGATTAAAATCAAAATAAAAAATAAAAGCAATGTAAACTAACATGGAACTCGATCAATGAATAAATAAAAAATTACTAAGAACATGAATAAATTGTTAAGAATAGGCAACCACCTCCTACCACTCAATGCACTGCCACCATTGTCGCCATGCATCGTCCACGTCTTTGTCATATACCATTGTTTCCAAACACAACCGATGCCTCTATGTTGAGGGTTGACAAAGAAGAGAGAGGGGGAGAAGACCCTCGTCGAGTTTTTCTCTTAGAAATTCGAGTAATTGGGAACCAATATGTAATGGATGCTATATTCATAAAATTAAATTCAAGTAATTAATAAGCATTGTGATAATGACACAACCAAATAGAATATTCGAATTTTTTTCTCTAAAAATGGCGATTTGGATGTTGTTTTGATGGTGGTTTTGGATTTAATTTAGTAGTTTTGTTAACCACCGTTGATCCAAATCGGAGGGCTCCTAAGAGGTGTTGCACCATACTCATGGAAAGGTGGCAACATAATTCAAGTTTTCCCTATATATACATATATAGGTAAAACTTCAAATAAGGTGGACCTTTCCTGGATGCATGGAAAGTCACACCAATTTAGGCATTTTTCATATTTATTTTACAATTTCTAACTGTATAAATTTTATAATAAATGTTATCATAATATGTATATCAAGAAAAATTTATTAAAAGGGGTTGGGGAGTATGCACCAAGGTGTATGTAAATCTACCAGCATTGGTGCCACAAGTGTCTATTTTTTTGATTTTTTTTTGAAAATGAGTCATTGGAGGATCTAGATCGCAATATATCACTACGAGTGATTCAAAATTCAACTTAATTCAAGACTTGTAACTATCCATAAAGACAATCAAATTCTAACGGTTTCATAATTGCTGAAATTGACCCCTTCAATTAGATATGCTAGGAATGTTTGTTTTACATGAATTTCGAAACACATAATCCGCTTAATACTCTTAGTAAATCTTCCAAGGATTCATTTTAAAAAATAAAAAAATTTGAATGTTTGTGGCACCGGTGCATGTAGACTTACATGCACCTTGGTAGAAGCTCCCCGATCTCTTATTAAAATATTATATTATAGAAGAATGTTAGTTACAGTATGTATGATGTATTTTAAAAAACAATGTATTCATCATTATTTTACATTTTACAATATATATTTTACAAAATTATTACATAATTTACAATTTTGGTAGTGTCTTTTTGAATTTCAGGAAAGGCCCACCTCATTGGAAGGATCCCATAATACATATATATATATATGTGTGTGTGTGTGAGAGAGAGAGAGAGAGAGAGGAAAGGAAGGCTTCTTCATAAAGTAGGTAACCTTGCCTACATTATGCTCATTTTTGGTCAATTTTTTTTGGAAAACCGCCATGGATTTTCATAACTATATCACTCTAATATGTCATTGCAATTTCGTCAGAAACAAAGAGTCCTAGACTCTCCATCTAGAACATGTCAGTTACATTAATTCTAAGACCGTAACAATTACCTGTTCTAGATGGATGGCATAAGAGCCTCTATTTCTGACGAAATTAGAATGACATATTAGGGAAGATATAGTGATGAAATCCATGGTGATATTTTCCAAAAAAAATTGGCCAAAACTGTGCATGAAGTATGTAATGTTACCTACTTAATGAAGTAGGCTTCATTTCCTCTATATATATAGAGTAAAATGAGGTTGCCCTCTAGGGGGAGCTAACTTGGTTTCTCCCGTCCCATTTTTCTTATTTTTTATTTTTTAAATAAAATCATGAAAAATCAACAATATATCTGTACATTATGTAAATCAAGTTTTGTGCAAAACAGGGACTCCTACGGCCTCCATCAAGATTCAAGACAGGGTCAATTTCAACAATTACGCGACTGTTAGAAAATGACTGTCTAGATAGAGGTTGTGGGAGTCTTTGTTTCACACGAAACTTTAACGATTTATATATGGATATAGTGATGAATTTTCAGGAGTTTATTTTAAAATAAAAGAGAGGAAAAATGGGGCGGGTGGAGCCGAGTCAACCCCGTCTAAGGGGAAACCCCATTTACCCCCTCCCCTATATATATGGAGCTGAGAGCCTACACCAGGGAGTGTAAGTAACTCCCTGTTCCCAATATTAATAATTAATTTTGGACTTTTTGAAGGAAATCTTAGGTGGATTTACTTGATATATTGAGGGAAATATGTGTTGCAAGTTTCATGCAAAACTAACATTATTAACATGTTCAACTATAAGGGGCCAATTTCAACAATTCTAAGACCATTAAAATTTGATAGTCTTGATGGAAATGATAGAAGTCCCGAATTAAGTTGAATTTGGAATGTCATCATGGTGATATGTGGTGATCTGATTCCCCCAATGTTTTATTTCAAAAAAATCAAAAAAATAATGAAAAAAGAGCCATGTGCAGTGAGTTACCTACACTCTCGGGTATAGGCTCCCATTTTCCACACACACACATACATAGGAGAAACTTCAAATGAGACGGTGTCTCACCACTTTTGTGGTGAGCCCTCCATCTCATCCATTTAATTTAAATCACATGGTTGTGATAAATAACACATTAATTACATTATTTTAATGGTAGAAAACCTATTTTGGTCATTTGTCACATTCTAAAAACAGTATGTGACAACCCACAAATTAATAACCCTAATTATCTCCTCTCTCTCTCTCGCAACTCCTCTTCTCTTTCTCGATGGTGCGTGGGCAGCTGCATGTGGTGGCCGACCTCCCCTCTCGGATGGTTGTGCGCAACGAGAACGATGGTGGCTCCCCCCCTCCGGCGTGTGGCGCACAATGATGGAGCATGTATGTGATGACACCATGGATCTATATCTTGTTTCTTCTCAACTTGTTTTAATTTGTAGGATCGGAGGAGAAAGATGAGGAGGGGTTCAGTGGCTCCGTGCATTCTCCTCCATGCAACGCCTCTCGACTGCGGAGGAGGGGTTTGGCAATGCTAGCTTCCTCTACGCAACACCTCTCAACCGTGGAGGAGGAGGCATGAAGGAGGAAGGCACACAGGGCGTGGCACATCGGAGGAGAGGTGTGGGCAGAGCATGGACCCCTTGGATTTTTTACAGATCTTAGTTTTATGTCGTTGATGTAGATTTACATTATGGTATAATAATTTTACTTAATTGACATTCAGATTTACATATTTATTTACATTTTTTACAAATCTCATTGTTGTTTCTCTATTTTGCAGAACTCGAAAACATGTATGACAATTGAACTTTAACGCAATGGAAAACATGCGTGAATTTTACAAAGGAGGGAGATTCAGTTACAAAGATCCACAGATTTTTTATAAAACAAACATACACAATTACACAAAAGTTGAAGTTTACAAAGAGGAAAAATGCTCTTACAAAAACTCGCTGGAGTTACAAAATGAATGTACCCATTTACAAAACGGATATAACCATTTAGAAAATGAAAATACAGTAATAAAAAGAAATCATTAATGAAATTATAAAGAGTAAAATATATTTTACAAAAACTCATTGTACTTTACAAAGCTATGGTTGAATTCAGATCATTTGGAACAAAATCGGAGTCAATAAAGGCATTTGTGAAAAATACTAAATCGAGAAAAGCTTAGAATGTCAATTTGAAACCAATAGATGAAACTCGAAATTAATGAAATCGATATGACGAAAATGCCCTTTTGGATGAGCTTTTTGATGCAACCGTCAGATTGAGATCTGACGAATATACTCAGTGGCTCACCACAATATTGATGAGACCCCACCTCATTTGAAAGGGTCCCTATATATATGATAAAAAGAAAAATGTGCCTATCGGTACTCAAAATTGTGTGTTCCCATGGTTAAAATTAAATTGATTTTGGAATAACATTGTGGTGGTATGTGGTTATCTAATTCTCCCAATAATTCATTTCAAGGAAATAAAAAAAATGAAAAAAGAGATGTGTGCATGGAGTTACCTACATCCTCATGTGCATGCTCCCATTTTCCACACACACACATGAGAAAAAGGAAAATGTGCCCATGGGTACTCAAAATTGTGCGTTCCCATGGCTAAATTTACATATATTTTTCAATTGTAATAAAAATCAAGCCCATTGATCTTCATTCATACTACACAATAAAGTCTGTATTAAAATTTCAATTCATTTGGAGTACTATAACCCATCAATCAACTAATGCAGAAATTATCTCACATGGACCGTTTATTATTTATTAATGCATTGTAGTGTTCACAATACACAGAGTTGTGTGTGTCCGTGAGCACATACTCCTTGCCCTATATATATGTATGCTACTTTCCCTTGTGACATTTTCTCTAGTGGATCCATTCATCTTGTTTGTGCACGTATTCATCTTGATTCCCCCTGCATTCATTTGATTATATAGAAATACTTTCGTTCTTTTCGATTTAACACCATGACAAAGAAGTTATATCAATGAATAATTTGGCGATTCATTGTTATATATCTCAATATCAAAGTAAAAATATGATTTAATGACTCTTAAAATGTGATATACAAATGATCTACAATATAAATAAATATGTTAGAATATCGGGCAAAAAATTAATAGATATCAATGAATCCTTCCCATGTTTTATGATATGTCAACAACGATATTTGTTCATATCCACTAACAATATTTGATTTTATCTACAAGGTTGGATTTTTATAAAGTCAAAACTGTAAAATTAAAATTACGATTTCTAGTCTTTGAAGTAAGTACTGTTTAAAATTTAAATCCGTCAATAAAGTTGGATTAAAAAAATATTATCACTAATACAAACCAGAAAAAAGTAACTTTATATCAATCTTATTAATGTTCAAGATTCACAATTTAACACTACGAGCTGTATCAATGAATGGCTTTACAATTTATTAGTATATCTTTCAATGTCAAAAATACAAAACAACAACAAAGAATCAATATTATTTGAATGGCCATATGATTTGATATTATATCTTTCGATGCAAAAAATTAAAAAAATAACCAATAATCATTCTAACATGAATTATCATCTACATGATATAATTGTAAATATCAAATACAAAAAATAATTTTACAATGAATAATAAACTGATCATTATATACGTGGTCAGTATTACGATGCCCTCATTCTTTTAAAGCACAATTGTGCATTCATTTTTACATCCTTAATCACTTTTATATTTACAATGATATTCTTATAGGGAAAAATGAGGCTGCCCCCTATGGGAGCTAATTTAGCTCCTCCATGTCTTATTATTTTTTTTCTTTTTTTTTCTTTTTTTTTTCGAAAAATACTTCAGTAAACTTCAACAACTATTTCCCTATAATATATCATTCAAATTTTACGTGAAATAGACTCCTACGGCCGCCATCTAGACCTTCATTTTTTAACGATCACAGAATTGTTGAAATCAACTCCGTTTGATAAAAGCCGGAGGAGTCTATTTCACATAAAATTTGAATGAAATTTGAATGATATAATATAAAAATATAATAACATATCGAAATATTTTTTCAAAAAATAAAATAAAATAAAAAGGAAAATATAGCCGAGGAAACCAAGCAATCCCATTTTACCCTATTCACACGTACACTGTACACACACAAACTCAATCCCTTTCCCCTCTCCATATCCCAATTCCACCCCCCCCCCTCCCCCGCGACCGAACGTCTAACGCCCCACAAACTTTACCCATTTCCCCCCGACTCACGGACACGACACCCGCCTCTCCTCCGCTGCTCCGCGATTCCCGGCGGCCAACGCCATCAACGCCGTTGCCCGCTTAGCCCTCTCTATCGCCACACCACCGCTAGGATCCCGCTCAAGTCCTCAATCTATTTCTGGGTCATTCCGACCTTTTTGAACAGGTAGGACTATACACTAACAGTTTATCTTCGAGTTCACATCCGACTTCGAGTTTATGCAAACAAACTAACGTAACCTGACTTCTTTTTCTCCCCGATACACAGAACCTGTCATCATGCTGGTGGGATTGTGCCCTCAATGCCCCTGCAGCATTTCTTGGCTCCAGCCCCGGGAAGGCGGCCTGCAGAGAAACCCATATGGTATTTAGAGCATTCTTTCCTTCTAGAGGTTTTGGTTTGTCAAGCTACCACGCCAGGTTCTAAAAGGATTATAAAGTTGAATGTCATGAACGGATTGAAAGTGACCATTTTGTTTTGATATCCATGGGCCAAAAGTTTGAAATGCAATGCAATGAAATTACCTAAAAAGCCATTGATTGCAGAGAGTCATCAGGTATAGGCATGTGGTCAAAATCTCAAATGAGAATGACAAAAATGTATACGAGCTTATTGAAACTGAAGAAAAAAGACAAAACATGGCTCTAGAAGGAGCTGATAAATTAATCGGAATATTGTTTAAGCATTATCTGACTGGCCTGAATTCTCTCGCAACTCACTACGTGAATCTTGTCTTCATCAAAAGATGAAAATGGGACGACTATGAATTTAGTGGGTCTCATTTTTTAGCTCATCAATCTATGGCTTGCTTAGTTAAAACTCATAACAAATGGATCCTGTGGTCAAGCCTGCTGGTGAGAAAGCAAAAGGCATGTAGGGGATTCCTAGAGCATGTTTGACGTGGGTATGGGTTTTCCACACATGTATTGTCATTTTTTAGAAGTATCCAAGAAGATTAGTTAAATTTCTCGAGAGGGTCTCCTATGAGAATTTTAGGATGTCCAAATAATTCTGATTATGATAAAGGTGCTTCCTTATATTTTCTTTGGAATTCTCTCTTTTTTGTTTACAGGAGGAAAACATGTCAGTAAGTTTATGTTATGGTCTTCACAAAGGTGTTCAGCTAGCTTGTCTACCTTTTCCAGACCTCTTTCCGGGCACCCTCCAGGTGGTGGCTCCGGGAGAAAAGGCATCAACAGATCTGTTTATCAGAATGTAGAAGAAGCGGCTTCAACATATGCATGGCCTGATGACCAGGTGTCTGGACTTGGTCTAAAAATATATAAGTCAATGATCTGTGTACTCTATTAGTGCTTCACTATGCTTGCTTTTCTTTATCTACTCTATATTTGTCATTTATATATAATTATATGTATAATAAATAAAAAAGTATATACACATGGAAAGGAGAGAAGAATGATTCCTTCCATTAAGCAGTCCCATGACGTCCTTAATAGAGAGAAGCCTATGGAAGAATTACTTGGAAACGCAAAGCTATAAATAAAAACAAAGTACGATTAGAGCTTCTACATAATCATTAGCACTCCCCTCAAAGTAGAGCATATATATTCATCATGAACAAACACTTTTGAAATGGACGTGCTTTGTTAAAGATGTTTGCTGTCTGTACGGATGAGGAAAGGTGGCTGGTAGACATGAGATCCTTCTGTATCATGGGGGGATAAGGACCTGGCAACCTCCATCGCATGCCCTTTCAAGACAACATGTCAGCTTAGCCTCTCCCTTGCCCACCAAGCATGCTAGCTTTCACTACTATGGGAGGGGAAAAATGGTGCAACAAAATCCCGAGAGTGGTATGATTCACAACCAATCCACTCCCTTAGGGCCCTTTCACATGACCAAAAAATAAACATGAAGTTTGCTTGCCTTCCAACCGATCACTCATCTCTCGACTGCTTAGCATCCGACTGCACAACACTCGAGTCTCAACTGTTCCACCCATGATTGCTCTACTTCCCAAGGACTTCTCCTCCCCCCCTGCCTTCTCTGCAACCACTGTCGTTTCCTCCCTCATTGCCATCGTCTGCCCAGACACCGATGAAAAACCACCTCAAGTGGAAAAAGAGTGTGGTGACTTTGGAAATGTAGCTACGTAGGAACCATTTGGGGACAAGATCGAAATACTCCATCGATCAGAGACTGACATGGACCACGATTATCACCTCTCCTAGCTTGGAGAGCACCTCCCTCACCATTGTGAACTCCCTGTAGCAGATTGGAAGACCCTTCACCAACACAAGGAAGCCATGGATGCTCAGTGTTACCATTACGGAACACCAGATGCCTCCAAGAGATACCCGAGACAACCTTCTAGAGATCCCCTATGCAGTCTATGAACCTCCTTGCCAGATGGACCCCTCAAGCACATCAAACTGGGGCCAATTCATGATGCATCACCATAAAAAGCAGTTGAAGGCCACGCCAAGGCCTCCTCGACCACCTCCTCATGACCATCACCAACCAAAGTTTTTTCGAGGGGTGCCATCTCTCCAAGCACCATCCTCTTCCTAATGCCTTAGATCTTGCACTCCCTCTTCCTATCCAACGTCGTACTACAATGGGAACAAATCATTTCTCCTATGCAAGGTTGTAAAAGTCGCCCGACTGGCCCGACTAGTAGGTCCGACTAGTCTAGTCAGTGGGGTGGCCGACCGAGTACCGACTAATTCCGACTAGGTACACTAGTCGACCAATTTTTTACTTGGAGATGCCATATTCTTATATGTTTTGCATTTTTTACAAGCAAACTTATTATAATATGCTCAGTGTTTTATTTAAATTCAATTACTTTTTTTATTTTATTATGATAGTATAAAAATGTACAAATTCTATGTAAATATATGTATAAAAATGAGTTATATATTTAAAATAATCATAAAATTCAAAGCCGAATAAAGTCCGACTAAATCCGATTAGTCGTCCGACCGCCGATTAATCCTTAGTCAGTGACCCAACCGACCGAGTACCGACTACCGACTTTTGCAACCTTGCTCCTATGCAACCTCAACAAAATGCCCATCACCTCCACACTAGAAGCACCATAGCTGCTGCCCTGCCTTGGTGCGATGCTTCCTATGCACCTTTGGCAACTAACAATCCTCCTCCATCCCTTCTTCCTTTTTGGCAAAGCTCCCAACATTACATCCACCAATCAGCCCATGCCTCCCTATTACATCTAGAGTCACATTGTCCTAGTAGCCCTCTTTATCTCTGGGCCTTCTGCTACCTCAGAACTCCCATTGCCTCGCATAACTGAGCTCCCAACTTCTCCGGAGGCATTAACTCCCCCATCACTTCTGCCACTTCTACCCAAAATCCTAGCCCTATCCCACCACCATCACCTGGAGTCCTGCGTGTCACCTTCGACGCCTTCACCAACTCGGGACCTCTTAAACTCCCCGACTCCTCATGACCCCCTCTAACCCCCACGATCAACTTCCTTTCGCCCTCGTCCCTCCCAACTCTTTTGGGCCTATTGCTTAAGACCATTGGCCCTCTCATTATCCTGACGATTTTTTTAAAGTTAGATTTTTGAATTCAAAACATGCACTTGCCTGATCGATCAATGATCATTAACTGATCAATCGATGGCCATTCTGATCGATTACTTCGATAAAAGTGATCGTTAATTGATTTCCTAAGGAAATGTTTAGAATTTAATTTCGTTCCTAACTTAATTACCAACGATTCTTCCCAACTTGGGATACCACCCATTCTGGAATAAAAAAAACCAACGATTCTATCAAAGCCAGACTTATGCTTATCTCTCATATTATTCAAAGAACATCATGAGAGAAAGGCATAAATACTACACAATCCATACAAATACTTCCATTACTCTTTCAAACGTTCTTCTAGCCCGATTGCTTTGCAACTTGCTTTTATGATTCTTGACTACTGGTTAGATACATGTTTATCAAGAGATCACCGCCATCTATAATCGACTCACAATCTTCATTTCGATCATCACGAGTTGGATCATTTCAATCTTTGTCTATTGCTATTTTGGTTCACATATATCACATTGCATAACATATAAATTCTTTAAGCTGATTAAAATATGTTTTCTTGTGAACTTTTTCTTTTATGTGTTGTTGTATTGTGATACTTGGTATGTCGTGTCGATACCTCTGATGGTTTCACCTACGCGACCTTCCTCACTCTGGTAGGGTATATCGAAACTGATGCCCGAGATGACACATATGACGACTCTGGTGATGGGAGCAGGTGAGACCTTCCGTTTCTGGCTGGATAATTCGACTGGATCAGGCACTTTGTCTGGACATTATCCCTGCCTCTGTGTTTTGTCAAGAGATAAATATAGTACTGTAGCTGACACTTGATCACATGGCACTTGGACATCCTCCGTTATGATGGATTTCTCAGAACAAAGATTAGAAGACTTTGTACAGTTGCAGAATGAGTTAGACGATGTGGATGGTCCAACGAATGGCATGGACCATTGGGTATGGTCAGAGTGGCATTTCTCCGTCAAGAAAGCTTATAGAACTTTTGCGGCATCTGAGGATGACATGCAGAATAAACTGAGGCATGGCTAGAAGATGATTTGGAAGGCAAGGATTCCGCATCAGGTCAAGGTTTTTTTATGGCTCCTACTAATGGTCGTCTTCCCACTAAGGAAAATATGGACGAGCATCTTAGGATGGGTGATGTGACTTGCACAAGGTGTGGTAATGATGCAAACAATGTGGATCATCTTTTCTTTGGTTGCAGACACTTGGCAAGGTTTTGGAAACATGCTGTTATTCATTGGCTTGGGACAAACAATGCTAACTCTTTTTGGGTCTCAATCATGGCCTATTGTGGAAACTCTCAGGAGGACACTTCGGCTTCATTTGCTCACATTTGGGTGCTTTGGTTAGCTGAAAATAAATTCATCTTTTAGGATCGGTCTTTTTATTACGAAAATGTACTTGAACATAGTAAAATATTGCATCGCTTTTGGTCTAGCAATATGTAACTTTCTTTTAGTCAGTTTATAAATTTTGTGACGGGTATTAACTTAAGAGTTCACCCGCTTTTCTCTCAAAAAAATATACGACATATATTATCCTAAACTAATTATTGTTAGTATTCAAAATAATTATATCTTTGAATCTATATATTGTATAATCAAGTATCGATTGCATATAAAAATGATAGTTGATAAACCGTAACACTAAAAATCTATATAATTGAAATAAAGAGAAGGACCCGAAGGGTAGAATGACGTTCCATAGGAGAGAAAGTGCCATAGTAGTCTACAACATATGTTAGGTGAAACTTGTTGTCACTTGTCAGCAGTTGAGTTTTATAGCAGTTGATGCTACCATTTCCTCAATGCTCAATTGTGAATACCCACTTGTATCCAAACACAGATGCACCTGCGAGGCAATGACCAAGGGCTAGGTGCCTTTGGATTGCAACACTGCTATCCCATCTTCCATAGTCAGTTGTTGTTGGCTATCCTATGATGCTTCCCGATATGTGCATGAGATGGTAACTACTGACAATCCCGACCACCACAAACTTCTTGTAGTCCTCTAGTAGATTATCAAGAGAGAACGATATTTATGTAGTCGGTGTACTGTTTATCAAGTGTTTATTTCCGTAGTAGATACTTATGTAATTTACCCATAGGCTTTCCTCTATGTAAGAGAGCCTAGGGTTCTTTGGAATAATAGATTGCTCATTTCCACCAACATGGTATCATAGCCAAAATCCTAACCTTAAAACCCTAACCCTTCCGCCGCCTCCCTCCCCTCTTGGCGCCGTCGCCATCGCCCCCCTCCCCCAGCCGTCGCCGACCACTCACCTTCTCCCGCCGTACCCTTCACCGTCGGCCCCTCACCACCGGCCCTCCACCGCTGGCTCTCCGCCGTCGGGTCCCCTCCCCTTCCACGCCGACGCCTCTTCTTCCGTCGGCCTCTCTCTCTCCATGGATTTGAGTGCGTAAAGTCTACATATGCACTCAAATCCTATCAAGTTTATGTAGACATTTGTTTCTCGTCTACAAATCCTAGTTCTTCGTCTCCAGCGACATGTCAGAAAATAAAGTCGATATGGCCTCCATAGGCGCATTCAAAGGTCCAGCGCCAATAGTCAAGATGGATGGGATGAACTATGAGCTTTGGGCGATGCAGTTCATGAGTCTCATGAAGTCGAACGGTAAGAAGCATATTCTTACCGAGGAAGAGCCGACAGAGAAGACTGAGATCTATGCCTCCTGGGAGGCTGATGATTCATATGCCAAGGTTTGGCTGTCAGGCACATTGTCGATGGAGATTGCCAATGATGTCCTCCATCAGCCCACCGCTAAGGCGATGTGGGATATACCGGCCGCCACATATTCACAGGTGCGGAATGAGACCAAGATGTTACAGCTCCAGCATGACATTTTCACGATGAAGCATAATGGGCGGCTGCTTCACTCTTTGTATACATCCCTGAGGGGGATGTTTGAGAAACTCTATAGCATTATTCCTCTCACGGCCACCCCTGAGCAACATAAGACATTTAGGAATGCGACTATGCTGCGAGTTCTGCTTGCGGCTCTTAATCCTGAATATGAGGCTGCCCGATCGCAGATACTTGCTGATGCTACCATTCCTCCTATGGAGGACGTCTATCGGAGGCTTAGCTGCATCTCTGTATCATCCAGTGCTTCTACTCCACCACCCTCGGCGATGGCTGCCTCCAGAGGGAGAGGTGGTTCTTCTTCATTCCGTGGCCGTGGACCTCGTGGGAGAGGTGGTCGTTTTCGTCAGCCTTGCACCTTTTGTCATCGGACGAGCCATGCTGAGGATACATGTTATTCTAAGCATGGATTTTCAGCCTCGGCACGAATAGCCGAACATGTTGCATCTCCGTCCGCGTCTGCTTCGGATCAGAGGTTTGAGGAGCTTGTTGCGAGATTACGAGACATTATGCCTCATGTTTCTACAGATTCTCCAGGAGGTCCTTCAGATATTGCTGCTTCAGCTTCAGCCAGTACTTCTGCCACTGCTACCACCTCAGGTAGTGCCTTTGCTTTCACATCCTGTTTCAGTTCTGATGTCTCAGATTGGATCATGGACTCCGGTGCCACACACCATCTTTGTCGCGACAGAGACAGACTTATGTCATACAAGGAGATTCCACCAGGGAGGTCAGTGGTAATAACTGATGGGACTCATTCACCCATCATTGGACAGGGGGAGGTTACCTTGTCACCTTCCATGCATTTACAAAATGTCTTACATGCCCCCGATTTCTCGATGAACCTACTTTCCATTAGTCAGATTACAAAGGATTTGCACTGTCGTGCTATATTTGACCCATCTTCTCTTATATTTCCGGACATTCTAACGGGCAGGGTGATTGGCTGTGCCTCTGAGCAGGATGGTCTCTGTCGTCTAACCAGAAGTTCATATGCTGGTGTCTCCTCTCATGCAACTGTATCTGTCTCTCCGTATACATGGCATTTACGATTTGGTCACCTTCCTCTTCAGAAGATGCGTCATCTCTTGCCTAAGATTTCTCTGAGTTCTTCCTTCCGGTGTGAAGCCTGTCAGTTTGGAAAGCACCATAGAGCTAGCTTCCCTAGTCGTCAATGTCGGAGCAGTAGCTCCCCTTTTGAATTGTTTCATGTCGATATTTGGGGTCCAAGTCGTGTCCCTGATCACCAAGGACACAGGTTTTATCCTGTTGTCGTTGATGATTTCTCTTGTGTGTCGTGGGTTTTTTTATTAAAGAATAAATCAGAAGCAGGAGATGTTATCAGAAATCTTATCAATGAAGTGCAAAGTGTTTTTTCCTCTCATGTGAAATATGTTCATACTGACAATGCTTTGGAATTTTGCACTCGTTCCCTCTCATGATTTTTTTCATCAAGGGGAATTATTCATCAAACTACATGCGCATACACCTCTCAACAAAATGGAGTTGCTGAGAGAAAGCATCGTCATCTTCTTGATATTACTCGTACCCTACTTATCCAGAGTTGTGCTCCCATTTCTTTTTGGGGAGATACCATCCTTAATGCTTGTTAACTTGTCAATCGTATGCCGTCCTTAGTACTTGGTGAGAAAATTCCTCGTTCGGTTGTGTTTCCAGACAAGGATTTATTCTCACTTACTCCTCGTGTTTTTGGTGCTGTTGCTTTTATTCATCAGTTGTCTCCTGACCTTGACAAGCTCTCAAATGTGTCTTTGTGGGTTGCGCTCGGACTCAGAAGGGATATCATTGCTATGATCCTGTAAATGGGAAATACTACGTCAGTGCTGATGTTACATTCTTTGAGTCTGTTATGTACTTCTCTCCTGCAGGTGACATGTTAGCATTATCCACATCTAATGATGAGGTCTATGTTCCTCCTCCTCCCTCTTTGAGTTCACCAGAGTCCACTCCTGTCCCTGTAGTCACGCCACCACTACCACCACCACCACCATCGCCATCACCACCAAAACCTCTAGTCTCGTCACTACCAAAGTATTATACACGTCGGTCGGGTCCTGCTCCTGCTACGCATCAATCATCCGGCACGCCTAAGGTATGTCCTGATGTTATTACTAATGATGGGTCGAATAGTGTGCATATGCATGATTCATCATTGCAGGAGGAATGTGAACCAACGAATACAGTGGTTGATGATCTAGATGTTCCTATTGCTATACGGAAGCAGATACACAATTGTGCTTCGTATCCTCTTGCCTCCCGGGTTTCCTTTCATCGCCTCACGAGGGACTTTCAAAGATTTGCAGTGGCTTTGTCTTCTGTGGAGATACCACGGAATTATCAGGATGCCTTGAAGATTGATTGTTGGCGTTTTGCCATGGAGGAGGAAATGGCTGCTCTACAGTCACGGGGTACATGGAGCTTGGTTCCCGTTCCCTCAGGAGCATCTGTCGTTAGCTGCAAATGGGTATTCACTGTCAAGTATCACGCAGATGGTAGTCTTGATCGTTACAAGGCAAGGCTAGTGGCGCGAGGTTTTACTCTGACATATAGCGTGGATTATATGGATACCTTCTCTCCAGTTGCTCGTCATTCCACTCTTCATATTCTTCTGTCTGTTGCTGTGGTACGTGATTGTACCTTGTTTCAACTTGATGTTAAGAATGCATTCTTGTATGGTGATCTGCAGGAAGAAGTCTACATGCAACAGCCTCCGAGGTTTGCTGCTGAGGGGGAGAGTCATATGGTGTGTAGACTTCACAAGGCAATATATGGCCTTAAACAGAGCCCAAGGGCGTGGTTCCAGAAGCTGTCCCATCTACTTGAACGACAGGGATTCAAAAGGTCAAATACGGATCACTCATTGTTCATTCAGAAGACTTCTAGAGGTACGGTTGTTATCATGGTATATGTTGATGATATTTTGGTGACAGGAGATGATGCTCAGGGGATAGAGATGACAAAATCATTTTTGGGCCGTCAGTTTGTCACGAAGGATCTTGGTACCCTACGATACTTTCTGGGGCTAGAGTTTGCCAAGAATGCACATGGTTTGTGATGACCCAAAGGAAATATATTACATATTTGCTGGTTGAAACGAGCATGGTTAGATGTAGACCCTCAAGCACTCCTATGGATCCAAGTATGAAATTATATGACAACGACACTGAGGAGGTTGACAGAAGAAGATATAGAGAAATGGTAGGTAAGGTTCTTTACATCACTATAACTCGACCTGATATTGCCTTTGCAGTGAGTCGAGTGAGCCAGTTCATGGAACAACCAAGACAGATACATATGGATGCCATATATGTGATACTAAGGTATCTAAAGTCTTCTCCAGGCTCGGGATTGCTGTTTAGAAATGACACAAATTTATCTATTTCAGCATGTGCGGATGCAGACTATGCAGGATGTCCCAAGGATCGAAAGTCTACTTCAGGCTTTGCAGTTTTTGTGGGCAACTCTCTGGTTTCTTGGAAAAGCAAGAAACAAACTGTTGTGGCTAGATCTAGTGCTGAATCTGAATATAGGGCAATGACACAAGCAAGCACGGAGATGATGTGGGTTTGAGCTGTGCTAGAAGACCTGCATATAAATGTACTTCTACCCATGCAGCTGCAATGTGATAATCAAGCCGCATTATTTATTGCCAACAATCCTGCATTTCATGAAAGAACTAAGCATATTGAAGTATATTGCAATTACACCAGAGATATGATCCAGAAAGATCTGATTTCTACTTCACATGTGAGTTCAGGGGAGCATACAACCGACATTTTCACCAAGCCATTGCTCAAAGGACTATTCCAGAAGTGTTCTTCTAAGCTGAGCATGATTGATATCTATGCTCCATCTTGAGGGGGAGTGTAGAGATATTCATGTAGTCGGTGTACTATTTATCAAGTGTTTATTTCTGTAGTAGCTACTTATGTAATTTACCCATAGGCTTTCCTCTATATAAGAGAGCCTAGGGTTCTTTGGAATAATAGATTGCTCATTTCCACCAACAAGGTCAACAGAGAAAGGGCATGTTGCATACATGCACCGATGCTTCCTGCTATTGAATTGTAACTTCTGGCATATATATGTATCCCTGCTGAATATACATATCAATAGTACCATTGGTAGAAAACAAATGCTTGTTATTTACTCGAGCCCTGAGGCTTATTGGATGATGGGGAAGACCCTGGAGCAATAGGGGTTGAGAGATTGTAACTCTTGGTTTCAGGGAGTATGCATGGAAAATTGTCTCATCCTTGGTAGGAGGAGAGGGAATAGTGGGAGGAGACAGAAGGTAGACCTCGTTCTCTAACTCAGATGATGTCATCCAATTTCCCGTGTGAGAGAAATACATAACATGCTTAATGAACGTGATATCAATACTTACATATTACTTCCATTTGACGAGGTTATCCCACAAAATATACTTGAAAGATCGATGAGACAACTTGTCTTGTCCCATAGTCAAGCGATGAACAAAAGTAACATAACTAAAGACATGAGGCATTCGAGAAACCAAATCCTTATCAAGAACACAATCGAAAAATGAACTTGTTCCTCTAAATTGAAGATAACATGCGATTAATCAGATAGCAAGCAGTAAGAGCAACATCTCTTCAGTAAGAGGGATGAGGGTAACTTTGTATCAAGAGAGTCCTAGTGACATCTAAAAGATGCCCGTGATTCCTCTAAGCAACACCATTCTATTAAGAGGTTCAGGTGCACGAGGTTTGATGTAAGATCCCTTGTGACTTGAAAACTGGGATAAACAATAAATATAAAACTCAAGGTTATTGTCAGAACCCACATACATACCGGCGATAGATAAAATGTTCGTTATTGCAATGATAAACTTTTCATCTCCTAATGATTATGGATGGGATATGACCCCAGATATCAAAATGCGCCAACTTAAACAAAGAACTAAACCGTGACCATGACGACTGTAAAACTAGTATGATGATGCTTTCCAAGCTGGCGTGCATCGTACTGGAATATGGACTCCGAGGAGGTAAATGGCCAAAACAAAGATGCCACATGTAGGAGGAGACTGGTCCAATAGGGATGGAAGATCTGCCTGCATAGGGAGAGTGGACCAAGCTGTAGAGACATCGTTGTTTACGAAATAATCATTCTCGTAAGTATATCTTGAAACACAAAAGAAGATGGATCAAATACGGCATGATAATTGAGTTCCTTAGTCTATTGGCTAATGAATAATTATTTTCTAGAAAAATCTGGAGAATGTAAACATTTTATAGATGCGTAGAGGGCATTAGATGTATCTCTCCATGCCATGTGATAGGAGAATGTCTCCCATCTACAATGAGGATTAAGCATGAGGAATTGAGCTGTATTAAGTGAATTATTATCTATTTCCACTGAGATTATGCCAAGCTCCAGAATTAATCACACACTTCATAAAGTTGTGACAAGTGGTAAGAGCATGCCCAATACCTAAGGTGATGGTAGAGGCTGCTATGCTAGATGGTGCAATAGGGAGATTGAACCGAGCAGATGAAGGTCCCATGATCTTCCTCAGACGAGAGACAAGATCCTCGTACTTCTGTTTAGATGGTCCTGTAGTTGACTCCGGATGCTCAACAACATCGACATAAGCATGACAAGGTAAGGGGACCACCTAGAAGACACTGTTGTAAAAGTCGGTCGACTAGGCTGGCTAGTTAGTCTGACTAGTCGAGACGATAGGGTGGTCGACTTACTATTAACCAATTGGTCAATAGTCGGTCAATTGACGACTTGACCCAACTAGTTGGTCGATTTTTGCATGGAGATTCTGTATTTTTTTTTTATTTTTCGATTTTTTAAAAGCATACTTATTCTAATATGATTAATGTCTTATTTAAATTCAATTACTTATTTTATTATAATAGTATAGAAAATGTAAAAATCAATGTAAACACATAAGAATATATGTAATAAAAAAATATATGTAATAAAAATAGTTTATATATTAAAATAATTAAAAAAATCAAAACTGAGCAAAGGTTGACTTAAATCCGTAGTCGCCCGGCTGCCTATTAATCCTTAGTCAATGACCTGTCTGATCGAGTATCAACTATCAACTTCTGCAATCTTGCTAGACGGTTGCAGTAAGTGCATTGTGACCGAGGGCGGGCACCACTTCCTAAACCACAGATTCCCCATCCTTGGAATTGACCATACCATCCTTTACCTTGTGAAACAATCTTGATAGAGGAGGTCTGAGATCCACGTGCATATGGCATGCAGATTCTGCTCAGACGTCTGTTTGCCTCCTCCACATGAGGGATAATGACACTAGAAAGAAGCTGACTGCATGCTGTGTGATAGTTCAGATCATGGCCAGTAAGGATAACACCAACCATCATGATGTTCCTGCATGCCAGTTGTTGCTGAATATTGGTACTCGGAGGCATGTTACTTTGGAGTTTCTCAAACATGCTTCTTATATTGGAGTAGAATGAGTGGAGGGGGCGACCAACCTGGTTGCATATGTAGATATCACACTGAAGCTGAAGAATCTTTATCTCATTCTTTACTCGAGAATATGTGGCAAGAATATCCAGCATATCCTTTAGAGTGGGCTAATATATAATATCATTGGCAATCTCTGTCGTCAGAGTGCTTGATAGACAAACTCGGACCCATGCTCATCTTGCTTACACGTGGCACTATCACATGTTTATCGGCTGGCTCTCCTCTCGTCAATGTGTACTCCTTGTTGTAGCTCTCCATGATGCTCATGAATTGCATCGCCCACAACTCGTAGTTTGTCTAATGCATCTTGACTATGGGACATGACCTTTGATGGTCCTAGGAGATGGAGTGGCACCTACCTTCTTCACTCTCGTGGTGAATAAAACTCGAGAAGCACAAAACACACACACACACAGAGAGAGAGAGAGAGAGAGAGAGAGAGATCTAACTTGTCTACACAAGCATATTAAGGAGGTTGTGTGTGTAGACCTAGCTGCACAATATTCTCATTACTTTTCTAGGTGCTCTAGAGATCTCAAGATCGAATTTATACGATCAAATATAGGGTGAACTATCCCAAAACACTACGATATTAAAAAATAGAGGATTTCATGGACTCGATACACCAATATGACATGCAAAGGGGTCATCGGAGTGTAGCCCAGAGCACCTCTAGTAGTGAGTGACGCCGTTGGTGCGACCACCACTATTGCGGCAACCGATATTATCGATGGAGCCGCGCAATAGTTGGAGCGCTGTCGTTGGTGCTTCGCAACGACTAGAGCAACTAGTGGTTGGCACTGGAGCTGTTGGAATGCCACTAGAACGGATGTTATAGGTGTGCACTGTGCCACGTACAAGAGAGGGAGGCTCGATGGTGTGGTAAGGCCTTAGAGACATGGTCCTACATGGCCGCGCTGATACCACACGAAAAGGAAATACACGAATAATTTATTTTGGGGACCTAGAGTTATTTTTATAAGATTTGATAGGAAACCCTAGAGGTGAAAAGATTTTGCCCAGCTGGGCTACGCAGATGGTCTATTGGGTTTACACATCAAAAGAAAAGAAATGCTGTTATACTGGAAATCCAATATTACTTTCGTAGCTATTATAAGAGGTTGACTTATTTGCGGTAAATAACTCATGTTGCTAGTTGATTGATAAGATCGACCGAGAATCATGCATCATGACATTTATGTTGTGGTTTTCACTAGATGGGTTTTCCATAGTAAAAAACTGGGCATATTGTGATTGTTTTTCGCTTATGGTACAACCATTTTGCTCCCAAGGAGTTCACCACCTTTAACCTTGACATCCCACCAATACAAACTAAATTCTCCCCTAACTAAAAAATATCCCATGCAAAGGAGGAGCCCAACATGGTACCAGCATCTTTCGCAGACCTAAGGCACACTGACTTTGTTCAAACTCCAATCAGATTTATCTGTTAGCGAGGGGCCCCCAGTACTTTGACACCTCATTTGGGACACATTTAATATGCTTGACGATGCTGAGTAAGACCATTGTTGATGATCGGACCTTCTGCACCTGAAGCAAATGATTGGATTATGACACGAGCTAGTGCGATGCCTGCTGGCTGCACCGATGACATCTAGCCGGGTCCCACCTTGGACTTTTTGAGGCTGCAATGATATGCTTATGCACGCACGAGCGGTCGAACCCTTCTTGCCTGCTTGATCCACCCGCCTCTTCCCATGCATCTCTTGCCATCATTCTCCTTCACAATTAGTCCCACCTCTGAGGGTCCTTTGTAGGGTGTGTCCACTTCCATCACCTTCACCGCCAACCCACCTCTGCAGGCCCACCTTTTGTGGGACCTCCATAGGGCACATCAAAACCGCCTTATGTTTGATCAAGAATCGTAGTTGTCTATAAGTAGTTTTTTTTGAATAAAATCAGCATGGTATTCCATGCGGGATGACTGTCACGTGGCTTTAAATTTAATAAATATCATACTTCTCTTGGAAAAATATTCAAGGATTTAGATGTTTATATTTATAGGTGGTGGCAACGGCTGCCTTATTTGCCCTAGTTACCTAATGTATCTTCTCATGCCCCAAATACTTTGGTATCAAATATTTGGAATTTAACATTGTTACCATCGATGACTCTTGTTCTCTTCTATCTTCTAGTTTCATGAATTATTTGCCCTACAGTTTGCATTCAAGAAGACACCTAACAAGAATTTGCCTTGCAGAAACCTCGAGTTTGCATATTAGGTGGTGGATTTGGAGGGCTTTATACCGCTCTCCGATTAGATTCTCTCATATGGACCAATGACAAGAAGCCCCAGGTAAATCTGTTATTTAAACAATCAATAATATGAAATCTGTGTTGATTTAATCAACCTGCTTTAAATATCTCATCATTTCCGTTAGAGTTTTACCGTTGGAGAAATTTCAAAAAATGTAATAGGATCTACTTGTTTATTTGTTATGGAATTGAGGCAAATATCTCCGGTCTACAGTGTTTCGTTAGACTATGACCTCATCTCTCTTAAGGAACAAAATAGATAGTGATCTGTTGAGCACGAAATTCGAGGGGTTGGAAAATTTTTGATGGAAATATGTGTTAAGTGTCGATGTTGTCCCCAAAATCCCGTGACAAACAAAAAATAATATTTTTTTAATTTTTGCTACTTATTAACCTGTATAGCATACATTGTCAAACTCAGGGAGGCTACAAATCCCGAAGGTTATTCAATTAATCGAAAATCAATTAAGAGAAAACAAGAATCTCAAAGGACAACTATCCTTGGTTTTTGTGATTTTTTTATCTTTTTATTTTTTTAATTTTTTTTAATTCTAATTTTTTTATTTTCTGATTTTCAATTTTTTAGTGATTTTGATTTTGCAATTTTTTTTAATTTTCAAATATAACGAACAATATGAACAAAGGATCAAAAATATGCACACCAACTCTTTTGTAATTTTTCAATTAATCAAAGATACTCAGAAAAATCTAAAGAATATTTTTGGGTTTTAAAAGTTTTGAAATGTTTTTGAGAATTTTTGTGGAATTTTCAGATGTTTTTGTATTTTTCTAAAAATCAAACAGTGAGAAAATAAGAAAATATACACAGCCAGGAGTAATTTGCAACTTAAAAATATTTTAAGTGCCCAAAAGACAAATATTTTTATGATAAACTACAAGCAATTATCTACAAACAGGAACTGAAATCACAATTTTTGGATTTTTGTAGAATTTTTTATGATTTTTAGAAGATTTTTGATGATTTTCAATTTTTTTGGGTTTTATAAATAATTAATGCGTGAAATTTGGTCAGAAATTAAAAGACAATGAAATACAACTACTCTATTTTTTTGGAAATTTTGGAACAATATTTGAATTTTTATGAATTTTGGAATTTCAATAAGACAAAAAGACTCTGTTTTTGATTTTTTCATAATAATAAATGAAGGCAAAATGCAATGAAAATTTTATTCTAAGAAGAGAATCACATCAGGAGCATATCACAATTTTCTCAAAATTTTTGGACTAATAAAAACATTTATTTTAATCAAAAGAACAAGCAAATTAAAGAGTCTGAATACAAGGACTGAAATGCAAATTCTTAAAGCTTTAGCACCAGAAATAAACAAAAATAAAAGATAGAATAAGATTCGCAATTTACCCAGTGCTTTGGAGGCTGAAGGGGCTTCTTTGAAATTTCTGAAATGTCTGGGGCTGAAGATGCAACTTTTCCAAATAATAATTTTAAGCCAAGGACCCTTCTATAATTTCTGAAATGTCCAGGGGGCTTCAACGCAATTTTCCCTTTTTTTTAAATAAAAAGCAACCCTCTAGGGCTTCTTCATGTCAATCACCAAAGGAGTGAGGAGTGGCCGCCGCCTCTTGCCTTCTTCTCCAAGCAAGGGCGGCGGCGGCTGCTGGCGAGCGAGGACGGCACCGCGGGATGGCGTCAAGGGGCAGTCAGCGTCGGTGTCGCGAGGCGGCGGGGGAACGGAGAGGGGGCCGCGCGGCGTGGACTGGAATGGCAGGAGGGCGACATCGATGGGCGGCGAGCAGCCGCGCGCGGGCGAAGTTAATTCTTCAACGGAGGAGGTCGGCTGCACTGTGGGTCGGAGGGCGGTGGAGCGACGAGGCGATGAACCGCTGGCTGGTCTTCTGGAGGGGCTGCGGATGGCCGAAGGGAGGTGTCCGCGCGGGTGATTGATGACGAGGGCGTGCCAACGATGGGTGGCGGGGGGTGGCGACCCCGCTGCTGCTGTTGGACTATTTTTTTTATTTTTTTGTAATTTTTTTATTTGTGATGTAAACAGAAAATAAAGAA
The DNA here is from genome assembly GCA_037367405.1 of Ottelia alismoides. Lineage (NCBI taxonomy): Eukaryota > Viridiplantae > Streptophyta > Magnoliopsida > Alismatales > Hydrocharitaceae > Ottelia > Ottelia alismoides. The sequence goes on from JAZKJV010003208.1 coordinate 164,344, forward strand.
AAAATGTTTTTTTTTATTTTTTTTGTAAATCCGAAAAATAAGAAAAGAAAGGGATAAAGAAATTCTTTTTTTTATTCTTTTTATTTTTTATATTTTTTATATGATCATGCAAAACAAACGTTAGAGAACAAGGAAATAAATGATTTTTTTATTTTTTATTTATCCTGCAAAATAAACATTAGAAGAAAAGAAATAATTTTTTTATTTGTTTATTTACAAATCGGAAAACTGAACGAGGATCCGGCGGACATGAGGGATTCGAATCCGATCTCCGGCCACCGTACGCGGCCGGAGTTGAGAGATCGTGGACGATAGAAAAAGAAGGCGGAGAGATCGAGAAGATGGGATGAAAAACTTGAGTCGGAGCGGATCAAAATCATGATGAATATTTTTTTAGATCTAGAGAAATAAAAATGACGATGAAAATAAAAAAACGACGATCTAAACTACGATTAAAGTAGATAAAAGGAAGAAAAATGTGGATCTCACCTTAGGAGCGGAAAAGGACCGTGATCGCGTCGACAAGGCCGACTCGCTGTCACCGGACGGCTCAGAGGCTAGGCACAATTCTCGACGAAATTTTCTCTCGGAGATCGGGCTCCTCTCTCTAAAGATTGATCAAGTTGGAATGAGGGAGAAGGAGCCATATAAATAGAAAAGAGATGAAATTTGAATTTTTGAATTTTTAATTTTTGGTGGAAGAGATAAGAGATGAAAATTGAAATGATTTTTTTGATTTTTTGGTGGAAGAGATAAGAGAGATGTAAAGAGACAAAATAAAGGAGATTAAAATATTTACAAAATTATCTATTTTTTTTGAATTTTCGTCACTTATTTAATTGGATTAAAAAATGTTATTTTTTTTATTTTTTATGGAGGTTAATTAAAAATAGCAAGTATATACATATACTATATACATATATGGCATTATATACAAGGGTAAATGGCAAAATTAGCCTTTTTTTGTTTTTAAAGAATTTAATTTTTTTTATTTTTTTAAAAAATAGTAAAACTATTTACAAATATATACAAATACAATATGCACAAAATACAAGGGAATATTGCACAAACCACCCCAGAAAACCGACTTTTCAACCGTAACTCCAAAAATTATAAAAATACAGCCATTTCGAAGATAATTTAATTTAGAATCCAATGGAAGTGAGATTGATTCAATTTGAGCTCATATGGAGCCGGAATTGATCTTTCAATTAGTGCTTAGTGGCTTTTTCCAAGTTTGGCTACTTTTATTCTGTACATGATTTAATTGTGCAATTATTTTTAGTAATTAGAACACATTCTTATTTACAACTTTGATTTTGAATGTTATTTGATTTGAGGTCAATTAAGGTACAAATAAATTAGTGTCAGTTTTATAAAGATATATACAAAATAAGTGAGAACACATTTTTTTTGGATTTCTGGTTAAGGAGGACCCTATCTCGCCCTACTTTATTCCTGGTCGATCAGGTCAAGTCTTGACCTTCTCTCGGGGTTCGGGTCAGCCTGTATACAGTCTTCCTTTTTTTATTTTCTTTTCTTTATTTATCCTTTCTTTCTTTATCTATTTATTTTAGGTTAAAATTAGTAAGAAGTGTACAATATTTACACAGATGCAAGTTAGTAAGAATATGGAGTTAGCGTTATGTGCAGGTGTTTTACAAGGGATTTTAAGCTAAAATAAATGAATAAAGATGACGAATCGCAGATTCATCATGATCCTGTCCACACAAGTAGGTAAATCCCGAAAGTCGGTTTGGCTAATGTAGGCATTTCCAGAGTGATTCTCTCTGTTCTCAAAATGGGCCTCTCCTATTTAGATTAATACATAGAATGATTTTTCTCATATTGAGACTATATATGAGGATTTATGTCGTGAAGCCTTCTCCCACTATAAGTAGGGCCGGCTACATTGATTCTTGCTCAAATTCATGTTGAAAGATTCGACTATTTTTTACACCGGCTGTCAACTACCTAACGCATCCCCCACGAGAGGGGATTTGAACTCTGGTCTTTTGGGTGGTAGGATTTATGTACTTGCATTTTTTTTCTTTCTGGACTAATTGTGTAAATTTCTCATTTCCTTTGTATTCCTTATCTTCTATATAAAATGAGTCTAGACTCTCATCATAAACATCTTGCTCTGCACTTCTCTTGTTCTGCACTTTTCACTCTGTTCTTCTTTTGTGTTCTATCCCGGTCTCATAAGATTATGGCTCATTAATTTCTTCATATGGAACATATCAGGAGGGCAATTCTCATCATGCTTTCTTTTTCTATGGTTCTCACCCTTAAAATGCATGATCATGTGAATACTAATTGCACTACACGGCTGTAGCTCGTGATTTGACATAAAATTTGCATTGGTGGAGGTTCCGTGGAGATTTCTGGCTTTAATTCTGAGTACATTGCAGAAGTTGATCTCGTGAAAAAGCAACATGTTGGCATCAATAGTAGATGGTGGTACTCCAGAGGATCATCTCCAGTTGACTATTTACCCCAGAGGATCATCTCTTTCCACACATCCCTCACCGATATACCCTTTGTAGATATACGAAACATCTACTGCCTCATTTCCTTTTCGACAACTATGATAAAATTGATCCCTCTAATTATTCAGACTGCCAAAGGCCCTCCATGGCATGATGCGTGTCCACTGATTTGAACTCATGCCAAGAAATAGAACTTGGACTTTTGTTCCTCAGACACCTAATATGAACATAATTTGAACAAAACGGGGTGTATCAAATTAAAGAAGGAATTGAAGGCAAGATGAAGCATTGCAAAGAAAGCCTTGCTGTTGTCAAAAGATTCCGTGTACTATCAGGCTTGGATCTGATCAACATCACCATTCACGCCATTTTCTTCATATCCTCTATGAACAGCTGCTCGATGCCTATTTGATATCAAGAATGTCATCATGCACATCCCAATTCTGTTTGAAAACTGCACCAATACTGGCTGCGAACTGCACCATTCTCAGTTCAAAACAATCCCTTTGTCCATGGTTAAAAATGGTATCATAATATCCCTTAAGCATTGGCCTTCTTGCATCAAAATGCCACTAACTTTTTAAAAGATCCATTTTTTACCCCAAGCCCAAACAACCACAACACAATCACGTACCAAAGCAAAAAGAGAGAGATACCAACACTCTAATTGAAAAAAGTTCTACATCAAAAAACGAAATGAAGTAGGAAGGTGCAACTAAACTTTTGATGCAAGGACTCCACACAAATCTAGGGTTTTGTTGGAGCATCACAAGAGGATTGAGGCGGCAAGGCTGATGTGACCACCGACTGGAGCACGTTTTGGTGCTGGCACCGAATTAGAAACTGTCAACTAGGGTTGTTCACAGTCGGGGAGAATGGATTGGGTGTGGGAGGATTAGGGCTGTGTCTGTGCGGGAGAAATGGGTTGTGGGTGGGAGGATTCCATAGGGTTGTGTATCAGATCGATCCATGGTTTTCCACTCAATCCGGGTGGGGCACCGTTCACAGCCGGATCACATTCCATGGGTACCCGAATCCGGATGTCTGGATGGATACCCAGTAACCCGGGGTCAAAACCGCATGGACTGGATCGGATATCCATCCGACCCGGTTACCATGAACAGCCCTTTATGTAGGGGATGGCATATGAAGAAGTGAGTATTCTGCATTGTTCTTTTATGACTATATCAAGCTGGTGACAGTTTTTTTTTGTTCTGATTTTTTGAAAGTACTATGTCCCACTCTAGATAGATAAAGGGTGCATTTATATTTCAATTAAATTCTTGAATTTTTCTAATTTTTGCGAAGCTTATTAAAAATCACTTAACATGTCTCTGCAACACCTTCTTGGAATAATACTGCAATTGGCCTATCTAATCATGCTCCCGCACTGAATGCTTGCAGATCTCTGCTGCTTCTTTCCCTAGTTTAACCTTTTGTAAATTTGTCTCAATTGACTCGTAGAGCTGCTTTTGCAAGCTTGTTAAAATTTGTTTTTATATTAACATACTTATTACGCTGCACAATTTGTTAATCATTTTAAGTTCTTGCATTTCTTAATTGCATATTTTATTTTTACAGGTTCTTCTTGTGGATCAGTCTGAGCATTTCGTTTTTAAGCCTTTGTTATATGAGCTGCTTTCAGGAGGTATTGTGATGTAGCAACATTTGTTAATTCTGAGGTCATTGAGGTCATTGCCATCTTTTGATCAATTACTCTTTTTAGGAACCGCTATTCTTATGGGTTGAGCTTCTTGATCATTTGGTCCTGTCCTCTCTAATATATGACAGAAGCAAATCCTTGGGAAATAGCACCTACTTTCAAGGACTTGCTGCAAAATACCAGCATACAATTTCTCCAAGATAAAGTGAAGCTCTTACAACCATCTGATCATTTGTCAAAAGAGGATAATAAAAGGTTGAATGCTGGTGGTTCTGTTCATCTTGAAAGTGGCATTATTGTTGAATATGACTGGTACTGATGTTGTCTCATTTCTTCCTTCTACATTTCTGTTGGCATGCTGTTCCGTATATTGTTTGTCTGTGGTTCCTTTAATTAGCTTGTGATTATTTAATTGTTTATGCTGCTCCTTTAATTAGCCGTATATTGTTCTCTGATTTTGAAACGAACACTGAAAGATTATTTCATAAAATCGGTTATTTTGAAATTTTCACTGATTCAACATAGTGATTAATATCCCGTCTTTAATGTTGTAGAGGCCGAGTTATAAGTGATCAACATAACCGGAAGGTTATTTCCCCACTGTAGAAATAGCATGGTACTCGTATTAGTCACCGGATGCACTAGGAGGGAGGGTATCTTATGCATCCTGATGGTGGATCTGCTTGAAAATTTAGCAAAGGTGTGCCTCATGGAGTGTATCTTGGTGTTGAAAAATAGGAAACGGGTAAAAGTTAGGATTGGGAGGGCAATGGTGGACCCATGGGTTAGCATGAGCTCCTTTGATGCCGTGCTTTTAGTGGGTGTACATTAATTTACCCTAGAAAAATCTTTGACCAGAAATCTATCCATGGAAGGAAACAGAACAAAATGAGGGCATTATCAAGAAATCCTGTGGATCTCTTACCAGTAAGTTGCCGGTCTTGCATCCATGGAGGGAGAGGACAGTATTTCATTTTTGATTGCCACCTGACATTTGTTTTACATTTTCCCTCAGTATTATACTGTGGTAGGCATTATTCTAGACTATAGGTGTCACTTTTTCAAATGCAAATAGCCCTCTGTTCTAGCTCAAGTTTTCTGATGCTGCTGTTATCTAATTCGGACAGACAGGTTGGTATTGGCTCTCGGAGCTGAAGCCAAACTTGATGCTGTTCCCGGAGCCAGTGAATTAGCCATGCCATTCTCGACTTTGGAAGATGCAATTGTAAGATTTTCTAGCTGTTTTTTCGTGGTTCTTTTTTTTAAAATTGCAACACACTTGCTGTTGGTTGCTTCCAATAGATGGAAGGTAATTATTTATGCTTCTACTTTTTTAGACGATAAGGCAATATATTGTTAGGATGATGAAATCCTTTATGTTGTAACTAAACAATCATATCTATACATTTCATTCCAGTACAACTAGAAATAGCACGAGTTGGTTTACCCGATCTAACCTATGAGCCAGATCGATCAGCCACTGTATCAGCATGGGGATGCAGACATATATATATATATCCGATCAACGACCGTATCTGTTTTATATATATTCCAACATGTGCAGTTGTATCCGTTATAAAACGAATACTTGTATGAATATCACTTCGATATCAAATATCCACATCCGTATATCTATTTCATATATAAAATAGTTGTATAATTGATTTTAGTCATATATAACATAATTTCATACCTTCTATCACAATATTTGGTATAATAATATTATATAAGTACATTTTGTATATTTATAGCATTTATAATTTATCTAATACATACATATTTAAGATAATTTATAGAGCAACTTTAATATTATCCGTATCCATTTTGTATACATTTCTCATCCGTATCCGTTTTTAAAGACACGGTAGCATATATTTCATATCAATCAATATCCGCGTCCAGATCCATATTTGTATTTTAAAATGAATGAAGATATCCATATCCAAATCCAACCATTTGTACCCCTATTAAATAGTTACTACCTACAAGGTTGGGGTGGCAAGATCACAAGGTTAGGCCATGGGTCAAGCTACATGGTTGAACGGCGGGTATCCATTCATGATAGTTTCAGAGCCCCACGTGCTACGGATCAAATGGTATTGGGTACCCGATCCGGAATACTTTGTTGGATATCCTTGGGTTTAAGGTCGACCCGTATGGAGCGGGGCAGGTATCCGTATATCGTACTAACCATGCACAACCCTAGTAAGAAGAGAGGTGCACTAAACCGAACCAAATAATAAGAAAGTGTTAGCCAAATGGTATTTTATGCCATTGGTTTTGGTCATTATTCTTTCTAATTCTTAGCTAAGGAGGTGGACAGGATAAAATTCATAGATAAAATACCTGCCAAGTAAGAGTAAACAAAAGAAATGAATGATTTGCAAATCTGAAAACTTTGAGGATGCCCGACTTTCGGTGTTGGTATATAGTTAATTATAATAACTTCCTATCAATGAGTATTTATCGATTTTTTAATAATCAATGGTCAGATGATTTTCCAACCTAAAACTGCTTTATGATAGATTGAGAATGATGGCTTGTTTTTTTTTGAAAGAATTGTTTGTTGTTGTAACAATAGAGAGTGGATGAGACATTGAGAGCATTGGAACGAGAGAGGTTCACTAAGAAAAGTTCTCCAATACAAGTTGCAATAGTTGGCTGTGGCTATTCTGGAGTGGAGTTGGCTGCTACGATCTCTGAGAGATTGCAAGACAAAGGAAATGTCCAAGCTATCAATGTTGCAACAACCATCTGCCCTACTGCACCTTCTGGGAACAGAGAAGCTGCACTTAAGGTATGCTCATTTCTCAGCTGAATATAATTTAGAGATTAATATTTGCTTGCATCTCATTTCCGTAAACAAAAATATTATGATTTCCGTAAATCTTATGTAGAGAATTCGAAACATTCCCTTCTCTTGAAATATTCAGAGTAATGCTATTTATTTTTCGTGCATTCTTGTGTAGATGAGTTGGAATGCGAATTTCACATATCTGCTTCTAAGAATGCATGATGTATGATATCTTGATGTGTTTACACTTCTAAGATAAAAAAAGATTACAGGACTCAAGGACTCAAGACATGTTCTGAAACTCGATCTTCCCTTTTTATCACATTATTATCTCTTAAAAAGTGAAAATATTAACACATTGATAAATTGTATCAACATACTCGAAATCAACTTCTCTTTCTACCATATTATCTCTTAAAACGCGATGTCTAGCATATATATGTTTAGTTCTCGAGTGATTTATGGTGTTCTTAAACAAATTAGTAGTACTGGTATTATCAAACAACATTTCAACTAAATTAAAATTATCAAAAATCTAAAATGATCTTTTCATCCAAAGTACTTGAGCACATGCTAGAGCAACAACAATGTACTCAGTTTCTATAGTAGACAGAGACATGGCTCGAAATTTTGACGAAATTTGGCTAAATTTCGACAAAATTTCCATTTTCTCGAGTTAGCGAAATAAACGTTGTTAAAAAGCGAGCCATGCGCTCGTCGAGGTGCTCAGGCGAGGAGAGGCGAGGCTTTGGCGCCTCGCTTGGAGTCAAGTGAGGCAATTTGGTGTAGGTGCAATAGAGACGAGTGCCTTAATGGAAAGCGAGATGCTCGGATGAGCGCCTGATAGAAAATTGAACTCTTTAGGGTCTAATCAGATACCTCTTGGAGATCTGACTAGATTTGAAAAACTCTTAAACCATTCATATCACAAATCATCTTATGCAACCTATTTCGAAATACCCCACACCTGTATCCTCTTGTGATCTCCATCATCCTAATAATCACCTGTAGCTCTTCTGTCTTGTGGTTGTTCCTCCTCCACGGTTTCTATGTTTCGCCTCCTTCTATCTTGTAGAGGCATCACCGGGTTCAATGTCATCACTCTAATCTTTTTGGGTTAGGTTTCCGCCTCCTCTTTTTGTCTAATTTTTGTACAAATATTATTTTCGTAGCAATCCCGAATGCAGATGGATCTGAAAATCCGTATAGAAAATTTGTTTCGGGATGGGGGCGTTGCGAGACCAACATGTTGGTAGGGTATGGTGGCAGGGGAGGGGGGCTAGACGGTTGGGTTCACCCACCCATAACATGTGAAGGTCACAATTATATAAAATATATTGCATGCTAATAGATATTTATCATAGTATCTATGTAAATGTTTATGTTAGAAACTTAGAATGTTGATTGTGCAAATATGCTCTTATGTATTAGGAATGGCTATAGGGAGTGTACATGACATGGTTGAAGAAAGAACTTCCAAGAAAGATACTGCGTGGAGGTACAATTATCTAAAAGACCAAAAAGAGTCGAATAGTGTTACACGCATGTTTTATGAGGTCATTAAAGGTGGAATTTATAGAGCCAAACAACAACAAATAGGATCTTTCAAGAATGCCGCAACTTGCACGAAATGCCCTCCAGAGGTGATAGAAGAATTGCATGCATATATAAATGAGAGGAAGTTTTAGAAGGATTCTTTTGAAGGTGGGAACATTGATGTAGATGACATGAATTGTGATGATGACTCCCGCCTCAGGAGGGCTCCCCCTTTTTCTTACTCAAAAAAAAAATGAATTGTGATGATGATGAATGTGAGGAACATAACGCAATTGGGGACTGGAAAGAGGGTTTGTCCAAGCAACAATAGTAGTTCTATTTCTCAACCTATAAAAAAGATAAATGATCGATGGAGTCATTTGTGACCATGAAAGTGGCAAAAGGGAGAGGAAAAAACTCTAATGAGACAAAATTCCATGGTAGAGGCTTATGACAAAGAGATGCAACCCCGAACTATTCAACATATAGCTTGCTTCTTCTATCGTGCTGGTATACCATTTAATGCTGCAAAGCTGCAATGTTTCAAGGATATGATTCAAGCTATTGGAGTGTATGACCTTAACTTGAAGCCACCTTCATACCTTGAGCTTAGAGTCCCATTACTTCGCATTGAGAAGGATTGCATACATGAATTGATGGCCGAGCACAAAGAAATTTGGGGAAAGTATCGATGCTCTATTATGTCTGATGCTTGGACTGATAAGAAAAATAAACGCATACTTAATTTTATGATGAACTGTTCCAAGGGCACGATGTTTGTGAATCCATTGATGCATCAACATATGCGAAGACGAGAGAAGATTTGTGAGATTCTTAATATGTTTGTGAAGAAAATTGGAGAGAAAAAATGTCGTACAAGTCATAACTGACAATAGAAGCAATTATGTCTTAACATGTATATATTTATTTTTATTGATTATAGCTATTGAATTATTTTAGATTAATGTTGCATCAACCTAGTATTTTTATGTAGGCAAGTTTTTACAAGAGAAGATGCTACATTTGTATTGGGCTCCATGTTCGATACATTGTATCGATCTTATGTTAGAGGATATTGGTAAGATCCTGGCAATTAAGAAGAATCTTGAAAGAGCTATTGCTATTGCGGGTTACATATATTGGGCTTTTGAACATGATGATGGAGCTTACGAATGGTAAGGAATTAGTTTGTCATGGTGTGACTCGATTTGCAACAACATTTCTTTTGAGAAAAGCTTCAATGGAAAGGAAGAAAAGTATAATGATGTATTTCAAATCATTGATAAAAGATGGGAATGCCAACTTCATCATCCATTACTTGCTGCATGCCATTTTTGAATCACGAGTTCTATTATGACAACCAATTCATTGCATTTGACGTGGAGATCATTGGTGGATTATACAAATGCATACAAGGATTTGTTCCCGATGTAAATGTGCAAGTTAAAATTATGATTGTGTTAAGCTCATATAAAAATGCTGAGGGAATTTTTGGAAATCTAATGGCCATTCGATCAAGAAAATCAAAATCTCCATGTACCTATTACACTTTGGTACACTTAAATCAATCCAATTCTTTATGCTAACATCTTCATATGATAATATAGTGGAATGGTGGGGCTCTTTTGAGCTCTTAACTTGCAACATATAGTTATAAAGATTTTGAGCTTGACATGTAGTTCATCTGGATATGAACGTAATTGGAGTGTATTTGAGTACGTAAGTAATTTTATGTTAATTCAAACTTGCGAGTCTTTAATTTTAACCCTAATAGGTACTGACATTTTTTCAGATTCATTTAAAGTAAAGAAACATGCTTGAACATCAAAGGTTATAAGATTTGGTGTACATCAAATACAACCAGGCTTTGAAGGGAATATGACTTACGAGACACCATAGATCCGGGGGCTCTTTGTGAAATCGATGATGTTAATAAATGGTTGTTAGGTGAAATGGAGATAAATAATGCCGAGAAAGATTTTGTCTTTGAAAATGATATATCGACATGGGGAGATGTAGCAAGAGCATATGGAGTTGCAGAGGCACAAACATATACGTGGCAACGTACAAGGCATGGATCACCTATTGTGGAATCTTTTTCAAGATGAGTTGTTGCTTCACAGGACAATGAAGACAAAGAAATGAAAGAGATCGAGGGAAATGAAGGTGGAGATGAGGATGGTGCCAATTTTGGTGATTATGAAGATGAAGAACTTACGATCCATAGACATTTCAAATCTTAGTTATTTATTTCACTTTTATTTGTGTAATTTGAACGTTCAAACTATTTCTTGAAGTATTTGGAGTTTTTGTCTTTTCTAATATATGTTTGAATGATGTTCATTGCATGCTGGTGCTACACTTGTGTGATATTTTTATTCGTTACAAATAATATAAATAATCTAATGTTATGTAAAATACACACACACACACTCGATATTACTTTAGCGCCTCGATTGTTTCAGGTGAGCACCTAGCGCCTCGGGCGTTTTGGACCTCTAGCTCATTGGAGCACCTCACGCCTTTGACAACATTGGATGAAATCAAAAACACAACTTGCTTCATAATGAAAAATTTTCATAAACATGATAATGAATCATAACTATATTTTGCGAGTTCTAGAAAACTAAATTGGTTTAATAAAAAACATAACTTCGTGATATTGCAAAGCTAAATCCATATTTCGAACATCAAAGGTCATACTACGTGGGAGCTAAATTATTTCAGTCCCTAACAATGATAAAAGTTCAAAACATAAACAATTTGGCCATCAAAATACATAAAAAGGTTAATAAAACAAGTTTGAAATATAAACAAGTTATCATTGGTAATCTCTTAACATCGATATCATCACGACTTTCATTGCTACTCATCGGGTCCTCTAATGAATCATCCTTATAATTGACACATGTCTCGTCATCATCATCGTCAGTGAGTTATTCATTAGCTCATGTAGAAAATGATAGTGCATAAGCATATCGGAGATAAAGAAATATACAACAATGGAAGAACATCAGGATTTTACATGTAACCCTACTCTGTGAGGAGCATGATGAAACGTCAGGAGAAAGCCTCTCAAGGGCTATATCTGTATATTGAGTTTTCTCTCTCTATTGATACAATGATATGGGCTTCTTATATAGCCCTACAAACAGATCGGAGTCCTAATAACAATAGATGTGGGACTAAACCTATGGATGTGGTAACTGAACCCTAGAGGGATCCAATTACCCATCTCTACATGTGACGCATACTCTAACATTCCCCCTCAACTTAGAGCATGCAATGCTCAGCTTGGACAAATAGAAATAAAAGGCTCACTTAGAATACAAGACACTACATACAATATCAACTCAACACATGCTCTACTGGATGCCTGTTGAGGACATTGCTTCTCATGCCGTGCTGGTGAGTAGGAACTGTAGGGCTTGAGTTTGAACTGAACTGGATCTCCTCGTCGGAGAACATGTGCTATGTACTACGGTTGTCAGGTCACTGAAGCTGGAATGAGTCACTGGGAGAACATTGTCCCGCAATTGCGCCATCTTTCTGAAGGGCCAAATTGGAAAAATCCGTGAAAACATCTTTGTCGTAGTTCACAGTCATTGGAGAATGGCGCTTAAAAGTCTCCTTATCGGGGAACTGGGTATCTCCAATACTTGCTCAGAGAATGGAATCTCTATTATGGGACTCCATATGAATCCATGGAAAACCCTAAGCTCACATTAGAGAATGAGATCTCTACTCTAGAGTTCTTATGGTCCGCATGAAAACCCTGTGCCAAAAACAAGATGGGTATGATGACCTTTAGATTAAATGAACACACATCTATGTGCCTTGAACTGTAAACTCTGAAACACTATGTAGAGTTTGAATATGACAATCTATAGAATCTGAAATCTAACATGTAGAACTATATATATTGCTCACTCTTTCTCTTATACTGGTCGGAATAGATGACATCGACCATATTGGGAGAAGATCCGAAGATGGGGAGACAAAAAACAATCTCAAATATTTTTTTCTCGGCTATTTCTCTTTTTATTGCCATCTCCTCTTTTTTCGGCTTTCCTCCTTTTTTTGTCGTATGGTTTTTTTGTACGATACCTTTTTTTCTCAAAACTCACAACCCAATTGGGCCTAAAATGCCTTTACTTTTTTTATATTTGCAACAACCCAACAAGGGCCTGAAAACTCTGTCTGCCCTCCTTTTTTTCAAACTGCAGTCCACCGTTGGGCCCATAGGATGTTTTCTCTCTCTTCCCCTCTTTTTTTATAAGGAGCAGCCCAACGAGGCTTTTAAAGCCCAACGGAGGGACTCTCTCCATCGAATTAGGGTTCTCCTATGGAGAACCCCTATGTACCTCTGCCGCCCCTTAGAGATGAAACTTGGAGTTGCTAGGACTCGCCGCCATCAGATGCGCGCTGAGAGGAAATTTATGGTTTCCAAAGGGGAGCCCTCACATAACCTTCAAAGCAATGTAGATGCGATGGAGGAGCTCGAGGCTGGGAGGTGCGCGCGGTTGGAGGAGCTCGAGGGTGTTGCGCTGCCGCGTGTAGGATTTTGAGAGGGGGGAAGGGTACTATTGCCGTCTAGTACCGCAAAGGATTCTGATGGGGGCTTGCTATGTCTGGTGCGAATCGCCTGTTACTCAAAGAAGATAGGGGAACTTTGTGGCTTCTGCTGCTGCTATTTTTGGGATTCGATAGAACCCATCATGGATCCTGATTGGAGAATCCATCATCGATGGGAGAGGGCCTAGATCTGGAGGTGCTCACGCACCTTCTTCTTCAACAGAGAGAACTTGGATGACATTACAGATGCAGTAGATCTTGATCTTCTGTAGGTCGCGCATGTACGAGAATCGTGCACAGAGAAGCGTGCTCCTGGAGATTGACTGTGCACGATCCTTCATGTCTTGTACCTCAAAATTAGGGTTATAGGAAACCCTAGTTTTTTTCTTGAACGGACTCCATATCTTGCACATATATGCAGAACAAAACTTGAATATCCTCAAAACATTGAACAGATCATGTAGAAAATGATTACATCATGGAGATCTAGGGTTTCATAAAGAAACTGAACACAGATCGTCTAAAATCGATCCATGTAGAATTTTTGGAACTGATCTTTATTATGAACAAATAATAAATCTGTAAGAGAATTTAGAATTGAATTGCAGAACTGCATTGTCGATGATGCCAGATAATTACTGTTTCAAGAAACCCTAGAACTGAAACACGAATATTGAATAAATTACAAACATAAAATAAATCTTTGAGAATCGAACCCATTCTGGTACCATTTAGAAAATGATAGCGCGATAGCATATCACAGATAAAGAAATATAGAATAATGGAAGAACAATGGGATTTACGTGGAATCTTAGTCCGTAAGGAACAAGATGAAACCATGGGAGACGACCTCTTAAGGGCCGTATCTGTATATTGAGTTTTCTCTCTACTGATACAATGAGTGCCTGTCTTCTTATATTATCACCACAGATAGACTGGAATCCCTGTAATATTATATGTGGGATTAAACCTATAGATGTGATAATTGGATCTTAGAGGGATCCAATTACCCATATCTACATGTGACATATACTCTAACATCTTGGATGTTCTCTTCTCAATTTCAATAACTTTTCCTAAAAAAACATAGGTTTCATAGATTAAAATTATTAAATATTTTCGATTATATTCCAAGTCATAATATATATCTCTTATCTTTACCCTTACGCTGCTTCTTCTTTGTTGGTCATTGTCAACCTTATTCCTCAATACCCAGTATTTCATCTTGAAGAGCAAGGTTTGCATCGAGCTCATGAAAATCATCAACTTCGCTCGTACCTAGGTGGAACTTAGATATCCATTCATCACGTGAGTCCATATCTTACAAACAATGATGGTTCTCTAATGTATTCTTTCTTACTTCTCGTTGCTTTATCCTCAAATTAAACATATAAAAAATCAAGCCATTGAGCTTCTCTTGCTTCGATTTGTTTCTTCTTTTAGTATGCACATGCGTATTAAAAGATTGTCACATAAGAAATAACATGCTCTTAAACTATGGCTGTTCTCCAATCTCCATCAAGTCAAAAATTAAATACTCACCTGGTTGAACGAACTCCAGTTTCGTTCACATTCCCAATGAACTACAAGTCAAACTCAAAATCCGCATGATAAACCTCATCAACTCATGTGTCTCAGCTCTAAATGCTTACCACCAATCCGCTATAATGTGTAAATAGCGTGATGAAATGACATATTTAGAATAGAGAAACATAATTAAAGCTAGATGAAAACATAAAATAAAAAAAGATTCCGTAGCAAGATTTCTCTTCTTTTACGTGTCAATAGCATTTTCCCAACCAAATACGCCTTTTGCATTGACAAATGCATCGGATTGCAAGTCATTTTCCCCTTCTCTTCCCTATCAAGGACCATCCTTTATAGGCAAGAATACCATCCAACTTTTAATCATTGTTGAATGTTGGCTCATACTAGGATTGTGGATTAAGGAAGTCAGCAACAATATGCACATGTGTATGAAGTTGTTATCCCATCTCTTATCAACAATGTCCCATAGTTCCTTGTATTTTTCTTCATTATTGCACGGATTTTGAGTGATTTCCTCCTTTGCCCTATCCATGGCTTCATAAATGAATCTCGTTGGACCATACTTTTCAGAATCGACCATTCTCAGTACCATCACCAATGGCTTGGTCGTACGGATCACAAGCAACAACATGCCAAAAGTTTTGCTCTTTAAAATAATATCATGTATACTCTTGCCTATATCCTTGGATGAATAAGTACCATCACCAATGGCTTGGTCGTACGGATCACAAGCAACAACATGCCAAAAGTTTTGCACTTTAAAATAATATCATGTATACTCTTGCCTATATCCTTGGATGAATAAGAACCACATTTCTACCTTTTTCAGGTGGACAATAACCTAAGATGGTCCTTTACCGTCAGTAATCTCTGTAAGGTGAGGAAAGTCATGGCAAAACATGTGACATCGAGTAGCACTAAATCTCCTCCTACATGCTTACTCACCATAGTTGATGCAGCATGATAGCAACTTAATTTTAGTAGACATTTGTTTGATCCAATTAGTATTTATTTTGTTTTGTTTATTTCCCATGTAAAAGGCTCATTATAAAAGGCCTCTTTTATAATTTTTCCTTTGATTTCTTCTTCCCTAATTTTAGGGATTTGTTGCTCCTTTTGTGGGGGAGTAGCCTCTATAAAAGGGCTCCCTTTGTATTAGTTTTAATTAAGTTGAATTAAGTTTATTCCTCACTTATCTCTCTCTCTCTCTACCTCTCTCTCTCTCTCGGCCCCACGCCCCTCCCTCTCTCTCCCCGTGTTCTCTTCACCCGACCCTAACCCACTCCTCACGCCGCCGCCTTCTCATCTCCTCCTTCCCCTCTCTCTCTCGCCGTTCTTCCCAACCTCCCCCTCTCCCGATATCTCCTCCCTCCCCGTGCGCCCTTCCACAGGTTGACCCCCACCGCCAACCACTCCAGCGCCAGCGCCACCACTCGCCAGCGCCGCCACCGACCCCTCCCCGCGCCACCGCCCCGCTTCAACCCTCCCTCTCTCTCGCGCCGCCTCGCGCACCCTTTCCCCCCTCATTCCGCACCTCCGTGTCACCTCCCCAGCGGCTTCTTTCCTCCATCTCGCCGCCTTTCCCAGGCCCTTCTTTCCCGCGCCACTCGACGCCCCCACCAGGCTTTAATCCCGCCAGCCCAGCCCGCCTTCGGCCCCGCCCTAAAGCCGCAGCCTCGCACCACCAGCCCTACCACTCCCCTCAAACCCCGTGTCCCTTCCGACTGCGGATTGACGCCCAGCCCTCCTCCAGCAGTTGTCGTGCTACGCTACGCCAACCCCTGCATCCCCGGACATCGCGGAAGCAAGCCGTTGCCACGCCCGATCAGATCCGAAGCGCTGCTCCAAACTCCGTGCCGGTTGTGGTATGAGTGACAATTTCCACCTCTAATTTCCACTGCATAATATTAGTTTGTGGCCTGTTATATTGCTGTTTAATTTGGTGATTAATTGAGATCCTAAACCTGCAACATCGCTGCTAGTTTCCGTTAATCAATTAGCTACTTGATTGGCCAATGTTTGTGGGAAAATCGGTGTTATATTTCGACTACCATATCCTTTATTGTTGCTGATTTTTGGTTTGTCGTTATTCATCTATCACTTCGTCATTTTGCTTCATTAGTTACATTGCTTAGATCGTCATATAGGTTATTGCACACGTAGTTTGCATCAATTTGGTATCAGAGCCTCACGATTCTGCATTTCGTCTGCATCCCATTTATTCATTGCATAAAAAAAACCCCACAAAACAAAACCACACACAAAAAAAAATCCCAAACAAAGACAGCAGAACCCTAGGATATCCATGGCCGACAAACCTAGTGGCTCTAAACCCCCCTACACCACACACCCTGAATTAACCTTAGAAGCTTTGTTTGCCCAATTACAACTCATGAACAATCAACTGAGTACCCAAATCGCCGGACTAGATCGTAGGTGCACCGTCGCCCATGAACAAATTGCTACATTGAATAGCCGCGTGCTAGGACCTGACATTAGTGATGAAAATCCCAACAAAGGTCGACGCACTGGCCGGAAATCACGATCCCGGAACAGCACGTCCCGTGACTCTAGTTCATCCACCTCCGACGGACATGTGAGCGATGATCAGTCACCAGAAAGTGGAGAAGAAGAACCCAGAGAATACACCCCTTTCCTCCCCAAAACTCCAGATCAATACACCTATGGCTATACTCCACAAACTAATGGTGAACATCAATTCCAACCCCGAAATGGACCCAAGTCCGACGATGGGTGGGATCGAGGTATCCGTCTCGATGTCCCAGAATTTGACGGAGGACGAAATCCTGACGTTTTTTTGGACTGGCTCCAAGCCGTCGAGCACTTCTTTGTGTGGAAGTCCATGCCTAGCGAACGTAAGGTCCAATTCGTCACTATAAAATTAAAAGGACATGCGCTGCTATGGTGGGACCGTTTGCAATCTGAACGCAAACGAAAAGGGAAAAGCAAAATCCGCAGTTGGAGCAAAATGAAAGCTAAGCTGAAGACCAAATTCGTGCCTGAAGATTACAAACGCGATCTGTACGCGCGACTGCAAGCCTGGAGACAAGGAACCATGAGCGTGAGGGAATACACCGAAGGGTTCCAATCCCTAGTCCACCGCAACCGTTTGCAGGAGACTCCTGTTCAGGAAGTCACCCGCTACATGCAAGGCCTCCGCCAAGCCATCCAGGATGAACTCTACCTCCACCACTGCCGTGATGTCGACGAAGCCTACAAGCAGGCTGAGCGAGCTGAGATCAAGCTTGCTAAAACCCAGACGAGGAAGATACCTTTTTCTGTGAACTCCGCTCCTCGTACCAGTACCCCGATGATCTACTCCAAACCGATGGGCTCCTCATCAGTTGTGACGGGTAAAACTCCTGCCGTCACCCGACCACCCCCTGGAAACCCCGGCCAAGGCATCTTGGGAAGCCGACCCATTGTAGGACCTGATACTTGCTTTCGATGCTATCAAAAGGGCCATCGGGAAGCAGAGTGCCCAAACCCTAAGGCTAGACCCGTCCATCTATGCACCACCGACGAACCTGAAGACCCCGACCTTGACCAACAGGAACCCCCTGGAGAGGATCCGACTGCGCTGACTGCCAACACCATGGGAGCCGACGACTACGAGCTTCTAGGAGTGGATGGAGACGACTCCGGTCCGTTCCTGGTAATTGAACACGAAAACTTCATCGCTCCTGACAGCGCGCCCACAAACATTCTGCTCACACTCGCTGCCTCCGATGCTGATAGCTGGTTGCGACGCAGCATCTTCCGAACCACCTGCACCTCAGGAGGACGACGCTGTTCTCTAATCATTGACGGAGGAAGCGTTGAGAACTTCGTTTCCCAAGAAATGGTGGATAAGTTGGGTCTGCAAACGCAACCACTCGAAAAACCGTACAGCGTGGCATGGTTTCGAGGTGGTACCCAAATCCCGATCCACCGTCAAAGCCTCGTTAGCTTCTCCATTGGTCCCACATATAAGGACGAGGTGTGGTGCCATGTCGCCCCTATGGATGTCTGTCATATACTTCTAGGGAGACCGTGGCAATTTGACCGAGACACTGAACACCGAGGAAAACTGAACACTTACACCTTTCTCATTGACAAAGTTCGTGTCACCCTCAGGCCCCAACGTGAAGCCCTTAGCCCTCGCCAAGTGGCTACACTCCGAGCGGCGACCACCCAAACTGGTAACAAAACCCCACCGGCCAAGCCTGCGACCACGGGCTCCGTGTTGTTGATGGAAGCCCAAACATTCCAACGTGAAATTCAGGAGAGCTCCACCATCTATGCCTTGATGGGACGTGAAGTGGACAGCCAAGAGTCAACTCCACCTGAAGTCCCACCTGAGATAAAGCCCATCATCCAAGAGTTCGCTGACATCATACCTGAAGAGTTGCCTGAAGGACTACCCCCGTTGCGGGACATCCAACATCACATTGATCTAGTCCCTGGAGCCAGCCTCCCTCACTTACCCCATTACCGAATGAGCCCAAGCGAGCATGAAGAGATGAACTGGCAGGTTACAGATCTGCTGCGACGTGGGTATGTTCGAGAGAGTATGAGCCCCGTGGCGGTTCCTGCTCTGCTGACCCCGAAGAAAGACGGCACATGGAGAATGTGCGTGGACAGTCGAGCTATCAACAAGATAACGATTAAATATCGTTTTCCCATCCCACGCCTTGATGATATGCTTGATATGTTATCAGGTGCCAAACTGTTCTCCAAAATGGATCTCCGCAGCGGTTACCATCAGATTCGCCTCCGACCTGGAGACGAATGGAAGACAGCTTTTAAAACCAAAGAGGGTCTGTACGAATGGACGGTCATGCCCTTCGGTTTGTCGAATGCCCCAAGCACCTTCATGCGGACAATGAATCATGTTTTGCGACCCTTTATTGGCAAATTTGTGGTCGTGTACTTCGATGATATCCTGATCTACAGTTTGACCAAAGAAGACCACCTATCTCACTTGCGACAAGTCCTAGAAACCCTGAGAGACCAAAAACTGTACGTCCACTTCAAGAAATGCTCCTTCATGTCTGACACGGTCCTCTTCCTAGGATACATTGTCACCGCTGATGGACTTAAGGTTGATCCCTCCAAGATCCAGGCCATTCAAAGCTGGCCCGTACCCAAAACACTCACGGAAATTCGCAGCTTCCTGGGATTAGCTTCATTCTACCGACGTTTCATTCGAAATTTCAGCACTTGTGCAGCACCGTTGGTAGATTGTACGCGGAAAGGTGCACCCGCCTGGACTCTCGAAGCAGAAACGAGCTTTCAAAATCTCAAACATCAATTGACGCATGCTCCTGTCTTGGCACTTCCCGACTTCACCAAGATTTTCGTAGTCGATTGCGACGCCTCACATGTCGGAATTGGCGCTGTCCTAAGCCAAGAAGGACGACCTGTCGCCTTCTACAGCGAGAAATTGAACGATGCCAGATCACGGTACTCCACTTATGACGTTGAATTTTATGCTGTGGTCCAAGCCCTCAAGCATTGGAGACATTACCTGATCCAGCGAGAATTCATCCTTAACTCTGATCATGAAGCCCTGAGATATTTGAATTCCCAGAAAACTCTTAATAAGCGTCATGCCAAATGGGTTAACTTCCTCCAAGAATACACCTTCCACCTCAAACACAAAGCTGGAACCCTGAACCGTGTGGCCGACGCGTTGAGCCGGCGAGCACATGCTCTGACCACAATGACCGTTAGCACGACCGGATTTGAAACTCTCAAGGACCTCTACCCCACTGATCCTGATTTCGGTCAAATTCATGCCAACTGTATTGGTACTGGGCAGGACCCAACAACCACTTTTGTTCTTCATGAGGGTTTCCTATTCAAAGGCCACCAACTGTGCATTCCTGCCACGTCCCTTCGTGAGAGCTTAATTTCAGAACTACACAACGGAGGTTTAGCTGGACATTTTGGACGAGACAAAACTTTGACTCTACTTCAAGAGCGTTTTTATTGGCCGCAACTGCGCAAGGATGTGACGAAATTTGTACAGAAATGCCAAACATGTCAAAGATTCAAAGGCCACCGACAGAACACTGGACTATACACACCCCTGCCCATTCCTCTGCGACCCTGGGAAGACATCACCATGGATTTTGTGCTAGGATTACCCCTCACTGTGCGAAAAGTTGACTCTATTTTTGTGGTGGTGGATCGATTTTCCAAAATGGCTCATTTCATTGCATGTAGGAAAACTTCAGATGCATCTCATGTCGCCGATTTGTTTTTTCGTGATGTCGTCCGTTTGCATGGTGTCCCTCGTTCTTTTACCTCGGATCGCGATACTCGGTTTTTGAGTCATTTTTGGCGCACTCTTTGGTCCCGTCTTGGTACTCGTTTGCAGTATAGCACCGCTTATCATCCACAAACAGATGGGCAAACTGAAGTAGTTAACAGGTCATTAGGAAATTTGTTGCGATGTCTTGCAGGGGACTCTCCGTCCAAGTGGGATCTAATTCTTCCCCAAGCTGAATTTGCATATAACAGTTCCACCAATAGGTCCACCGGAAAATCTCCCTTTGAGAGTGTGTACGGCTTTCCACTTACTCAATTCCTTGACCTAAAGCCCACAACCGTGCAAGGGAGAAGTAGTGCAGCTGCTGAAGATCTGGTCGAACATCTGACCCACATCCATACTGAAATCCGAGCCAAACTCCAATCTATGACCCAGAAATACCAGACCCAAGCCAACCTACACCGAAGAGAGAGCGAGTTCAGAGTTGGAGAGTTAGTGATGGTCCACCTGAAAAAAGAGAGATTTCCTTTGAGAGTCCACCAAAAATTGAGCGAACGAAGGATTGGTCCATTCCGAGTCCTCAAGAGGATAGGGACCAATGCTTATTTACTCGACCTGCCGCCAGACGTCCAGACATCGCCAGTATTCAACGTATCAGATCTTTTCTTATATCATGGAGACGAACAGACGGATGCCACTACTCCAACAGTTCCTGATGATGATATGCGCCACACGCCAGCCGCCACCGATGCCGATCAGATTGAAGATATTGCAGATATCCGCGATATGACGACTAGACGTGGTCTCTTCCGACGATATCTAGTCAAATGAAAGGGACGACCTCTTACCGATTGCACCTGGATCGACGAAGACGAACTCCAACAACTCCGCCCCGATATACTTCAGAACTTCCACGATGCCATCTCGACGGAGCGAGATTCTTTTCAGCAGGGGGGAGTTGATGCAGCATGATAGCAACTTAATTTTAGTAGACATTTATTTGATCCAATTAGTATTTATTTTGTTTTATTTATTTCCCATGTAAAAGGCTCATTATAAAAGGCCTCCTTTATAATTTTTCCTTTGATTTCTTCTTCCCTAATTTTAGGGATTTGTTGCTCCTTTTGTGGGGGAGTAGCCTCTATAAAAGGGCTCCCTTTGTATTAGTTTTAATTAAGTTGAATTAAGTTTATTCCTCACTTATCTCTCTCTCTCTCTACCCCTCTCTCTCTCTCGGCCCCACGCCCCTCCCTCTCTCTCCCCGTGTTCTCTTCACCCGACCCTAACCCACTCCTCACGCCGCCGCCTTCTCATCTCCTCCTTCCCCTCTCTCTCTCGCCGTTCTTCCCAACCTCCCCCTCTCCCGATATCTCCTCCCTCCCCGTGCGCCCTTCCACAGGTTGACCCCCACCGCCAACCACTCCAGCGCCAGCGCCATCACTCGCCAGCGCCGCCACCGACCCCTCCCCGCGCCACCGCCCCGCTTCAACCCTCCCTCTCTCTCGCGCCGCCTCGCGCACCCTTTTCCCCCTCATTCCGCACCTCCGTGTCACCTCCCCAGCGGCTTCTTTCCTCCATCTCGCCGCCTTTCCCAGGCCCTTCTTTCCCGCGCCACTCGACGCCCCCACCAGGCTTTAATCCCGCCAGCCCAGCCCGCCTTCGGCCCCGCCCTAAAGCCGCAGCCTCGCACCACCAGCCCTACCACTCCCCTCAAACCCCGTGTCCCTTCCGACTGCGGATTGACGCCCAGCCCTCCTCCAGCAGTTGTCGTGCTACGCTACGCCAACCCCTGCATCCCCGGACATCGCGGAAGCAAGCCGTTGCCACGCCCGATCAGATCCGAAGCGCTGCTCCAAACTCCGTGCCGGTTGTGGTATGAGTGACAATTTCCACCTCTAATTTCCACTGCATAATATTAGTTTGTGGCCTGTTATATTGCTGTTTAATTTGGTGATTAATTGAGATCCTAAACCTGCAACATCGCTGCTAGTTTCCGTTAATCAATTAGCTACTTGATTGGCCAATGTTTGTGGGAAAATCGGTGTTATATTTCGACTACCATATCCTTTATTGTTGCTGATTTTTGGTTTGTCGTTATTCATCTATCACTTCGTCATTTTGCTTCATTAGTTACATTGCTTAGATCGTCATATAGGTTATTGCACACGTAGTTTGCATCAATAGTCAACTCCCATGCATGATTGTAGATGAACTTGATGATTTGCTTTGCCTTCTTAAACACAGAGTCATGCAAAGGTAATTTCAAGACCTTGGGCATTCCCAGACCCGGTACTAAGCTTGCCACTTCCACCTTCACATGCAACTCCACTCAAAAAAAGGTCCGTAGGATCTCTAACTTATTATGTACCGCTATATTCCATGGGCAAACACTCATCAAATCCAACTGATCCATGATTTGTATATGCTGTCACTCGACAAACCTCTTCCATCTCTTCATATAATTTCCACCACCTGGAGGTGTAACTCACCCCAACCTCCACCTTCAAATACTCATCACCGGAGCTAAATTATGTAGTCCACCTTTAGGAGAAGTGAGCCTTAGCCCTTCCCCAGTCTTCGTGACAGGAAGGAGGGTCGAGGGTGCGAAAATAGGTCCCCGCTTCCGGTGAGACTGATAAGACTCGATCTCATCATATTGATGAATGAAAATACTTTTTATCCTATGCTTAGTCAAGCTTTCAGTTCCTAAATAAGTGGCTTATACTCATCACTTACATTATTTTACAAGCCATGATGATATGATATTTTGTTGCTCTTTATATTTTTAACAACATTTTTTAATTGATTAAATCTTTAAGAATTTTAGAGTGCTTAGTCAGAGATCTTCAGCCATTCATTTAACAATTTTTTCAGTTTTTTTCTTAATGGGCCCAATTGGTCATCTTCAGTGGATTCAGAAATTCTTGATCTCACTCTCGCCTTCAATCGACACATCTGAACATCTTTTAACATTCTTGCGACTCTTGACTGAATGCTCTTTCAACCTAGCAACACCTCCTATGGTCTTTCCACAAAAGTTGCCTTTCATATACTTGTATCCTATCAACTTTTTGTCCACCCTAGCTCAACCTTTGTACCATATTTCCATTCGGGATTAGATTTTTCTTGTCCCGAACACCCTCAACCTCTCCTAACTTTCGGTGTCATTTCTGAAATGTTAAGCATAAATCATGATTCATAATCATAAATCGGTTGGTTTCTTTACTATTCATATTTCACCTATTGTGATGGAAATCATCTTAAAAGAATTTTATGTATTAATCAGAAATATATAATTGAACTGACTTCTATGGTTCTACCTACATATTTCACCTATAATATGATGTCTGCTTCATGTAATACAATTAGAAGATTAAATTAGGATGTAATCAAGGTTCATGAAAGCGGTATGCGTATGCGTTCGGACAGGTCACTGAATAGCAATGAAGCGATATTCGGGGGCACATGCGGGGTATATGCGGTTCTACACGGTTTCCTATTTTTTTATTTAAAAGTAAATATATTCATACAAAAGTGACTACAAATAAACTAAATTTATGTATATCTGTGATCCAACAATAGATCTTAGAAAAATGACTTTCATGTAGAGCTCAAAATAATCTCTACCAATCAAATATCAATACCTCAATAAAAAGTTAGCACACAATAATTGACAACAATCACCAACAAAATATGCAAGTATAACAATCACCAACAAAATATGTAAGTACCCGAACGAAAATCGAAACTCAAAACAAATAACATTAACAAAGTACTAATTCAGATAACATAAGAAAACCGAAATTTCAAGAGACAATATTCTACTGAGTACAAAGCAATTCTGATCTAAATCATCATCAAATTCTACTACGATATTGTCTTCATCTTCACTTTCCTCCTCAGCTGGGAGTTCTTCCTCATTCAAACTCGAAATGAGGTTGAACCAGTAGCATGCTTGGGCAAGGTTGTAAAAGTCGCCCGACTGATCCGACTAGTAGGTCCGACTAGTCTAGTCAGTGGGGTGGCCGACCGAGTACCGACTAATTCCGACTAGGTACACTAGTCGATCAAGTTTTTGCTTGAAGATACCATATTCTTATATGTTTTGTTTTTTTTATAAGCAAACTTATTATAATATGCTCAGTGTTTTATCTAAATTCAATTACTTTTTTATTTTATTATGATAGTATAAAAATGTACAAAATCTATGTAAATATATGTATGAAAATGAGTTATATATTTAAAATAATAATAAAATTCAAAGTCGACTAAAGTCTGACTAAATCCGATTAGTCGTCCGACTGCCGATTAATCCTTAGTCAGTGACCCAACCGACCGAGTACCGACTACCGACTTTTGCAACCTTGTGCTTGGGCTTATTCTATGTTGCACCAAAGACTAAGTTCCACGTCAACCCTGATCCTTGGAAAACTTCATCATCTCCTTCATCTTTTGACCAATCCAATCTCTCAAATGGATTCTACCATTTGTGGCAAATGGATCATTTCATTTTTTAAGACGATCCCTCAATTTGGTGTTGAATCTGACATACACCAAGTCATTTAATCGCTTGAATTCAGTTCTGTTCCTTTTCTTCGTGTGCATCTACAAAATAACCATAAATATATCATTTACCACATCATTAATGATGTGCAACATATGACATGTGGCACCATTTTTTAACTTTACCGCCTCAAAGGTGCTCCAATTCCTTTCACAACTCGAGGAAGAAGCTGTCAGCTTTAAAACTTTCATTGCCATTTCCTTCAAATATGCCGTTTTCATGCAATGCAATCCCCACTAATGGGCTACTTTGAAGAAAAAAATATTAATAATCGATAAACATACAAAGTCTATTAGTTCTATTGAGAAACTATACCTGGATTGAAATCATCATCAATGATTGACCTCTGTCCGATAGTCAAGGGTTTGCTAAATGATCCTTCTGCCCCTTCGTATAAAGGCAACTCCTTCCTGGTGATGATACTTTGAATCTCTAAATTAGGATAGAAAGTATCCATAAAATCCAAGAATCCCTTCAAAGCGAAGCATTCCCTTTGGATTTGAGCATTATCCTTATAAAAGAAATAGGAATTCAAAAAATACATAGCAAGATGGAGGGGACTATCCAGTCTTCCTTTTGACCCTGAGTCAATAGCATCAATAAAATATTTGTAAGACGCTTCGACATCTTTAAAAATGCTCATGATCTCTTTTCTAGCATATTGCAACTCACCGTATACAAAGCCTATAGCCGACCTCCTATCTCCATCAATAATCTGCAGAATATGTACCAACAGAGAAAAGACCTTCAATATCAAAGACACTTGGGTCCAAAATGAAGGACTCAAAACTATGGCTGAAGCCATTTCCCTCTTCTTGGTCTTGTACTATTTAAAAGCTCTATATTTATCAGAAGAAAACATACGTCTCAACTTATCTTTCTTCTCCATCAGAGATTGCATATTGAGATATGTGATAGCAAATCTTATTATTCCTGGCCTCACTATCTTGCCCTTTTGCGTAAATTGTCTCATCAAGCTCAATGTTTTTGCATGACTATATCTGAATACAATTAATGTCCTTGCCTTTGTGACACAGTTTTCACCTTCGATTCTTTACCTATCTCTTCTAGCATAAGGCGATGCAATGTGTTGCACAAAAACTCTAGAATATCCACAGATACTTGATTTTCAAGATTCTGCTAGCAACCATATTGCCTTATCTGTCAATACTTGGACTACATTCTCGGGACCAACTTCCTCAATGGACTTATCCACTAAGGAAGCAATGTATTCCATGGTATGCGAATCTGCAGACAAGTCAACAGAATTCAAAAAACTAGTTCCAAGCTCGCAGTTGACGTAAATATTCATTATGCTACTTCCTCTCCTATCAATCCATGCATCCGTCACTATGGAACATGCAGAAGTCTTCCACGTATCATGATGCACTTGTAAAACTCCGTTGTTTCCTCAACCCGTTCCTTCAAAAGAGTTTCTGTAAGCTTATAATACGTTGGAGGCTTGTACGACCTTCCATACTACCCAATTGCTTCACACATTTGAATAAAGGAGTCACTTTTGACAACGTTGAAAGCAATGTCATTGTCATAGAAGTACTTTGCCACGACTGAATTCACACGTGCACGTTCCTCCTGGGCAAAGGTATCTTTGATTGTGGATTGGCGAAGATTCTCTGCAGGCACATCTTCTGCTGAAGTTCGAGGTCTTTTCCCATCCATCTCTTCATCAACCATGTGTTGATTAATCTTGATGGAGACTTGCCTCAATGTCTTTCATCCTCATGGTCTTCTCATTCCTTTTCACTTTAATTTCCTCCATGTTATCCATGATTTCTTTCTTCGCCTCAGGAGTCACATTGGGACAAGATGCTGCACTGCTTTGATATGAGCCAAATGTTGCTTCATGCGATTGATCCCTCCTATCACAACCTTCCGACATAATCGGCAAGTGACCATGCTAGGGCTACTCGGATTCACTAGAAAAGCATACTTCCATCCTGGATCATTGGATCCAGGAGGAACAAAAAACTCCGATGTATCATTCCTCTGAATAGGAGGCTCGCTTCCACTTCCAGTTCCAGGCGTAGGAGAAGAACCGCTGTTAGATGATAGTCTAGAGGCCATAGTTGCCTAACGTTCAATCATAATTATAAAACATCAATAAAGAAGGTTTAATATGCATATACAAGTAAGAGTTTTAGAAAAATATTTGTTTAAATAATTATATTCTCCCACCAAAGACTTGGAAAATTTGAATGTCATAAAAATTAGTAAAAGTATTTGTAAAATCACTCTACAAATGAGATTGACGCATAGTTGAAAGATATATAATAAGCTTAAGTGGAAAATATGGTGGACAATAAACTCCATTAATTATGAATCTAGAGAAAAATCCCATCCTGCCAATAGATATAAAAGGAGAAAGAGTACCATTGACTAGTTTGACTATCCACATAAATGTGGATAACTGAGGTGAGAAAAGAGAGATACCTTTACTAATCAGGAGGTTAGATGCAATTGCATAACTAAGCAACAAATGAGTAGAAGTGGTTGTTGCATTGGCTATTGTACTCGTAATAGTGTCAAGACTTGCACACGATATATAGTTCGCAGTAATGGGAATATAACTGCTGTGAAGTAGCTGCGTTGGGTAGGAATAATCAATAAAAGACAAGTAGGCAAATTGTCCATGATCGTAAGAATCCTCAGTTGATTTCACTGTCGGTAACTGTCCAGAACCAACATAAGCTTTCTTAACCATATGTGATTTGTTTAACTTGGCTTAGCATCTGTTAGAAGAATGTTTGGCTTAACTTAACGTAGCAATGAATCTAAAGCGAAACACTACATCCCTATTGCATTCTCTACCTTGAAGATCAAACTGTCTACATCATTCTTCCAAGAAAAAAAACAGTACTCTCTGTAGTTGGCTGTGATGTAGGAATGACCATAGGAGTGGGGGTAGAATCAGTCTACTGAAAGCACCCAAAAATAACGTGTAAAATCAAAATTATAGAAAAAGGGGATCTAGAAAAAGGGCATCACAGTTGGGAGGCAGAGGAATCTCGTACGAAGGAGATGGAGGCTGACGAGCCTTGCAATGAGGCGGAGGGCTTCGGCGGTGGTGGAGGCGCAACTGGGAGGAGGCAGAGGATTTGGGAGGAGGCGGTGGAGGCGCAGCTGGGAGGAGGCGGAGGAGATGGGAGAAGGAGGCAGTGGAGGCGCAACTGCGAGGAGGAGGCGGTCGAGGCATAGGCTCGCAGCCGGGAGGAGGCGATCGGGAATCATGGATTAGTCGATATAGGGATTAAGGATTAGGGGTATTGGGGTTTAGGGATTAGGGTTATAGGATTAGGGGTATACAAGTAGCCGGATCTTAAGATCCGGATCCGACAACCCGATATAGCCTCCCAACCAAGAAGCGGCGCATGGTCCGTATATGCAGCCGCACAGCCCGCATATGTGGTCCACATATGCGCAAGAGGCACATAATGATGGGCTTCACATATGCGGCGCACTTAAGGGCCCACACACATCTACGGCTGCATATGCGGCCGCTCCAAACGATTTCGTGAACATTGGATGGAATCATTAATGGGGCTATACATCTGCAATACATGCAAAAGGAAAGTCATTAGTCATTACGAGATTCAAGAGTACCTACTACGTACGCAACAACGTTTGAGAGCTTGAAGGCTGGGACTCTGGAGAGTAGGAAAAGTAGATTTTGGGCTTGTCGCTCACTGAATTGGTGCTCAAGGACGGAGTAAGAAGCAACAACAACCATTGACGGAGCAACTGGCAATGAAGGATGCTGCGATGGAGCAGCACCATGCAATGAACCAGCAACTGCAAGCAACTACCAACGAGGAAGGTGATGAAGTAGGAAGCAACAACAATTTTTAGTCGAGCAACATTATGCAGCTGGAGGCGAAACAAAATGGACTGAGAGCAAAGGAGGGAAGCCTAATTAAATGTCATGTGTGAGGCACATGACACTAAATAACCGAGGTGATGCCTCAACATCGCCTCACGAGACATCTGCCTCAGGGCGTACCTCATGCTATTGCGGCACACGTCTCATCAAGGCTACTCGAGGCACATCCCTCGAGGCGGCGTATGCTTCGATGTCTCTAGGCTCATTTTTAAAAATCATGCTTTAAACCTTATATTTACACATCCATTTTACAAACCTTAATTTTTTGGAAACAGTCGAGGTTAGAGTCATTTCCATGCCTTTCGACGATAAAATCAGCAAAATTATCTGAAATTTCTCTTTTTGAACTTGTTTGGCGAAACGAAATCAAAAATTGAAATTTAAGTCCCTGACACATTAAGCAGGTGATTAATATGTATGTAATCTCCATTCCATGCCGTTAACAACTCTCCAAACATTCCAGAAGAGAAGGAATCTTTCAAACCGCTGAGAGGCGGTCCTTAAAAACTTTCCCACCAACTTGACTAAAACAAACTTTCCCACCAGCACGCCCTAAATTGGTTGTTAGTCTACTGAAAAAGCTGAGGTGTATGTGCTCACTGTCAAGCCTATCTCGCATAGCATTCTGCTTCAATGCTTTGCCCATCCCATGTTTGTTTAAGTTGGCGCCTTCATGATGGAGTTCAATTCCCGGAACTGCAGTTTAGACCCAATTGGTCAGTCGCTGAAGTCACCAACGCATGCTGACACAAGGGTCTGAGCAATCCACCCTCGAGTGACTGCCGTGTACTCTAGTTTTTGCAATAGCACCTAAGAGAGACACTCCAACATTTGCTAAACCACACAGCATGATAAAAGTGGTTTTTTGCCACATGTCTCAGCACCCCCTTTGTTGCATGTGCACCTTTTTCGAGTGCCTTCGTACTCAAGATAATCCCTATTACCACGAGTTTGTCTCGGAACACTCCTAGTAATCTAGGGTCAAGTTGAAGGAGGCAACATGGAAATCATTTCATGGGTTCTGAAAATCATTGGGTGAGTTTTCGATGACTGGTTCACCATAGGCATCGAGTCCAGCTGGTCCAACCCACAAGCTGGGACACTGACATTAACACTAACAACTCAATATCTATTGATTTTGAAGCAACATTCACTACTTCTGAGAGATATCTATAATCTTCGTAAGGTGGTCAAGAGGCCAGAACATCGATGATAGTCCCCTTAAAGTTAGCACATGGGTCTGCAATTGGAATTGAATCTCGGTTGCTTTTCATCAGTATTTTGTCGAAGGTTGGCGTTGGCCACTGTGAAAGTTGAGATAGTTCAGTTGGGGCCGTGTATATAAACATGCAGCCTTTGGCACATATCCCTACAACAAAGCTGATGCAGTTAGGAATGTGCTCCCACTGCATAAAATTTTTATTGTACCATCTGTCTTCGCGTCGACAGGAGACCATTAGATATTACGGAGAGGGCATCTACTACTGGCCGCAAAATAATCTTATGTTCTCCTGCGTCCAACACCTCATTGGTAGATCCCAAATTTCATACTGTCAATTTTTGCCGAGTGCAATGACACATTCATGGTAGTGTCAATGTAGAATGTTATTATTCAAATTGTTGCTGCACAAAAGGCGAGCAACTGTCTTCCCTCAGGCC
The DNA here is from genome assembly GCA_037367405.1 of Ottelia alismoides. Classification (NCBI taxonomy): domain Eukaryota; kingdom Viridiplantae; phylum Streptophyta; class Magnoliopsida; order Alismatales; family Hydrocharitaceae; genus Ottelia; species Ottelia alismoides. The sequence continues at coordinate 195,350 of JAZKJV010003208.1, forward strand.
ACATGCACACATCATAAAACCTTCAAGTAAAACCTCATGCCTTGGTACTTGTGCTGTCCTATGATTTTTCCTTCCCAAAAGATATTGTCCTTTCAGTAGAGGCGGAAAGCACCAAAAGGCACCTCATGATAGTGGTACTGAATCAAAATCTACCTCCAAGTGTATCCCATGCAACTCACAAACTCCTTCTCTAGAAGATTATATTCTTGTGTTATGGCCTCACACCCCTGAAAAAGATGGCATTGCGCTGCATCCATACTGTCCAAGCCAAAAATTTAAAAACTGGACCAGATGTTGAACCGGTCAGTCTTCGGTTTGGTCCCAACAAGGTTAGACTGGTGATGATATCAGCATGATATCACCATTTCTATCGACTTGGAAAATACTGGAACATGCATAATTTACTGGTTCGACTGGTCGTGCCGGTTTTTTGAACCGACAAAATCAGATAAAACCGGTCCGACCGGTTGGTGCGGTCCGCTTTTTTAAACCCTGGTCCTAACAACCATAATTGTCTCTCTTCAAGCAGAGTTGCTCCTCCATAGTATCAATGGATATACAACCTTCTCCCAAAGAAGCCCATATAAGGTCTCCTAAAAATTATGGTTGATTGTCCTAATCCCCCCTCACACATTTTGGACCAATATGCACTTGGCCAATGCACTCCTACTTGTCCAAGGATTACTTCCTCATGTATACCTGTGGTCACCAGTCCGCCACCTGAGCAGCCACATCAAGATTTTCAGCTTCTTTTGTTATAACTCTCTTGTAACTGTCATTTGACTTCTCAAAAAAGTGATTTTCTCCCTTCCAACTTGGAGGTTTTCAATGCTAAAACGTTACGGTAGTTTTCATGTGTTTGCTTTGCTACAACTATTAAGGAACAATTCGTCCAAATTTATCAGATTTTTTTAACTTTTTAGAAAAATTACTCTACTTGCATCAAGTCGTTATACATGATTTTGTTCTTTTGTGTACATCAATTTTCATTTCTTTCTTTATTTTCTAATGAAGTTTTGTTATACAAATTGTAGATAAAATCTTTAAATCTGGGAAAGGCTTTGTTGGTGTTGTACATATCTCCACCGTGCTGAGCTGTAGTAAATTTCTTTTTATAATGACCAGGTTCTTTCTTCTCGGAACATTCAGTTCTTCTTGGGGTATTACGTTAGCTCTATAAGGGCATCTTTTAGCAAACCTGTTAGTGATAGTTGCGGGGTTAATGAAGATGAGTCTGCTGCGGCATTAGGATCCAAATTTCAGAGAATTGTTTTAGAACTTCAAGCTGCTGAAAGAGGTCTTGACAGAAAAGTTTTGGAAGCTGATCTTGTGCTTTGGACTGTGGGCTCTAAACCCCTGGCTGCGGAGGTTGGTGCTCAAATGCATGTGATTCCATTTAATGGTAGGGGTCAGGCAGAGACAGATGAAACTCTCCGTATAAAAGGGCATCCACGAATATTTGCTATTGGTGACTGCGGCATTGCGGGACTCGTCTGGCAGGTTACTCCCTGCCACTGCGCAGGTACAATATAGTTGGAATGGCAAGATATCACTGGTTTTTTATATGTGAAGGACATTTCTAAGTGGATATTCTTTGTCACGTATCTCATAATGTTTTGGGCAATTCTCCAGGTTGCATTCCAGCAAGCAGATTTCACTGGTTGGAATCTTTGGGCTGCAATTAATGACCGTCCTTTATTACCATTCAGGTTCTTATTCCCTTTATGTAGTCATTTTTTCACGGCAATTATTTACTGTAGTAATTTATATGCACATGAATTGAGGAAAGCTAATGCTGTGAAGTTATTAATAAACTAGATGTTGTTGTAAATTAATTCTGATAATAAATGCAAGTTAATACATAAAATGGAATGAATGGTATTAAAGTTACACTCCGTTTACATCGAGAAAACATACTGTGAAAGTCTTAGCCAAAAAAGTAGAAGATACTAGATAAAGCAAGTATAGAAATGATATCTTAACCAGCACCTTCCTCAAGTTGGAGCATAGATAGCAATCTTATGTACCTTTTTACATAAGAAAATATGCCACTTCTTTAATGCCATGGTGAAGATACCACAATATAAAGTTTAGTTTACTACAGGCATCATGCACTCCAATATACTATGGGGCCTAAAATGGTGAGGTGCTCCCTTAGGCACTCAGTATATAAAACAAGACAATATGTGCATATATATGTGTGTAGAGAGAGAGAGAGACCTATATTACAATATAAGATCAATCCCATATATCTGCGCACATTTACGTGTCTATATGTCACTGCAAAGGGCTGATCCTATGAGAGCCCTCTCTTATGAGAGCATGAAATGATTCTGCAAGAACCGTTGGATTTTAAGTGAATTTTAACGGCTGAGATTTTTCGTTGGTCACTGCCACATCACCAGCACACCAAACCCAATCCAGCATCCCTGGATCTGCTCTCTCCTTCACCTTCTCTCCCACGCCGCCCCCTTTCTTGTGGTTGGTGGTGCACAACATTCCAATCCAGCAGCCCTATCTCTATTCTCCCATTTCTCGTGGTTCACGGTGCGTGATATCGCAATCCGGCAGCCCTATCTCTTTTATTTCCTTGCTGGAGACATCGGTCCCATCGTGCCGAATCCGCCTCCTCAAAGCTAATATGCATGCCATTTCAATCCACCTTTGGGCTTCTCACCAACTTCACGATCGCCGTATATTTAGGTTTTGCATGAGCAAATTAATGTTTAATCCAAATAAGGCATCTTAAAATATTCTATGGGAGATCATGCGCTCATGCTATTTGACGAAAGCCCCGTTCGTATTGGAACCATTTAATCCCAACCAAAAAGACAGATGCCAATTTTATTGTAATTGATTAGGAATGGAGTGATTTCAACTACAAGACCATCTAGCAGAAATATGCATAGGGACTGAAGCCACTTTCATGGATATGTAGGACTGGTGATCTGGGCTCCATTTTGACGAGATTGGTACCTGCCGAGTTTACTATGGTAAAAATTGCGCTGTTTCAATACGCGCACTGCTTGTTTTGGCCAATAATTCAAGAGATAACGAAAATTAACCAGTGAACTTTGCTTTTTTGTGTTACTGAGGAGTTCTCGAGGGCAACACGTATCAGGTGCTCTCAGTGTTAAAGCCTTGCATATACAAAATTGCTGGATCTACTCTAACCTGTTACTATTTTTTTCAAGTACTTTGCGCCCAGATCTTCATAAATACTATTAATATCTTGTTTGTGTGTAATTGTGAAATGCTAGGCGTGTAATTGTGAAATGCTAGGTTTTCGTGGACTGTAGAATGCTATTAAAATGTACTTATCAATGGATTAGAGGGAGTCATTGCAAAAATCTAGCTCAAGTATCATTTTAAATTATGGATGCATAGATGATTACAGATATTGGAGTTTAATCCATCAATATTATAGTTTTGCAGAGAACATTTTAAAATGGATAATATAATGTTAACACCTATATTCACATGGTACCTGATCGGTTTCATCCCAATACGGAGTTAGATGGGATGCGCACCTCTAAAGATGAGGTCCCCGTCTTTTATATGCTTGTATGATATCAATAAAGCAACACAGATAAGAGCAAACCGATCCTTGAAATGGAAATTTCTGACATATATTAAGTTTTCTAAGAGTAGTCGATGACGTCCTCTTTACATTAGCAGTAGGCTGAATGCTTGACGATTGCCACTAATGCACATTAGCTTTGAGGAGGCGGATTCAGCGAGATGGGGCCGATGTCTCCTGCAAGGAAATAAAAGAGATATGGCTGCTGGCTTGCGGTATTGTGCACCGTCGACCACGAGAAATGGGAGAATAGAGACAGGGTTGCTGGATTGGGATGTCATGCACCGCCAACCACGAGAAAGGGAACGGCGTGGGAGAGAAGGTGAAGGAGAGATCAGATCCATGGCTGCTAGATTGGGTTTGGTGCGTTGGTGATGTGTCAGTGACCAACAAAAAATCTCACCCGTTAACATTCAGTTAAAATCCAATGGTTCTTGCGGAATCATCTCATGCTCTCATAAGAGGGGGCTCTCACATGATCAACCCTCTGTCAATGCATGTGTATATAGGTATACAAGTTGATGTCTACGCATACACACACACACACTTGTACATGTATATAGGCATATACATATACACATGTTTGTATGTATGTCTATTTCTATGTGTGCTTGTCTACATGTTATAGATATATGTGTATGTGTATCTATGTATACATACATATATATGTGTGCGCACACACATGGGTTCATGCATGATATGAATGGCACCCTTTTGAAGGAATTTTGTCCTGCCTTATATGGTGCAAACCTAACCCTAGCCCCTCCCTATATAAAGAGGCATATGATCTCATCTCTCAAAAAGAAGTATTCTATTCACTTTGTTTGGTTCTAGAGCAGCTTCACATTATCATTGTTGGGATCTTCCTCCCTCTTGACACCGTGACTCACTAGGCATCCCTCACCATGTGCCAGTGGTGGACCCACATACAAGGCAAGGGGGGCACATGCCCCCCCCCCTCCCCAATATATTGCCTTCCTTCTAATTTCCACATTCATGTGCTCCTCTTATTATTATTTTATCAAAACATCAATCCTTGATAAATCCCTATTGATTTATTCTAAATAGAATTTCGGGATTTCCTATTGACGTGCCTTTACCAAGGCATTTTTCTTCTGTTAACAAGGCATTTTTCTTCTGTTAGCATTATTGTAAGTAAGTACTTGGATTACAGGGTCTTTTTTTTGCAGGAGATTTTTTTCTTGAGGATTGTCTTGTGAATGGTGCATGCTGTATGTGATGGTTGTGTACCCTTGGTTCAAAGTAGTGTTATAGTTGAAGCAAGCTTCTTCCATAAAATGGATAATCTTAGAACGGAACATTCTGGGGTGTGGTTTTATTCGCTTGCATTCACACGTTAACATAGTCGTGTACATCTTATAGTCTGCATGCACTCTCCATCTTTAGCTTGTAATTGTTAATTGACAATTGCTAGTTGGAATATTTTGAATATTATTTTTGCAAAATTCTCCTCTCCTTGTGCCAACCTCACACTTTTCTTTCCTCAATTCTATATCAGCTTTATTGGTCAAATTTGGTAGAGAGCTCAACTGCCATGCTATTTTTTTTACTTTCATTTATTTTTCTGGATTTCTTCACTTGAAGGATGATTAGTACGGACTGTGAAAGGTTGTCTATCATTTGCTTAGATCCCTGGGTGGTGCTACTTGCTCTGGGATTTAGTCTTCTCCTTTAAGGGCTCTTTTGCTCCAACACTTAGGCCACCCTCTCTATAGAAGCTTTGTCGAGTCTTCCCTCAGGTCCCTCTCACTACTAACTAGAATGTAAGACTTGTCAAATAGGGAAGCATCGATAAAGCCCTTAACCTGCTTCCGGTTGTCTATTGTGCTGCTTTGTTTGATTTGGTCCACCTTGATGTTTGGGGATCCCGTAGACATCCAAATCAATCGGGAAATTATTATTATTTTATTCTTATTAATGATTTTTTGTGTTTCTTGACTATTCCTGACGAGGAAAAAGTATTATGTTAATTCTCTTATTGTTAATTTTATTAATGAAATAAAAACTATTTGGTGCGAATGTGAAGACCCTCAATTTTGATAATGCTGGGGAGTTCCTCTCTTGTGAGTTGTCTTTTCTCTCCTCTCTTAGGATTCTTCATCAAATAGCTTGAATCTGTACTTTACATCAAACTGGGGTTGCTGAATATGCATTAAGATATTCTTGAGTTTGCTCAAACCCTAGTTGTTTATCTTATGTTCATAGATCATATTGGCAATATGTGGTGTTCAATAATGCATTTTCGATTAACTGCATGCATTTGATTTCTATTGATGAGAAGGTATGTATTGAGGTCCTTTACTAGGGCAAAAAGGTGTTTCGTGTTTCCAGAGCGCTTGAGTGTGTTGTTTTTCTTCTCATTCTTGGTTTTGGGATGGACAAGGTGGCTATCAAAATGTGTTCTTAGGGTATACTGATATCATTGCTACGACTGGAGGTCACAAAGGCACCATATTGTTGTTAATGTCACTTTTAAGTCTAGTTCTCTCTTTTCCGATAATGGTACCTATGTGTTTCTTCCCTGACACTATTACTATACTTCTCCCAAAGCCCCACGATAATCGGTTTAGATTCTAGTATTAACGGAGACAATCCCCTTTTGAGCCAGCGTTTTCTCCTTCTATCGAGGTGAGTCCTTCAACATAGTTCTTACAAGCTGACACTTTCTGAGATAAAACTACTCATTTCATGTAGGGGAAATCCTTAAACACTGCTATTAGTGTGATCAACTTGTCACCACAGATTGCAACCGATGGAGATTTCCCTCACAGTGTCATATATAGGAAAATATGTTTCTTTTGCGCATTTACGTATATTGGGTTGAATATCCTTTGTGTATTTTCTATCATATGAGAGATCCAAGTTGGAATCAAAGAGTAGACAATGTGTCTTTGTGAGATATTAATATTTTGAGTTTGGCTATAGGTTATATGCCCCTAAGAAGCTTGTGAGAACTTTGGTGTTATTTGTTGAGGATCAGAATATGAAAGACATTTAAAAAGCATCAAAGGATCTACATATGAATAGCTATAAGTCCGTTGATGTAGAGTTTTTCCTTTGCAACATCTACCATATTTCATTCCAGATGAAGTGCATGATTAAGTTCACTAGGAGGCTTTCAATCTCGAGGAAGAAGATATTGACATGATAGATGCTCCCATGTGTAATCAAGAGGAAAGCTCTTCTTCTGACACATCCATCCTGGATATCTATGAGGGAAAGGATGCCCCTTTAGAAGATATTCTACACACAGATTTCTTTTTGAGAGACAGTGTAAATACTATGAAGAGGCTATGTATACTATTTATAAAGAAATGTGGATTGATGTCATGTATAATGAAAATAAGTATTTGCAAAACCTCCCATAAGCTCAAACAACTCTCATGGAATCTTTCAAGCTTAGTTTCCAGAGAGATCTTTCAAGTCAGGGAAGGATGTTGAGGAGTTGATGGAACTGATCATGTGAGTTTGCCTCGCCCAGTTGACCCAGACCATCGAGAGAAGGGAATTCTATTTCTTTCACTGACTGGGAAAGTGAGATTGAGGATAGTTGCCTCTGAAGTAGAAAGTAAACATAACGCTTCAGTATACCCGCTTGAAATTTCTCTAGAAAATCTATAATTTTAAGATATAATACCTGGTTTGTTGTGAAAGGCTTTAGCTGGAAGAAGAGTTTTAGCTTTCATGAAATATGCTTAGATGAAAATGTTACCCATCATGGTTATTATCAATTTGACAGCCAATTAGGATTTGTAGATTTACTAAATATATGTGGAGGCTACCTTCCTCTAATTCCAGGGTGATCTTGAGGAGAAAATATACGTGGCATAATGAAAGAAAGTTATTTCATAGGAAATAAGTCTATGGCTGTGTCCTTTCTCTCCTGAGGTGTGGAACCGGGCTAGCATCTCTTGGCTTAGGCGACATGATTGCTCCTTCATCTAAAGAGATATTAGATCGGTCTGTGGCTTCGGGCATGAGGACAACTCCTACCCGTTTGCTATGGTGTAATCGATATCAAGGTTGCAGAAAGCAGTAGTCGGTACTCGGTCGGCAGGGTCACTGACTAAGGATTAATCGACAGTCGGGCGACTAGTCGGATTCAGTCAGCCATTAGTCGTTTTTGAATTTTTTTAATTATTTTAATTATATAAATCATTTTTATACATAGATTTGTACATTTTCTATACTTTCATAATGAAATAAAAGAAGCAATTGACTTTAGATATAACATTATTGCATATTAGAATAAGTTTGCTTATGTATTAGCATAGATTTGTACATTTTCTATACTTACATAATGAAACAAAAGAAATAATTGACATTAAATATAACATTAAGCATATTAAAATAAGTTTGTTGTTAAAAAAGCAAAAAAGGAAAAAAATATAAAAGCTTGATGTAAAAATCGGCCGATTAGTCGGCCCGACTAGTCGGGCGGACTGACTAGGCCTAGTTGAGTCGGCTACCCCCCGACTCGACTAGTCGGCCGATTTTTGCAAGCTTGGTCGATATGGTGCGCCGGGAACATGGTCGTCTTTTGGGGACAACGATTTTCTACTGAAAATGTAATTGAGCATTGTAGAGCACTTTGTTTGTCATGGTGAATGTAATATGATGTAATTCCTGATTTTTTGATATATATATATATATAGGGAAAATGGGGCTGTCCTTAGGGTGCAGCCAACATGGCTGCCCCCACCTCATTTTTTCGTATTTTTAAATTTTTTTGCAAAATATCACCGTATATATTCATCTATATATCCCTCCTATATGTCATTCGAATTTCGTTAGAAACAGAAACTCCTATGCCCAACATGTAATTTTAACGGTCTAAACATTGCTGTAATTGACCTGTTCTAGATGGAGGGCATAGGAGTCTCTGTTTCTGACGAAATTCGAATGACATATAGGAGGGATATATAAATTAATATACATGGTGATATTTTTGAAAAAAAATTAAAAACACACACGAAAATGGGGCGGGGCAGCCCCATTTAACCCATATATATTACTTGTTCTAGATGGAGGGCATATGAGTATCTATTTCTGACGAAATTCGAATGACATATTGGAGGGATATATAGATGAATATACATGGTGATATTTTTCAAAAAAAAATTGCGGAAAAATAGGGACGGGGGCAACCCCATTTATATATATATATATATAGGTGGGTCCCACATTAGGACACCTGTTTTCCCCCCAAAAAAGGTCTTGCTGCATACACCAGGCTCCTGGACAATGGTATAAGAAATTTAAATCTTTTACGGGGAAGCATGGCTACATGAAAATACTTTCTATCATCGTTTCTTCGTCAAGAAATTCTCGGATGATGATTCTATCATTTTGTTAATTCAAGTTGATGAAAAAGTCGTTACGAGAACTTAATTTTGTTTGAGACAAGTATATCTTAGATTGGTCCTAGTTAAGCATGCTTGACCTTGAGAAGAATTCCTCCTTTCATGAAGGTTGGTGTTAAGTTTTACTATATACGAGATTAGTTGACTTCAAACAACTTATACTTGATAAGATCCACATAGATGAGAACAATGCCGATAAGATGACCAAGGCTTCGCCATGGAAGGTTAGAGAGCTGCTTCGTCGCAGGTTGAAGCACTTCCCATATCATTAATGAATGGCAAGAGGTATTAGGGAATTCCCCTCCATATGAGAACTTATCATAATTTTGATCTTTAATGATCTTTATGGAAATTTGATTGACAATATTCGAGTCTTTGGTTTGCAATTACCAAATCCTATATTGTTTAAAGAATCCCATGATTCATTGGTTATCTTTATTGATTATTGAGATTTCCTTGTTTGCCATAAGAGGGGTTTTTAATTGATAGCAGTATTTGGGTTCCTACTTCGTCATTTTTATTTTCAATGACGTAAAGTCTTTTTTTATTTGTTGTTTGGTGATTGATAGCTGTTAGAAAATCGGAAACGGAAGCGAACATGGAAAAAATAAAGAAATATAAAGAAGACGGGATTTTTACGTGGAACCCTACTCCGTGAGGAGCGGGATGAAACCACGGGAGAAGCCCTCAAAGGGGCGGATACTTCATTCCTTTTTCTCAATGGTTACAGGAGGTATGGGGTTCCTTATATAGCCTCTTCAGAGCCTCCAAGTCCCACCGTTGGACGATGTGGGACTAAACACTAGATGGGGTAAATGGATCTCCTCCAGGGTCCATTTACCCTGCTACAACACAATAGGCGCATACAACGAATGCTCCAACACTCCCCCTCAAGCTGGAGCATGCAATGCTCAACTTGGACAAACAGAAATAAACTCAACTCAACGCTACAGGACACTACGGACAATATCAACCCAACGCGCACATTGCTGCAGTCGAGGACGTTGCTTCTCATGCCGTGCAGGTGAGGAGGACGAACGAGCTGGAGTGTGAGTCAACTAAAGACTCGGAATCTGACCATCGAGTCTGAAACTGCGCCTGAAGTCTCCTCGTCGGAGAACTAGGTCTCTCCCATCTGGCTCAGAGAATGGTGCACTGCTCTGGTGTACCTATGATACCACATGAAAACCCTTGCCAACATGGCATAGGGAATGGTCCTCTACTCTGGAGTCCCTATGGCTCACATGAAAACTCTGGCCTACAAAACAAGAATAATGATGGGGACAACGAACAAATGATGGCAACATATGCTCATCTGAAAATGACCGCACACTCTTGCGTGTCTGAAACTGAACTCGGAATCAATCATCGAGTCTGAACAATCGTAGAGTCTGATCAACTGGCTGGTCTGGAGATTGGCATCTGAATCTGGAATCTGGAATACAAGACCTGTGACTCTACATAATACTCCCCCTTTCTCGCACACTTATCGGAAATTGACATCGACAAAGTTGGAAGAAGACAAGATAAATAGGGGGTAAACAACAAGAACATGAAACTTGCGGCTTTTGTCATTTTTTTAAAGCCATCACATTTTTTTTAAAGCCGTTTACTTTTTTTTTTGCTTTTCATCCTCTTCTCTCTTTTTTTTGTGCGTATGGCTTTTCAAATGTACACGCCTCTTTTTTTTCATATTTTTTTATAAACAAAAGCTCTCGACCTAACTGGCCCAACTCCCCCTTTTTTTGTTTTTTTAATGAGGCATCTCTTCCTTTTTTTTCTCGACCTCACTCCTGTTTTCTTTTCACAATGCACAATACAGTTTTTTTTAAAAAAACCACAGGACCCCCTTGGGTAATTAGCCATCAACCTTTTTTTAGGAAATAGATGCCTCCTAGGGTTCCCATATCGTGGGAGCCCTCAACGCATGTAGCCGCCCCCTCGATGGGGTATACTGCCGCCCCGATGTTATGCACCGCTAGGGTTGCCACCCCCACTCGATCGGAGCATCAAGATGCTGCCGCCTATGGGTTCCCCGTTGGGAACCACATTAGGAACCACGTATTAGGGGGAGGATCGCGCAGAGATGGGACAACGCCTGGAAAAGAAGCGAGGCAGGGGCGCTTGCGCGATGCTGGACTGCGCCTCCCCCGAGTGTCGCCGCCTCGCTCGCCTGGGTACGCTGCGGGTTGAATCGGGGAGGAGGAGCGTGGCCTGGGAGGCCTGCACGATTCCAAGGGCAGCGCCAGGAGAGGAACAACGGGCCGCATCGCTTGGGTGCGCGCTCTGGAGGCTTGTGCGATGGAGACCGGCGCTGCCTTGACTCGCTCTGACGAGAACAACTGCGGCTAGGGTTTCACGGGTCTGGCGCGCGAGATGGAGTTGTCAACAGAATTCCTTCCTTTTGCTTCACAGAACGCGGCGTCTTCTATGGAGAGGGGTTCCTGGATCTCGCCGCAGGAGCCATGAACAGAGAATAGGGTTCCATAACGAAACCCTAGAACTTGAAAAAATCAAAACAATTTTCCTCTTGAACAATCTTCAATATCAAATCGAATCTCAAATAAAATGAATAAAGAATACAAAATGCCTCGAGAATCGACCCGCTCTGATACCGTGTTAGAAAATCGGAAGCGGAAACGTAACATGGAAAAAGATAAACAAAATAATAACAACGGGATTTTACGTGGAACCCTACTCCGTGAGGAGCGGGATGAAACCACGGGAGAAGCCCTCAAGGGGACGGATACTTCATTCCTTTTTCTCAATGGTTACAGGAGGTCTGGGGCTCCTTATATAGCCTCTCCAGAGCCTCCAAGTCCCACCGTTGGATGATGTGGGACTAAACACTAGATGGGGTAAATGGGTCTCCTCCAGGATCCATTTACCCTGCTACAACACAATGGGCGCATACAATGAATGCTCCAACAATAGCAATACATAGAGGGTTTGCTTTGTGTAAGCCTACCATGGGAGACTGATATGATTCTAGTTCTGGGTTTTTGATTGCTATCAACTATAATTTGTTTCACCCACATTGAAGGTTTTTCTAGTAAAATTCTTGAGTATTTATGGTTGATTTTTCTGTGATCGGATTATATCCATATTCGTAGTTGTCTTGGAGTTGACATAACATACATGATCCGCTTACAACTGTGTTTTTTCTTGCTATTTGTTCTAATAAGGGAACCCATTCCCGTCACTCAACAGTATATCCATATGAATGGCTTGGATATATATGTTTACTTTCACCCCATGGTACCTTTTTAAAGAAGCATTTATGGCTTTCTTATATATTATTGCACAAGCATTGGAGAAAAAAGCAAAGGATTTACGCAGGGAAATTTGCATGAAGATCAGAGTCCTACAGAACTCTTTAGATGTTCACTTCCCTTTGGAAACTGTTACACTGACACTGTGATACCATTAGATGTAGTACATTTGCAGTCCTAGATACAGGGTAACCGCACAACATGATATATATATGTATTTTACATTCTTTGTTTAGATTCCAAAATCTGGGCGAGATGATGACCCTTGGGAAGAATGACGCAGCTGTTTCGCCAAGCTTTGCTGATGGAGTTACTTTGGATGGTCCTGTTGGCCATGCTGGTCAGTAATTTTTGGGTGTCATTGCTATAAACCAATATGGAATTTATTCAGTTCTTCATTCTTATTGTTCTGGGTTTCAGCAAGAAAACTTGCATATCTCTGGAGGATGCCCACCGATGAACATCGTTTGAAAGTTGGTCTCAGTTGGCTTGCAAAGTCGACAATCGATTCAATTGCGACCCTGCAGAGTACCCTAATTGAAGTGCTTTCTGGTTCCAAGACTTTAAGGAAACAGATTGAATAAATGGAGCCTGAATTAAGTCTGATTCTGCGCCCCCAAGTTACCGTGCACAGCATCTGCCTGGGGTATGGTTCGGGTCGATCACTAAATGCACTAGTAATGACTTCGGAAAACTATGTAAAAGCTTTTTTTACAGGACTAAGTGGTAGCTCCATGTAAACACTAACAGTGCAAATAATCGTGCTTTGTTTCTAGTCGTGAGAACTGATGTTTGCCATATGTATCATTGTTGTTTCGAGACTTTGTCCTCCAGGTTAAAACAACGAATTTCCTCGTTGAAGAATTTTGGTATTAATTTTAGTTGAGTTGGTGAACATATATATCTGTATTTATGAATGTATATATTTGTGCCCATAATACACAAACACAAGCACATGAACACAGGAATATATACTACAAACACATACACCCGTATGCACAGAATAGTTGATGTGTACAGACACATACATAAATTGGCATGGCTAAAAGAACAGAACATTTTCAAATAGCGCACACACGTGCGAACATTTTCTCCTTATTTCACAACTATTCATTACAAGAGGTCATCAAATCTTCCATGTGATTTAAATGTGATCCCAAATTTAAAAATATAACAATACGAGTCTCATACTATTTTAAATGTAACAATGTGGTCATCCGATGGTCCTCTGAGCTAAATTCACGCCACGGGACTACGTAATTACGTTTAAAATAATTTGTAAGTTTTGAGACTATTCAGATTAGATGGAAAGTTTTGGGAACCTTCTTGTAAATTACTAATAAAAGTAGTAAGATATACGTGTAATTTGGATATCCATCCGAAAAAGTACCATAAGGGTCACATTAACCGGAAATGATTAGAAACATATTTTATTTTTTTAATCAAATAAAATTCAGACAAATTTTCAGAAGAGCTCTGTTAATAAAAGATGAATATTACAATTTTGAATCTGCTGAGGTCTACTTCTGCAGCTTCTTTTAAAGAAATCGATTATAAAAAAAACAAACAATCCGATTTAGAAATTGAGCACGTAACACATAGACATGTAACTGAATCAACTTTAGAAACCACTGCACTACTTACCAATTTTGGGGAGAAATGAAAAAAAAAAAGAACAAGGACGGGTTTATGCTATAACAACCACGATAACATATATATCAATCTTGCTGTAAAAAGAGTTACAAGTACATGTATAAGCTCATTAAACATAGAATACATATCATCACCAATCTATATAATTTTTTTATATAGTGACAAGTAGGACAATCATTTTTCATGTTTATATGATAGTTATAGATTTTGAACTTGTCAAGGAGTCCTACCATATCCTCCACCGGACCCACCGCCATATCCTCCTCCTGAGCCACCACCATAGCCTCCTCCAGACCCACCACCGGACCCTCCTCCAGACCCACTACCATAGCCTCCACCGGATCCACCACCTTGGCCCCCACCAGACCCACCACCAGAACCACTACCATAGCCTCCTCCAGATCCTCCACCAGAACCTCTCCTGGAACCACCTCCATATCCTCCTTCGGAGCCACCACCTTGGCCATAGCCTCCTCCAGAGCCACCACCACGGCCCCCACCAGACCCACTACCATAGCCTCCGCCAGACCCACCACCTTGACCTCCACCAGACCCTCCTCCGGAGCCACTGCCATAGCCTCCTCCAGATCCTCCACCAGACCCACTTCCGGAACCACCACCGTAGCCTCCTCCAGACCCACCCCCTTGGCCTCCTCCAGACCCACCACTGTAGCCTCCACCAGACCCTCCTCCAGACCCACCACCTTGACCTCCTCCAGAGCCACCACCATAGCCTCCTCCAGCTCCACCTCCATATCCACCACCGGCTCCACCACCATATCCTCCACCAGCACCACCGCCTACTCCTCCACCATAGCCACCTCCTTGACCGCCACCATATCCTCCTCCACCACCTCTTCCATAGCCTCCCCCATGTCCGTAGCCAAAACCTCCACCATATCCGCCTCCATGACCTCTACCGTATCCACCCCAGCCGCCATATCCCCTACCATGCCCATACCAACCTCCAGGGTAGAACCACTTCTCATCTTTGAGCTCCTCACCATCGCCCAACAATTTCCTCGCATTCGTGGAACAAGAAAGTGCACAAACAATAAGGATCAAAAGCACCTTGATGCTCATGGTGCTTGTACTCGTCTATCGGTATGAGAGTAGTGTGTGGGAGCAACCACGACATCGGTGCGCTTTATATGGATAGGAGAAGCGAGGGGTAGAACATCTCACATCAGGTTTAAGCAAGTAGTATACTATGCATGCATGGCTCCTCTTCAAAGTGGTTGATGGTTAGAGAGAGAAAGAGAGAATTAATTGCCTGCTGAAATAGAGATAGATTTGATGAGTTAATCAAGCAAATTAAAATGCAGCTGTGCGTTTGCATTTTGGTTGAACTGGTCTAACATGGAAGTGAATCAAGATACGGTTGAACTGGTCCACTTTACGATCGATGCGATTGAATCAAGATAATACACTTCACGTTGACTTTATATTCCGAGCACATATATTTTTTAAAAAATAGCAGCAATTAATAAGGAGGATGGCAACTCCTTGTCGATGAGGTGTGTAAAAATTTGTTAGGGTTAAGGTGCCGACCTCGCATCACAGCACTTCCCCTTTAAATTACATTTAATCCTTAGCGCAATGGGATGCCGTGGATAATTATCCATCTAGTTTTAACTAAATAAAAAGCCGTCAATGCCTTGTATTTAAAATAACAGGTTACTCATAATGGCAGCTTAAAGAGCTTAATTAGCAGGGAGAAATTGCTGGAACAGATCACTATAAAATGTATACCGTACCCTCTCTTCTAGATGTTATTGGTATAGACAATTCTCTCATATGAAGTGTCAAAGAGATCCAAGTTTCGGAGTATTATCTTGCATGATGCAGTATTGATTTTCATAATTCTAATGCAAAAACGGATAAGTAAATTTTCTGATTATAATGAGTGAAATTAGCACGCTCTGACTTTTATTTCACAATACAACAGAATTGGCGATGCTTTTTTTTAAAAAGTCACTAAATCGGTAATTTTTAAACTTATAACGATGATATTATTCGTTGTGAAATGACTTTTTATACAAGAAATTAACGACGAATATCATATCCATCGCTATATCATCAACGACTGTACATATAACAATGCTTATTCATTACTATTTTTTAAAAAAAATTTAATTAATTGTCCGTAAATTTATTTTGAACTAAAAAAATAGTACTGATTAGTAAAATTTTGAAAAATAGCAATGGATAAACGCCATTATATGGAACATCATTGATGATATAACGATGGATATGATATTTACATTTAATTTCAAGTATAAACAATAATTTCACAGTGAATATATCATTGTTATATATTTAACAACGACTGATTTAGTGATGAATTTTGAAAAAAGCATCAGTATAACTCAATTTTGTTGTAGTGTCATCATTGTATTGATAGTTGAAAGCCTTGCATGTAGGCTCTATCATGTTGAAGTTAACTTTAGATTAAAAATCAAACAATTAGTTTAGATTAACTTTTAATTAATTATTGTATAGACATGTACTTTAATTTAATTACCATATGCTATTTATCACTTTTTTATATGCAAGATTTTCCATTGTAATCATGTGAAACAAAAGAGTATACAAGAGACAAACCCAACTCAGAGGTTACCAACCAAAAAAGGGAGAAGTTACATACATATTTGACCATAGAGATTAATACATGATAATCAATGGTTAAGTTGGGTTAGATCGGACTCATAGGAGGCAAAAATCCGGATCCTATTCATCACCTTCTTTATAAGCAAATGCTCAAAGTCATTGCCTTCTTGTTGGCAGAGATAGGATAGGGCAAAGTAACAAGAGAGGGTTAGGGTTTTGTGTTTCATCTACATGGAATTTACGTGACGGATTTGGGTGGCAGATATCCACCATAGTGGAATCTGTCATCTAAAATCTGCCACCGTAGTGGAATCTGTCATCTAAAATCCATCATTGAAATCTAATTTTGCTGTAGTGATCGGATTGGATCGGATTACATATTTTATCCGATCCACGTGCACCCCTACACATCGTCGACAATGAGTTGCCATTTTCTTCATTAATTGCATATTTTTTTCGATAATCAATGCTGTGCACACAAAGTCTAACGTAAATTTTATGTAAATTAATTAGTTTCCTATCAAAGGTAGACCCGTTCAACGATGATGCAATACAACTGCATTTTATTTTGCTTAATTAACCCACACATCTATATCAAATTTCCCATTGCTTGGAATTAGTCTTCTATCAATTAATATTCCCTCAACTATCAACCACTTTGAAATGGACCGATGCATACATACTACTTGTAAACCAGATAATATCGGCACATCCGAAGAAAGATCACATGTCAATCATATCACGAAAAACAAAGATCCCCAGAGACTAGGGATAAAAAACTCTCAATGTACGGATCGTTATTCATTTAGGAAACCTCCAACACGTACCCAATTAATTTTGGGATAAAAAACACTGAGATGTTTCGGAAAGCCTCTCGGCAGCTATCTCTCAGATCGACTACCAAATTGATCCCTTCATAGATAGAGTTTCCCATGAGTCAACGAATTATATTAATATAATATTATAATATTAATATTATATTATTAATATAAAATAAAATTAAAATTAAAATTTATTACGAATTAAAATAACTTAAAATAATTAATAGTACTTATTATATAGGTATAATTTACCTATATTATTTATTTATTTATTTAACCTACTAATAATATTATCTAATTTAATAAAAATGTAAATAAATTAATTATTAGATTATTTACAATTTTTATTTACATTATGTATTTATTTAAATTAACTTATTATATACTTATTTGTTTATAAGGTATTTATACTTTATATATAATTCCTTTGCCATCTCTACTTTGTCTTTTTCCTCTTCTTTCTTCTCTCTGCCACATGGCGACCTTTCATTGGCCCTCCATTTTTTCTTCCTCTCTACTCTCCTTTCCCTCTTCCTCGTTCTTCTTCCTCCCTAGATACCCACCACCACCCTCTTCTCCTCATTCTTCTCCGAGCAACCACCTCCTACCACCTCGCCATTGGCACGTTCTCCCAACGACCCAATCGGTGACCAGAGCCACGCCCGTGATGCCATCCAATAGCGTTGCCCCCAAGACACCTCTCCCTATATATAGGCATGTACTACCTCCATCTCCGTCCCTGCGCCCATTTTTCCATCTATTCCAGTGTCCTCATTCTTCGCTCTTACTCGTGACAGGAGCGTGTTGATTGGAGGACGTTGAAGCAAGGATCGAGGGATTCAACTATGAAGCGATCGTGCATCGGTGGGCAACTTCGTTGCTACGCTAAGCCCTCTACAACCGTTGCCGGAGCATCGAGGCCATCACCCCTGGAGGATCCTAGCTCCACCCCATGGCGATTCAAACATCCATAGGCGACGTCCTCCCATCTAGGTACCTCTTCTTCTGATCCTCTCATCCTTATTCTCTTCTCAATCCATCTCTTCTCCTCTTAATCTATCCATTCTCTTTGTTTCCGATCAAATTCTTAGAAAAAATCCTTTGATTTCATCCATGTCACCTCATCACGACTCGATCCATTTCTCTGCCTCTGTCCATAACCTGATCAACTTAGGTCTTCATTGATCCAAGGACGGATCCTCGTCTCTCACCCTCACTAGAGGATCTCCATTCTTTCCACAATTTTGCTAGCGATCGACCGAGGAATGGAATCCTCGAGTCTATGTTTACAACTTGTAGGACAACAATGACAACGAGCAGCACATCACCAGGTGCTGAACACATAGCGATTTGATCTGATTTCACATTGAGAAGCTCTGGAGCACCTCCATTCACCATAGCCAACTTCTAACTATGAACGAAAATATGATCGAGCTCCAACGAAAATGCCTCCTAGAGTCACACAGTACTGCCATTGATTGAAGTATTACCGTTGCTCGTAGATCGGCGTCGATCTAAAGCCACCGCGCCACTCGTAGACGTGAGTGGAGATCAACTTCGACCTGAGCTTGAACCGCCGCCTCCGCCATGATTATAACTGCCCGACGCATCGAAGAAAAGTCATAAGATCCACTTGGAAGCTCCTCCACGCCGTTCACCATCGCCGCTTTCCCTTGAGCAACCACCGACGAGTCCCACAGCCGTCGCCGATTACCGCCACAAATGCTGACCATCACCGACGTCGATCGCCATCCACACCCACGAATCCACCGACCACCGTCGACAACCTTCTGGGGCGGAACCGCACTGCCCACCGCAGCTTCTGGAGAAATGAAGGACCTCCATTCTCCATAGCCGACCTCCACCACCGTTCGTCGACTGTGCCTTCCATGTCCTCATCTGCGTCCTCCACCTTAGTCCCCGTCCGCGCACATCCACAGCTGCGCACCGCCCTCAACACCGTCCATCGCCACCTGCTGGAGTGTCGTGCCATCCTCCTCCGCCATAACAGCCGCCGACCATCGATCTGAAGAGAGGGGCAGTGCCCCCTTTGGCTTTCGAAGGAATGAAAAAAGGGGAGATAAAAATAAACAATTATTTGGAAATATTTCACTTCAGCCCTCGGAGTTTATCATAACTGCAAAGAAGCCCCTGCTAGGAACAACACGTGCGATGTATGTTTTTCTTGGGTAATTTGCAATTCCTGTCCACTTTTTATTGCATGTTATCTTTTAATGTAGAAACTATAAACATTTGCAATTCAATCCTTCATTTCCAAACTCTAAATTGCATGTGTTTCTTATTGAAATAAATAGAATTTGTGAGCAATAAATTCTTAAAAAAATTGTTACATTCCTGTTGTGTGTTTATTCATAGTATAATTTTCTCATTGTATCCTATTATCATTTGTTATTATTAAAAAATCAAAACATTGTATTTTTCCCTATTTGAATTTCGAAAAATCATAAAAATTCAAATATTTTATAAAAATTCCAAAAAATAGACTAATTTTCTTTTTGTGCATTTATTTTCTATGCAAATTTGATGCATTAATTATTTTTAAAATCCAAAAAATGCAAAATATAAAAAAAATTAAAAAAATCATATAAAATTATGGAAAAATTGAAAAATTGTGGCTTCACTTCCTATTTGTAGATAATTTCTTGTATTTTTTAGAGAAAATATTTGTCATAATTTTCACATTTGGCTGCTATTTTTAAATTGCAAAATAATCATGTGTGCTCACTATTTGCTTTATTCCCTATTTTTATTCATTTTGAAATCCAAAAAAATCTAAAAAATCTCTGAAAATTACAAAAACAGTAAAAAATTCATCAAAACACAAAAATATTTTCTTTAGGAATTTTGATCATTTGTATCATATTTTAAAAATCCAAAAAATGCATTTCTTTTGTGTATAAATTTGTTTTGATAATTATATTTTTGAAAATTAAAAATTTACAAAACCAAAAATCATTAAAAATTTGAAAATAAAAAATAAAAAAAATAAAAAATCATTAAAAAAAAAATAAAAATTTACAAAAAAACAAGATAGTTTGCATTTGAATTTCCTTGCTCTTTTAATTGATTTTTCAGTTATTAAAATAACCCTCGAGATTTGTAGCCTCTCTGAGTTCGATCTTGTTGCTATGCAGGTAAATTAAATAGCAATAATTCTTTTGCTATATTTTTTTGTAATAATTCGGCTTGAGAAGAAATAAATATTTTTTGTTGAGGGAATCTTTGGGTTGCAACAACACTTGTACATTTAATTTCAATAATTCAAAAAACCCAAAAATCCTTTGTCAACAAAATGGCAGCGTTGTTGGGGAGGTACGACGAGGGTAGTTAGGTTTCTCCTTTGACCTACTATTCTTGGTTTTAAATATTTGTTTATACTTTTCGACATTATTTTCATTGTTCATATTCACTGAATAAATATGATTCATTTTCTTGCTCATACCTTTATATTTATGTCTCTTATACATTTATGTTTCCTCTTTATTGCGAGGGCCCGACGAATTTGAGCGGCTTTCTTAGGAGCGTTGATGCACTCTAGTGACGCAGAGGCAGCTTGATTCTTCTCGAAACTGCAGGAGAGCGTAGGAGGAGAAGAAGATTTGCAGAAGGCGGTCAATTAGAGTGTAGATAGTTATTTATTTATTTATTTTAGCATTTTAGTTATTCAAAAACTCTTGTAAAAAAGACACTATATACCTTGTTCGGGGTTTGTTTCACCAAGTGCCGGTGCACTTGGGAGACCTCACCGTTATTTTCTTGTTGTTTTTATCGTTTTTATTTTTATTTGTTTCTCACAGATTTGTATTTTTTTGACTTTATTATATTTTTTCTATGAGTGAAGCTCCTAGCCTTAGGTTTTATTTGGTGGATTCAGGTAGTTATTAGGTCCAGTCCTGAAAGAATATATTGGTTCTTCCCAAATAGAAGTTACTGCTTAGGACAGTTCTCGTTTACATTTGCATATAGTTTAGTTTTATTTTTTATGCACGGATCATATTGCATGTAGAGTGCTGGAGTCAGGTACGCCCCTCTATCTCTAGCATTTGCATTTTGTATTTCTCGTGCATTGACATTTTTATTTTCCTCCCTCTGTTTTGTGGATATAGGAATAAAGGAAATCAAAAAATTCGTTAGACGCGTTTTTCAGAAATATCAAAAAAAGTGAAAATTGAAAATTTTAAAATTGAGACTGCTAATATCACCTGTACAATTAAAATTAAACGTAATTGATTCACATCATTGTTTTGGGAGAGCAACCTCTCATTGTATTCACATTTACTTGCTCACGTACACACTAAGGTTAGTGCTCCAATCCCATAAGCCAATCTTAGTGCTCCAATCCCATAAGCCAACCTAAGTATTTGTACAACTTTATGTTCGGTCACTTAACTCTAAAATTGATAAGATAATTGACCGAACCTTCACGGTCTTCAAATTGCATTGAGTTTGTGAATAATAGTTTTGCATTGTGCTTGGTTGTGCTTGGTGTTGAGTCAGTTATGATCTTTTTTCTCTAGATCGTTAGCAATCTTTAAAGAAAATCATCACTCATGTTTTTCAACCTCCCACCGTTCACTCTGAGGGTCAAATGATGTCCAATATTTCCCATTCTCAGATCCCTTCACTCTGGGAGGTCAATGATCTCTTTGATCTTGACCAAGATTTCTTTGAGCATAATATTCATGATCCATTGGACAGTTTTTCTTTTACTTCGAAAGAGAACCCATTATTTGAATATAATCATTCGTTCTCTCCCTCGCATTATCCTGATTTCTCACATCTCCCCGAGGGTTAACTACGGGCGGTGTGTACTCTGTACTCAGTTTCACTCCCTGGTTGTGCATCCGTTCTGTTGGATCACGAGACCGAGTCTTTTGATTATTCTGAGTTTTCTGATTTTTCCGATACTTGTGATCTTTCCGAGCTTGATCTTTCTTCTCTCCATGACAACCCTCGCAAGGATGAGCCGACATTTGAGTTATTCGATGTTATACCTAATCTCCCTCCATTACATGCATCGGATATCTGCTTTCTTATTGAGTCTCCTAATCTTGACCTTCCATATAGTATAGATGGTGATTGACGTGCATAAAAAAATAATAGAGAGCTTCAAAGTCAAATAGGGAAAAATAATCAATGCGTTACAAAAAAAGGAAAAAATAGAAAAATAATAAATCTGTCGTTCTTATAAAAAATAAAATAAAAAATTTTGGGCGACAGTGCCAGCGCCACTGCTGTTGACGTCCACTGCGGAGCTCCTCCGCCGGATCCACCTCTGCGGCCCATCGCCTACACCGCTCGATCATCGTGCGACCGCCATCCGTTTGGAAGCTCCTCCACTACCAACCACCGGTGAGTCCCGCAGTCGTCGCCGATTACCGCCACAGTTGTCGACCATCACCGACTTCGATCGCCATCCAGACCCATGACTCCGCCGACCACCATCTACCGCCTTCTA
Source organism: Ottelia alismoides (assembly GCA_037367405.1). NCBI lineage: Eukaryota > Viridiplantae > Streptophyta > Magnoliopsida > Alismatales > Hydrocharitaceae > Ottelia > Ottelia alismoides. Next base: position 218,149 of record JAZKJV010003208.1, read on the forward strand.
GGGCGGAACCGCACCGCCCACCACAACTTCTAGAGAAACGAAGGACCTCCGTTCGCCATAACTGACCTCCACCACCGTTTGTCGATCGCTCCTTCCATCTCCTCATCCGCGTGCTCCGCCTTAGCCCCCTGACCGCGCGCAACCACAGTCGTGTGCCGCCCTCAACACCGTCCATCACCACCTGCTAGAGCGTCGTGCCATCCTCCTCTGCCATAACAGCCGTCGACCGTAGATCTGAAGAGAGGGGCGATGCCCCCTTTGGCTTTTGAAGGAACGAAGAACAGAGCCCTAGGGAGAGATAAAAAAATATTTTTTTTGGAAAATATTTGACTTCAGCCCCCGGAGTTTATCACAATTGCAAAGAAGCCCCCGCCAGGAACATCACGTGCGATGTACGTTTTCCTTGTGTAATTTGCAATTCTCGTCCGCTTTTTATTGCATGTTATCTTTTATTGTAGAAACTATAAATATTTGCAATTCAGTCCTTCATTTCCAAACTCTAAATTGCATGCGTTTCTTGTCGAAACAAATATCATTTGTGGTCAATAAATTCTGAAAAAAATTGTTACATTCCTGCAGTGGGTTTATTCATAGTATAGTTTTCTCATTGCATTTTGTCATCATTTGTTGTTATTAAAAAATAAGAAAACATTGCATTTTTCCCTGACTGAAATTTGAAAAATCATAAAATTCAAATATTGCGTAAAAAAGTTTCCAAAAAATTAGAATACTTTTCTTTTTATGCATTCTATTTTCTATACAAATTTTCACGTATTAATTATTTTTAAACCCAAAAAATAAAAAATATCAAAAATCTTAAAAAAATCAAATAAAATTATAGAAAAATCCAAAAATTGTGATACGGTTGAACTGGTCCACTTTACGATCTAATGCCATTAAATTAAGATAATACACTTCACGTTGACTATATATTCCGAGCACATATATTTTAAAAAATAGCTGCAATTAATAAGCAGGATGGCAACTCCTTGTCGATGAGGTGTATAAAAATGTGTTAGGGTTAAGTTGCCGACCTCGCATTACAGCACTTCCCCTTTAAATGAGATTTAATCCTTAGCGCAATGGGATGCCGTGGATAATTATCCATCTAATTTTAACTAAATAAAAAGCCGTCAATGTCTTGTATTTAAAATAACAGGTTACTCATAATGGAAGCTTAAAGAGCTTAATTAGGAGGGAGAAATTGCAGGAACAGATCACTATAAAATGTATACCGTACCCTCTCTTCTAGATGTTATTGGTATAGACAATTCTCTCATATGAAATGTCGAAGAGATCCAAGTTTCGGAGTATTATCTTGCATGATGCAGTATTGATTTTCATAATTCTAATGCAAAAACGGATAAGTAAATTTTGTGATTATAATGAGTGAAATTAGCATGCTCTGACTTTTGATTCACACTACAACAGAATTGGTGATGCTTTTTTTTTTTAAAAAAAGTCACTAAATCGGTAATTTTTAAATCTATAACGATGATATTATTCGTTGTGAAATGACTTTTTATACATGAAATTAGCGACGAATATCATATCCATCGCTATATCATCAACGGCGGTACATATAACGATGTTTATTCGTTACTATTTTTTAAAATTTTAACTAATTGTCTGTAAATTTTGAACTAAAAAATTAGTAATGATTAGTTAAAATTTTGGAAAATAGCAATGGATAAACGCCATTATATGGAACACCATTGATGATATAGCGATGGATACGATATTTACAGTTAATTTCAAGTATAAACAATAATTTCACAATGAATATATCATTGTTATATATATTAAACAACAATTGATTGAGTGATGAATTTTGAGAAAAGCATCTGTATAACTCAATTTTGTTGTAGTGTCATTGTTATATTGATAGTTGAAAGCCTTGCATGTAGGCTCTATCATGTTGAAGTTGACTTTTGATTAAAAATCAAACAATTAGTTTAGATTAACTTTTAATTAATTATTGTATAGACATGTACTTTAATTTAGTTACTATATGCTATTCATCACTTTTTTATATGCAAGATTTTCCATTGTAATCACGTGAAACAAAAGAGTATACAAGAGACAAACCCAACTCAGAGGTTACCAACCAAAAAGGGAGAAGTTACATACATATTTGACTATAAATATTAATACATGATAATCAATGGTTAAGTTGGGTTAGATCGGACTCAGAGGAGGCAAAAATCCGGATCATGTTCATCACCTTCTTTATAAGCAAATGCTCAAAGTCATTGCCTTCTTGTTGGCAGAGATAGGATAGGGCAAAGTAACAAGAGAGGGTTAGGGTTTTGTGTTTAGTCTACATGGAATTTACGTGATGGATTTGGGTGGCAGATATCCATCGTAGTGGAATCTGTCATCTAAAATCTGCCACCGTAGTGGAATCTATCATCTAAAATCCATTGTTGAAACCTAATTTTGCTGTAGTGATTGGATTGTATCGGATTACAGGTTTTATCCGATCCGCATGCACCCCTACACATCGTCGATAATGAGTTGCCATTTTCTTCATTAATTGCATATTTTTTTTCAATAATCAATGATGTGCACACAAAGTCTAACGTAAATTTTATGTAAATTAATTAGTTTCCTATCAATGGTAGTCCTGTTCAACGATGATGCAACACATCTGCATTTTATTTTGCTTAATTAGCCCGCACATCTATATCAAATTCCCATTGCTTGGAATTAGTCTTCTGTCAATTAATATTCTCTCAACTATCAACCACTTTGAAATGGACCGATGCATACATACTATTTGTAAACCAGATAATATCGTCACATCAGAAGAAAGATCACATGTCATTCATATCACGAAAAACAAAGATCCCCAGAGACCAGGGATAAAAAAACTATCAATGTACGGATAGTTATTCATTTAGGAAACCTCCAACACGCACCCATTTGATTTTGGGATAAAAAACACTGAGATGTTTTAGAAAGCCTCTCGGCAGCTATCGCTCAGATCCACTACCAAATTGATCCCTTCATAGATAGAGTTTCCCATGAGTCAGTGAATTATATTAATATTATATTATAATATTAATATTATATTATTAATATAAAATAAAATTAAAATTAAAATTTATTAAGAATTAAAATAACTCAAAATAATTAATAGGACTTGCTATATAGGTATAATTTACCTATATTATTTATTTATTTATTTATTTAACCTACTAATAATATTATCTAATTTAATAAAAAAATGTAAATAAATTAATTATTAGATTATTTACAATTTTTATTTGCATTATGTATTTATTTAAATTAAGTTATTATATACTTATTTATTTATAAGGTATTTAAACTTTATATATAATTCCTTTGCCCTCTTCCCTGTTTTGTAGAGTCAGTTGTGATGTATAAAGAGGCCCTCCTGCAATAGAGGTGTGGTGGTAGTCCAACTCATAGGTTTGGAAATACCCCCACTCCGAAGATAAGTGTGGCCACATTGCATTAAGGGTCTTGACATGTTGTAAAATTGGGAAGATAGTCGCTCAAGAATGAACTAAGGAGAGGAAAATGAGAAGTTGTTTGGGAAGTGGTCTAAGAAATGACCAAATAGGGTTTACAATGGTAATATTTTAAACATTTATCATTTTGATTGATATAAGAGGCAATGGACAAGAGGAAATATATCCACCATTGATATGAAAAAGAAAGATGAATGGTTGGTTATTGTCTTATGTGCAAATAAGATAATTTGCAAATGGATATGTGATTGTGTATCTATTTATTTATATTTCAACAGATTAACATATATGATTGGATCGGATTTTAATGATCATTCGATCCGATCCGATCCACACTTTAACATATTTGAAAAATCTTAATCAATCCAATCCATTTAAATGATAAAAAACCAATCCGATCCAATAACATCGGATTGGATCATATTACATATTTTATCTGATCCACGTACACCCCTACACAATGTGGACAATGAGTTGCCATCTTCTTCATTTATTGCATATCTTTTTCAATAATCAATGTTGTGCACACATAGTCCAACGTAAATTCTATGTTAATTAGCTAGTTTCCTACCAAAGGTAGACCCATTCAACAATGATGCAACATAACTGCATTTTAATTTTCTAAATTAAGACACACATCTATATCAAATTTCCCATTGCTTAGAAATAGTCTCCTGTCAATTAATATTCTCTCAACTATCAACCACTTTGAAATGGATCGATGCATACTACTTGTAAACCAGATAATATCATCACATCAGAAGAAAGATCACATGTCATTCATCATGCGAAAACACAAAGATCCCCGAAGATCAGGGATAAAAATAAAAAATAGCACAATTAATCCCTGTTTAGCTTATAAAATATCAAAAAATATAAAGTTGCTTCAAGAAATTCCCAATTTTTCATCTATTTAAGTATTTTGAGCCTTCATACCAAAAATCCATAAAAATAGAAAGGAAAAGTCTTAAAATTAAAAATATGTAAAATCTTTTACAAGAAATAAAAAATTCTCAAAAATTACAAAAATATTATTTTCTATTTTATAATTTTCTTTATATTATTATCTATATACTAAAATTGATTTGAACAATTCTGGACCTATTTTTCTATTTTTTATCTTCATTTCCATTTCGGCTATTTATTAAATCCTTGATTTGAGATATTTTTGACCTTAAAAATACATAGAAATTAGCAAAATTCACCAAAAAATCATAAAAATAGTAAAAAATTATTTAAAATCTAAAAAATTCTATTCCTGTATTTTGACTATTTTAGTTGTATTTATAATTGTAATATCTACTATTATGTATATAGTATTATATATGTCCTTATATTACGCAATTAAAAGAAAAAGAAATTATAAATATAAAAATATTAAAAAATGTATAAAATAAAATTACAAACAAAATTTAAAAGATAAAACAAAAAATATAAAATTAAAAGTCCACATAAAAATTATACAAAGAAGCACACATCACATTAGTAGCACCTCATTGCCTGATCTATCCTTTGTGCTCCCTGTGTTCGACACTTTACACTACTGGTACTATACATAAATTTTGTAGAGTTAAAATAAATTTTAACTCCAAACATTTATTTGCATTGCTTTATATTTGTGGGTTAATTGTTGTTTGAAGTTGGGTTCCTCGTGGGTCACCGTAGTAACTATGTTGTGTCCTTGTGTGAGACATATCTAGACCCACACAAAATCCTCATCAACATCGAGGGAACGAATCTGCTTCATGGGAACCTGATTACTGATTGTAGGATCATTTGGGGGTTGAAAATCCTGGCACGGATTAAAGTATTCTTGTAGCTACTAAGATATGGGAGAATGCTCACGGTGTAGCAGATTAGTAGCTACGTGCCAGAAGGAATCCAGGGATCGGCGTGGAATCGAATGCCAGAAGGAGATTAAGACTTGCGTGCAGTAGAAGGTGAAATGAGGTGAAACACGGTGATGAAATGGAACCGATATAGAATTGAAGAGAACGTATTTGAGAAGAGAAGAGATGTTTGAGAATGGAGGGAAGAGATGAAGAGAGAAGGAGAGGTAGAAGATAAGAGAGTAAGAGGACCTAACCAGGGAGAGAAACACGGAGACATTGACGCCTGGGAACTGGATAGTTGCCTCGATGCACCGGCGACGGATGCAGAGTCTAATGTGGCAGAGCATGGGCTGCACGCCGACGGCGATCTCGACGCACCTCTCTTCTCGCTCAATGGGAAAAGAACCTGAGCCTGTCACCCTCGCACTCGCTCTCAACCTCGGATCTATGAAAGAAGAGGTGGAAAATGGTGGATGTCGCCGATTGAGGAAGGAGGTTCCTATTTATAAACGTAGAAAGGTACGGTCACCAGCGGGGGTGACGAGAGCGGGAGGTCGTTGGAGAACGGTCGGCCAACGGCCGGCCGTTGGAGAGGTTGGAGAAACGGCAGCGGTGACGGTGGAGGAAGAAGGAGGAGATGGGTTTAATGGGGAAGAAGAAGAGAAAGGAAGATGACCGGGGAAATTTGGGAAAGTAGGAGAGAGAAGGTGGAAAAGAAAAGATGGAGAGAGAAAAAGAAGGGGGAGAAATAAAATTAAAATTAATATAGTTAAATAATTAATAATAAAATTATTTAATAATAATTTCCAAATTAAATAAAAAATAAATAATTATAATTAATAAATTATTTAAATAGTTAATTAAGTAATTAAGTGTTAATCAAATAAATAAGTTTGTAATTAAGTGATTAATTAATTTAAAAATTAAATAATCAAATAATTTAAATAAAAAAATAGATGAAATATTATTTATTTTATTAAAAATAAATAAATGAATAAGTATATTAATGTATTAAATAATAATATAAGTTACAATTTATTGTATAATATACCAATACGGACCCGAAAACCGTGTTTTTCGCATTAACTCTGATTTTAGCGAAACTAGTGTCATTTTGTAGATAATTGAAAAGTATAATTTTAGGGATTGAGTTTGCTTAATTCGGAGTTGATACAGCTGAGTTATTAGGGCCGGACGAAAAAAGTAGCAGCTTTGGGCCTCCGGATTTTATTAGTATTTTCAGTTACTTTTTTAAATATTTTTATACACAATTTTAGATGATTTTAGGAAAAAAATTAAGTTAATCGGATTTATGGTTATTTAATTAAAAACCCAGGAAGTTTCTACACATAGTACATATATACAACGGGGTCCAAAAAGCCGAAACTCATCGGTTTTATCCAAATATTTTTTAATATTTTTAAATAGTACTATGTACAAAACAGATTCTAAAAGTGAGTTGGGTCAATTTGGATTTTTCTATAAATAGTTATGAATCTTGGAAGTCGGCTATTGCGGCTTCTACGGTTCATTGCGGTTATATTTTTTATTACAAAATATTTTTCTAATATTTTTATAAAATAATATATATTTTTATGAACAACTTTTACAAAAGGAGTGTGTTATTTTGAGATGATTTGGATGATAAATAAAATATGTGAAGTATTTACAAAGTGAAAAATGGGTAAATTATATTTTTGGTCTTGATTTTCTGAAAATTTTTATAAGTTATGATCCTTATCTCCCCCTACTTATTTCTTTTGTCGACCCGGTCAATATTGACCTGGTCTCGGGGTTAGGATCAGTCTGTATATTATATATACATCCTTCTTTTCTTTTTATTTTCTTTTTTCTCTTTATTCTTTTATTTTGGTAAAAATAATTGTTAAATACATAATATTAATATTTATGGTTAGAATGTTAATTAGATGGAATTAGTGGATATTTACATGTATTTTGCTAAGGATTTTAGCGAAAATGAAAGAATAAAGGCGATGAATTTTGGATTCATCATTCCCCTATACTTTACCTTTGCTAGTCCCTTAGCAAATACTTATTCTATAAATAAGTGCAAGCAAAAAGAAAAAGAAACAGGAAAATAAAAGAACTTAGAACATGATCGTTTCTTTAAACCGAATATCACTTCACCTAAAATATGGAGCTTGGATTCAGATCTTTGGATTATTAGTGTGTTGGGACTCTATTAAATTAGGATTTAAGCCTCGACAACCCTCAAGTTTCACAAATCCTTATCCAGATCCACCTCAACAGCCAGCTCAGATCCACCTATCCATCACGCAAACTTTTCATCTTTGAAAGCAATTTGTACTGTGTGTAAAAAGTTTTAGCTCTTCTCGTTCTGGCGAAGCGAAGAAACTGTCCATCCAACTACACACTCCCATTAGGCCCTTGTCCAGCAACTCAATCCTCGAGGAGGGAAGTATTTCCTTATGAGGTCAGGTCGTGTTGTGTCCACAATCGAGTATAGAAAGAAATAGGAAGAATTGGAAGAGAACTGGAGTGTGATCGGTGTAATCACATCTCCTGTGAAGCATGGCCAGTTTAGCCAAGTCTCCACGAAGACATGCAGGCTTTTCTGAGGCTCGGACTGTTGCGGTCATTTTTGGTGATTGATGTATTCAGCTTCTTTTTGGTAGAGATGATTATTGTACTGCATAGGTCTTTTGTGCCCCGACGGATATAGCATCTTTTCATTCCGCACATTTTTTGGGATCTTGGAAAAAATTATGCCAGCAGATCATTCCCTCATCTGAAGCTTTATTTCAACCCCAATCTCTCCTGTCTTAAGACATCATCACCGCCAGACAAGGATGGAAACACACCACCGAAATGGATTGCCCTTCGCAACCCCCGGCAGGTCAAGCTAAGTGCATAGTGCTTGAGTTCAAAATTGATTCAAATGGAGAAGAGTTCAATGGATGACACCGGGTGTCCTACTTAGGCATTTTCAAGTTGAATTCTGAACATTGTCTCATGGAACCCAAAGAATTAAGTCTACAAGAACCGAAGAGTCTCAATTCCTGTTCCTAATAAAGTCCCTTTAGAATTAAGTGGATTAAGGCCTAAACCAAGCTCCATCTCTCGGACTTAGATCCATTCGGTTCAAGAATCAAACTTGTTCTGAAAAATGTTAATGAATGCAGTAATTTTTTTTATGAAGTGAATTTTCGGTTTAAATGCTTTTAATGAATTTTGTAAATTTGTATTGAATTTTAAACTTTTCAATTTTTAGGGGTCTTTTTGAAAAAGTTAGTGGATTAATTCGATTTATATAAATTTTACACGGATTTTTTATACATTTTACCACTGATTTTATAAAAAATTTATATACAAAATTATACGGCTTTTATACAAAATTTTTATAAGGATTTTATTTTTCAAAATTTTTAATGATTTACCAGAGAATTTTACAACATTTTTTACATACAATTTTAAGCTATTTTTATAAGATATTTTTACAGTTTTCTTGCAGCTTTTAAAAATCCAAAATACACACCCATAATTTTAAGAAGCCTTATTATTAAAAATACAATAATGTACGAGTTATGGCTTCTAAAGTATATATATCATATGTATACCACACCCCCCTATACTTAGCATGAACTATGTCCTCATAGTGACCAAAGAAGCGGCAAAGGAAGACATAACTCAGGCTAAGTACAGATCGGTGAAAAGAATCTATACTACAATGACTCAAAAGAATAACGAATAAAAGAATAGAAGTCGATCATCTCCTCTATACTTAGGATCAGGTAATCCTAAGGATAGCAGACTCAAAACCAAAGATGATCGAGGTCAAGAGAATGTACACACTCAGCTGCTCTGCTTGTCCCCCCTATACTTAGGGTAAAATATCCCTAAATGTAGAGACGAAAATCAAAAGGTGAGGGATAAGCGAGGGAGCAGAGGAGACAAAAACCGACGACAATCAAAAGGGAACTGAGCGAGATCACCTCCCTATACTTAGGGTAAAGCACACCTTAATTATAAGCAACAACAGGGGTGATCAAACATGATGATACAAATAACAACATGGTGTCTACACCCCCCATACTTAGGATAAAGCACATCCTAAGTATAGCAAAGCTAGATAAACCTAAAGGCGTAAGACAATCGAAAAGAAGAAAGAATGAAATCGAGAATATATACAAGATCTGATAAATCAGGTATGAGATGCAGAGTGTAAGAGTGAAAAGATCATCTCATACAAAATAGATTCGGGCAACCTCAACGGTCGGTGATTCATGATCGAGAAAGAGTTTCAACTGCTGACCGTTTACTTGAAATGTGGAATCAGACGACAACTCCGAGATATCGATGCTACCGTTGTCGTACATCTTTCGCACAAGATATGGGCCTTCCCACTTGCTCTGAAGTTTCCCTGGAAATAATTTCAATCTCGCATCGAATAGCCAGACTTTCTGATCAGGCTCAAACTGCTTGTGGCTGATGTGAGAATCATGCCACTCTTTCATCAGCTCTTTATAATGTAGGCTACTCGTGAAGGCTTGGTCTCTCAGCTCTTCCAGGGCTGCCAATTCTGCTTGCCTTTGATCTCCCGAATCATCTAGACCAAAAATCACTTCTTTCACTGTCCCACAAGGATTTGTGCTTGATCTCGACAAGTAAGTGGCATGGCTTGCTATAAACGAGCCGAAAGGGAGATGTACCCAATGGAATCTTGAAGGATGTTCTATAAGCCCAAAGAAATGAGTCCAAAAGCTGCGACCAATCCTTTCGGTATGGGAGAACAACCTTTTGCAAAATCGTCTTGATCTCCCTATTCGAGACTTCGGCTAGACCATTCATCTGAGGGTGATACCGAGTAGCAACTCGATGGTCTATACCGAACTCGTTAGCAAGTGCTCTTACCTTGTTGTTGATGAAGTGGCTACCCCCGTCTGAGATCAAAACTCGAGGGACCCCGAACCACGTAATGATGTGCTTTCTCAGGAACCTGCAAACCGTGTCCGCATCCATGGCTCGGGCAGGGATAGCCTCCACCCAACGACTCACATAATCCACAGCTAAAAGGATATACTCGAACCCCTTACTTTTCGGAAATGGGCCCATAAAGTCAATACCCCATGCATCAAATACTTCACAGAAGTGACTCGGCTGCATCAACATCATGTCTCTATGTCCACAAGTGCCCATCTTCTGGAAGTCAGTACATCTCTTTACGAATGTATGAGCATCCGTAACAAGCGTAGGCCACCAAAGGCTGGATTGGAGCACCTTTTGTGTTGTCCTCTTCCCTGAATAGTGTCCTCCAGCTTCTAATCTATAACAATACATGAGGACACTCTGGTATTCCTCCTGAGGAATACACCTACGCCAGATGGAATCTGCTCCTTCATGATAAAGGACCGGATCCTACCAATGGTAAGACTTGGCTTTCGCGAGGAAAGTCTCAAGCCTCTGCCTGGACCAACCTTGCAGGACTTTCTTTGCAACAAGAAAATTCGCAATGTTGGTATACCATGGCAGCGAGGTGACAGCAAGAATCGCCTCGTCGGGGAAGGTCTCGGTGATTGGTGCATCGAACTCAACAGTCTCGGGTATTTCTAACCGGGAGAGGTGATCCGCCACCACATTCTTTACTCCAGGCTTATCCTTGATAATAATGTCAAACTACTGGAGTAGAAGGATCCATCTAGTCAGACACGACTTTGAATCCTTCTTATCCATTAAGTATCAGATATCGGTGTGATCAGTGAAGATCATAACCTTGGATCCTAAGATATGGGATCTGAACTTGTCTAAGGCAAATACTACGGCTAGCATATCTTTCTCTGTAACCGTGTAATTCTACTACATGGAATCCAAAGTTTTGCTAGCATAGTATATGGCGTATGGAAGGCCATCCCTCCTCTGTCCCAACACAGCCTCAACGGCAAAATCAAAGGCGTCCGTCATGATCTTGAATGGGAGAGACCAATCGGGTGGCTGAAGGATAGGAGCCTCTACAACCATATTCTTGAGAGTTTCAAATGCAGAAAGACATTTATCATCGACAATAAACTCGGTGTCTTTCGTCAGAAGATCAGACAACGGTCGGACAATTTTACTGAAGTCTCGTATGAAACGTCGGTAGAAACCGACATGCCCGAGGAAAGACCGTAGCTATTTCAGATTGGACGGTGGATTGAGTTTCTTTATGATATCCACCTTGGTCGGGTCCACCTCCATGCTCCGGTTGGAGATGATATGACCAAGGACCGTCCCTTGAGTCATCATAAAATGACTCTTCTCTCAAGAAAGCACGAGGTTAACCTCCGTACACCTCTGAAGCACGCGATCTAGGTCGTAGACCAAGAAATCATCCATGAAGACCTCCAAGATATCTCCCACCATGTCCGTGAATATCGAAAGCATGCACCTCTGGAATGTAGCCGGAGCATTACATAATCCAAAGGGAGTCAGTTTGAAAGCATACGTTCCGAATGAACAGGTGAATGTAGTCTTTTCTTGGTCTTCTAGAGCGATGGCCACTTGATTGTATCCCAAGTACCCATCAAGGAAGCAATAATGGCTCTTCCCGGCTAATCGTTTGATGATTTGATCGATGAACGGTAGCGGGAAGTGATCCTTCTTGGTCGCCTGATTCAAGCGTCTGTAGTCTACGCAGACACGCCAAGAAGTTGGTACTCGGGTAGCGATCTCCTCTCCGTCCTCATTTATCACTGTCGTGATACCCGTCTTGGTTACCACATGCAAAGGACTAACCCATTTCGAGTCGGAGATGGGATAGATAAAATCGACGCTCCACCACTTAGATATTTCCTTCATAACCACCTCTTAAAGATTTGGGTTCAGCCTGCGGTGAAACTCACAAGATGGCTTGGCGTCATCCTCGAGAAAGATGTGGTGGGAGCACAGAGACGGACTAATCCCATGGAGATAAGCTACTGACCACCCGATTGCCTTGCGGTTCTTCTCAAGAATCGCCATCAGACGGGATTCTTGATCTTTGGTTAGATTGGAAGAGATGATGACCGGAAACATTTCAGATTCACCCGTAAGGAATCGGTATTTCATGCTTTGACATAATGGTTTGAGTTCAGGGGGAGAAGGAACAGGAAGAGAGGGTTTGATTAGAGCCTGGGTATAGGCTGCTAAATCGATATGCGTCAGCTCTGCCTGTTTTGACTCAGAAAGATCTGGAGATGGTTGGACATTCTGATTTGATTCAGTCTCCAGACTGGTTATAGGCTCTGTAGATGGAGTCTGAAGTGATAGGAATTCGACGAAGCACTGCCAATCAGCATCGTCGGAATCGGAATGATCTGTGGATGATTGACAGTTATGAGTGTTCGCTTTGGACTCGAAGGGATATAAAATGTCTGAATGATATGAAAATATCTCAGAATCGTCCCCATCAAGAATTTCAATATTCGGCTCTAGGATTGTTCTCTCTAATCTCCCATCCTCGGATATCTGAATCTCAGCTTCAGCTAAAGGTGGGATGAAAGATTGGGTACTCGGTTTGGCCCAGACGGCTTCATCATCAGTTTGTATGAAGTCACAATCTTGATGACTGTTGGGCTCATTTTCAGATGCTCGCTCTGATTCAGCTGATTTGGAATTCAGTTCTTGGATCATCTCTATATGTATACTTTCGCCCTGGACGCGAAAGTACACCTTCCCGGTACCATAGTTGGAAATGGCCTTTGCTGTCGCCAGAAAAGGTCGTCCTAGTATGATCGGGGTATCGGTCACACATTCAGGGACCACCATGTCCAACACGATGAAGTCCACAGGGAATTTCAAACCTTTAATGGTGATGATAACATCTTCGATTAAACCCTTAGGCCTCTTGACCGATCTATCAGCAAATTGCAAGACCGTTCGACTTGGTCAAAGAGGCCCGAACTCAAACTTGTTGAGTAGGGAAGATGGAAGGAGATTAATTGAAGATCCGCTATCTAATAGAATCCAATCGAAAGTCTGATCGAGGATCTTGCATCTGACATATGGTGCTCCCGTATCTGATCTCTTGGCTGGGAGTCGATTCTGAATGGCATAACATGTATCCTTGGTCAGCACATGGATCTCAGAATAATGATTGCGTTGTCTCTTCTTTCTGCGGACGGTGGTTCGTTCTTTTAATCCTTTCTAGAGAAGAGGTATGTATGCCAAGGCTTCCGAAAGAGTGAGTTGGATCGTGAACTTGTTGAGCATCTCTTTCGTCAGATCAATTATTTGGATCTTTTTGGGATTTTTATTTTTAGCGCCTTTTCCTAAGCAGAGTGCTTTGGGAAAAGGAATCTGTACATCCTCCGGGTTAGTCTGTATAATCGGAGGATCGGAAGAAGAATAAGGAAATATTTTTGGAAAACAGGGACTTGCTTTCTTCGAATCATCAGGAAGATAAATATCTGGATCAACAATCTTTATATTCCTTTTTTGAGTTCTTCTCTTTTGTATATTTTTTTGCGATTTTCTATCATCATCACTATTTACAAAGAACGGTAAAGCATCTACATATGCATTCAGCTCTGGTTGCTCTTCAGACTTGGTGGCTTCAATACCACTATCTCCATTGTCAAAGGTTGCGGCTTCAGCACTGTCATCGATGTCGTCTACATGCTCGCTTGTGTTATCTGAAATATCTTCCTCGAGCCTAGTAGAGTCTCCGCCTACTGGAATTCTACTGCTCCTAAGAGAGATGAAATCAGCATCATCACAACAAAGATAATCATCGGAGAATGCATGTGATTGGAGGGTGGGCTCGGTCAAATCTACCTGCTCTGACTTCCGCTTCAGATTGTTTGGGTTGGGCTCTATCTAGGCAGGTAAGGCAGATTTTCCTTTGATAAGATCAGTGACATGAATTTTAAACTCATCCATTTCTCGCCTAAAAGAAGCATGTTGATTAGTGATCAGATTAGAGAGATAATCTATTGATGGGTTATCATGGAAAGACCCATGAGACCCGGATGAGTCGCCTCGGTGATAATGAGGCTGGTGCAGAGCTGGCTGCTGCTGTGGAGGATACTGCTGCTGATGCTGAGGTTGGTAAGTGCTCTGCCTCCACTGAGGTTGCTGATACTGACGAGGACCATAGTGTTGTTGCTGCTCTCTGTTCTGCCCCATTGGTGCCTGTGGATGCTGTTGGGAAGAAGCACATCTTGTTGACCAACAGAAACCAAGGTGATCACGACGGATCCCGGATTGCTGTAGACGGTCGTACCAAATCCCATTGACTTCTATAAATGGTTCAAGCATCCCAGAATAAGCTGGGGGCATGGATGCCAATGGTTGATCGCTCTGATACACCACCATCTGAGTGTCAAATGATGGCATCTGCTAGGTTTGCGGGTACACCGAGGGGTGATGAGCAGGCTTAGAATGCACATGGTAAATATGTTGAACTGGAGGCCTAGGAAGTATTCCTCGATCTCGGCTACCTGAGTCAGCTTGTGATCTCGAAGATCGGTTGGAGTCTGCATGTAATTCTTGAAGGCACATAATCTATGTATTCAGATCACTCAGGCATCGTTCAAGCTCGTCAATCTTGTCAAGCTTGTCTAAGTTTTGGCACTTTTTCTCAATTATTTCTATTCGATCCAACTTCTGACAAATGATCCCCATATCTGTTGATGGAGATTCGAGAGGAATCGAAAGAGCAGAAGATGGATTCTCTTCTTTTTATGCCACTCGAGAATGCTGGTGGTAAGTTGGTGGTTTCGTTTGATTGTAGACCCGAGTCTGGGACGTCGTAGTATAGTTCTCTACCATTTTCTCATACATGGCCCAGGCTTGATCTTCATGCATAGAGAAATACGATCCACCACAAGCGGCGTTCACCAGTCCCTGTAACTCCGATGTCAGCCCAGTGAAGAAACTCTGTACGAGAGTCGGCTTGGAAATCTCGTGGTGGGCACCCCGATCGATGACCTCTCTAAATCTGTCCCATGCTTCATGAAACTATTCGTTCCTGATCATGGTGAAATTACTGACCATATCTCGAGCAGCATTAGTTCGATCGAGAGGGTAATACTTGTTCAGATAAGCGGTTCTCAGCTCCTCCCATGTCGAAACGTATCTCCCCAGATGTTTTAGCCAGTAGGCTGCTCGGTCCACACGGGAGAAAGGAAATGCGATCAACTTGATCGTGTCCTTATTCACATGCGCATCATGCACTGTACTGCAGATTAGCTCGAATTCCTGAAGGTGCAGGTACGGCTCCTCAGTATAAAGCCCGTGAAACTTGGGCAACGGCTGGATCGTCTGAGGCCGGAACTCGAAGTTCCTATGAATAATAGGGAGACGGATCCACTGGTGGGTTGTAGTCGCCCCATGGTTATAGAGATGTTGCATTGTGCAGTTCTGGTCCACTGGTGGTCTCTCTGGTCCATCTTGCGACTCCTAGTCCTCAGGTCCTGGGTTCTCAGCTGCAGGCTGATCTTGTTGTGCGCGAAGCTGAGTCAGCTCAGCCCTGATATCCTTCATCATTCTACCTTGCTCCCTAATCTGATTCTGTATTGCTTCAAGGGAAGCAAGTAGACCGTTGTTGATTGCAACCTAATCTATGACGACATAAGTGGTCTGCGGTCCTTTACCATCCATGTCGTATGGAAAGGAAAAAGAATCGAAGTCAGGCTCTGCCAAATCAAAGTGTAGCTGTTGATGATTACCTGGAAGTGATGATGGTAGAGAAGGATTATGAGAAGAAATCGACGAAGAACTTCCAGGGTGAGGGTCACGCCTGGAAGGAACAATCTAAGTGGATTTCGGTTTGAGACGAGAGTCATCCCGAACCGATCTAGATGGACAGGTAGGCTCGCGAGAAAGAGGATCGGTCAGAGTCGACTGGAGCGATCGCCTTCCCATCATCTTGAAAGATTATTGGTTGATCATATCTCAAAGATTAGACTCACACTACAAACAAACACAAGGCAAACCCCGAGTTCACCAACGCAACCCTGGTGATGACCGTAAAAGTTCGGTCATTTATCTTTTCGGTTTTACGGTTGTTTGGCAGACAACGGTCTCTCAGATTAGCGAGATTAGATAGGTGCCTGAGACTTCGACGTCGTACTGTCCTGAGTTCTCACCGGAACTCACCTAGACTCAGCCAGTATGGAAGTAAGTATGGACCATTTCCGGCTACCCATGTTACTTGAGGACGGAGCCTTACGCAGTGTCCTCTAAACCTTCCACTCTGCTAAATGAACTCGGACCGTTTCTGGCTACCCGAGAACACCCACTGAAGATAAGGTGAGTTAAGGCGCGAACTAAGTAGTATTTCGATAGAAGCCCGGACTCTGGCTCTACCTTATGTGTCGTCGCTCTCTCTCTCAGAAAGTCTGGAGATGGTATCTGTGATGTAGTTTTTGGGGATTACTCTCCCAAGACAAGTGGAGTCGCTACGTTTATTTTAAAGTCAGATAGAATTAGCAGTCCATGTTTTAAGTTTCTGTTTTTACTTTTTTGGGTATTTTCAGAGAAAAGATCGTCTAACGTATTTTTGGATTTTGGGTTCAGCCCTAGATTCAAGCACTTAGGTGTCGCAACCTAAGCAATCATCTAATCTAAGCTACGATGTAAAGAGAAGGGGAAAACCGTAAAACACCTAACAAGCACCTAACTCGGAAAACCGTCGAGAAAAATCGCGATCAAGAAAGCCACGGTGGGTGCCCTGCTCCCCTAGGAGTACAGCCCTGGTGAAACAGACCCTGAGAAAGATACAAGTCGGGATGCCTTTACGAGGTCCCTTTCTACAAAAATAAAGAAACGGGCAAGTGCCCTTGATTTTTTTTAATTTTTTTTACAAGGAATTACAAAAAAAAAATGCGCGGCTTTTGAGGTTCTCAACTATGCGGCTCAACCTGTGCTGCAAAACTCAGAAACAAAAAACCGTGAAGTTAGTAAAATAAAATGGCGAAAAGAAAACCTAAATCTAAGTCTACGGTTGCCCTAGCGCTGCCTCCCTGGCAACGACGCCATCTGAAAAACTCAAAAATTCCATGGTCTTAATTCTTCAGAATCCTGCAAAGAAGGAAACAGAGAAAATGTATCGTGGTCGTTGTATCGACCAGGTGAGTTTTTACAGAAAAGATTAATTTTTAGTTAATCTTCTTTATTTATTTATACACCTAAACCAGATGTATAGTGTCAAGTACGGGAGTATCGAACTCATGGAGGCAAACTGTTGTTAAACTAGGGGAAACTATAGTAAAAGCTTAGATTTTGGATTTCCTAAATTTTATTTTATTTTTAAGGATTTTTTGGGATTTTTATTTGAATTTTAATGAATTTTATATTATTTTTGTGATTTTTTGAGTATTTTATATTTTCTACTATTTTGGAAAATATTTTAATTTTTATTTGGTTTTTATTTTGTTATTTTTATATTTTAATGTTATTTTCTGTTTTTATGAATTTTTAGAAGGTTTTTGGTATTTTTAGGGAATTTGGATTTTTTATGTGAAAAACTATTTTTTATATATTTTTTTTCAAAATATGATTTTTGTACTGTATATTGTATATAATACAGTATTTTATTATATTTTTATTATTTTTTATTTTGTATTTATTTAATGTGTATTTACTATGAATAGTATCTGTATACAATTAATAGGGGTATGAATGTGATATTAATAAAGCTGGGGGTTCGAGTGATAATATAGAAATGCTGGAGGGTGTAATGTGCAATTATCCCAAGTTGTCACATGCTGTTCACGTGAAGCTTCAGCTATCCCTGTATCTGTTGGACCCGTTTGAGAAATTACTACGTTTGGTAGATAGTTGTGCAAAAGTCCAGGACACAGGCTTGTTTGGTTGCTGGGTTGGACAGGGTTGGGTTGGGCTGGGTTGGGGTGGGTGAATAGTAATCTGTGAGGAAGAAGTACCCCTGTGAATAGTAACCAGGGTTGGGCCAACCCTGCCCAACCCTGCAACCAAACAGGCCCTAATCTTCACGTGATTGTGCACCTGCAGAGATCTATTCGAAAATAAAATAAGTCATGGGGGTTAGACCATAAATTGCCTCCTATGCATACGCATAATGCGTGCTTTGCAGATAAACGGTGGGGCGGTACGTCACTGTGATAATGATGCGTGATGCAATTGAGGCCGTGCAATCGGCTTGAATCAGGTGGATACTATTGAATTTCACAGTGACATCTGTTCTTTCCAAATTGGATTAGATAGCAGCGATTCAAAACAGAACCCGCAGTGGGTGTTCTCCAGCAATTGGGGTTCGATCTCTACCCTTTTCCTGACGAATTGAAGCTCTGCTCAAGCCTTATTTATGGTTAATTGCTCTTCAATTTAGAAGGTTCTCCAGTGGGTGCAACAATATATGGCTGTGCACTTGAAGCAAAAGCTATCCATCCCCAAATTAGTGATATGCTCCCAGTGGAAGAATATTATCAGATTAGCTTCATTTTCAAATGACGATTTCTTGATTTCCTGGTGTGCTATCGAACAAGCTCGTTGAACTGCAGGTCCTGGAGATAGATAGACTGACTTGAGCACGAAGCTCGATCCAAATTCACATCGAAAGGAGAGGGTACACGGAAGGCGGTGGAGAAGCTCTTGGTCTGATGTGTGGTGGATGCTCAGCTGCAGGGATCCTGGCTTCGTGTTGAGCAGGTTGCCTCACATCTGTATGATCCTTCTGTTTCTATTCAGATGGCTGCGGAAATCAATGCGCTGGTGCTTCTAAGTCAGAGGGAGGTATGCTCCGAACTGCGTATGCGTGACTACATATCATCATCGATGGCGAATCGATGGATCTCTGGAAATGAAGTGCAAGCGGTGTGCAATCGATGAAAATGATATCCAAGGATGGTGCTAAAGGCGATGCAATTCGGATGCGTGTCTGATTTATATGTTGCGTTCTGGTGAGGTCGACTTCTAGAGGATGAACGACCTGCAAGTGACAAATACAACTCGAGGACGACTCCTCGGTCCGAATCAAACAGGAACCGGGATTGGGCTCTATCTGGTGAAGGTGGAAGGGGATTGGCGTGGAATTGAATGTCGGAAGGAGATTAAGACTTGCGTGTAGTAGAAGGGGAAATGAGGTGAAACACGGCGATGAAATGGAACC
Organism: Ottelia alismoides; assembly: GCA_037367405.1. Classification (NCBI taxonomy): domain Eukaryota; kingdom Viridiplantae; phylum Streptophyta; class Magnoliopsida; order Alismatales; family Hydrocharitaceae; genus Ottelia; species Ottelia alismoides. The sequence continues at coordinate 237,564 of JAZKJV010003208.1, forward strand.
GATATGGAATTGAAGAGAACGTATTTGAGAAGCGAAGAGAGGTTTGAGAATGGAGGGAAGAGATGAAGATAGAAGGAGAGGTAGAAGATAAGAGAGGAAGAGGACCTAACCTGGGAGAGAAATACGGAGACGTTGATGCCTGGGAACTGGATAGTTGCCTCGATGCACCGGTGACGGATGCAGAGGCTAATGCGACGGAGCATGGGCTGCACGCCGACGGCGATCTCGCCGCACCTCTCTTCTCGCTCAACGGGAAAAGAACCTGAGCCTGTCACCCTCGCACTCACTCTCAACCTCGGAGCTCTGAAAGAAGAGGTGGAAAATGGCAGATGCCGCCGATTGAGGAAGGAGGTTCCTATTTATAGACGTAGAGAGGTACAGTCACCAGCGGGGGATGACGAGAGTGGGAGGTCGTTGGAGAACGGCCGGCCAACGGCCGACCATTGGAGAGGTTGGAGAAACGGCGGCGGTTGACGGTGGAGGAAGGAGGAGGTGGGTTCAATGGGGAAGAAGAAGAAGAGAAATGAAGATGACGGAGGAAATTTGGGAAAGTAGGAGAGAGAAGGTGGAAAATAAAAGAGGGAGAGAGAAAAAAGGGGGAGAAATAAAAATAAAATTAATATAATTAAATAATTAATAATAAATTTAATTAATAATAATTTCGAAATTAAATAAATAATTAATCAATAAAAATAATTAATAAATTATTTAAATAATTAATTGAGTAATTAAGTATTAATTAAATAATTTAAATAGAAAAATAATTATGTAATTAAGTTATTATTTAATTTCATAAAAAAATTAACTAAATAATTTAAATAAATAAATAAATGAGATATTATTTATTTTATTAAAAATAAATAAATGAATAAGTATATTAATGTATTAAATAATAGTATAAATTACAATTTATTGTGTAGTATACCAATACAGACCCGAAAACCGCGTTTTTTGCATTAACTCTGATTTTAGCGAAAGTAGTGTCATTTTGTAGATAATTGAAAAATATAATTTTAGGGACTGCGTTTGCTTAATTCGGAGTTGATACGACCGGGTTATGAGGCGTGAACGAAAAAAGTAGTGGCTTCGGGCCTCCGGATTTTATTGGTATTTTAAGTTACTTTTATTTTTATATTTTTATATACAATTTAGTTGATTTTAAGAAAAAGAATGAAGTTAATCGGGTTTACAGTTATTTAATTAAAAATCAGGGAAGTTTCTACACATAATACATATATACAACGGGGTCCAAAAAGCCGAAACTCACCAGTTTTATCCGAATATTTTTCTAATATTTTTAATAAATAGTACTATGTACAAAACAGATTCTAAAAGTGAGTTTGGTCAATTTGGAGATTTCTATAAATAGTTATGAACCTAGGAAGTCGGCTATTGCGGCTTTTACGATTCATTGCGATTATTTTATTTCTATTCCGAAATATTTTTCTAATATTTTTATAAAGTAATATATATTTTTTGAACAACTTTTACAAAAGGAGTTTGTTATTTTGATATGGTTGATGATAAATAAAATAGGTGAAGCATTTACAAAGTGAAAAATGGGTAAATTATATTTTTGGTCTTGATTTTCTTGAAATTTTTATAAGTTATGATCCTTATCTCCCCCTACTTATTTCTTTTGTCGAACCGGTTAATATTGACCTGGTCTCGGGGTTAGGATCAATATGTATATTACATATACATCCTTCTTTTCTTTTTATTTTTGCTTTTTCTCTTTATTCTTTTATTTTAGCAAAAATAAGTGTTAAATATATAATATTAATATTTATGGTTAGAATGTTAATTAGATGGAATTAGTGGATATTTACATGTATTTTACCAAGGATTTTAGCCAAAATGAAATAATAAAGGCAATGGATCATGGATTCATCAATCACCGAAGCGTCCATGAAATAGACTGCCCATAGAGAGGATATCGTCCTCACAATACCGGTGCGTAGGGTATTGACGATCCGCTCCCAGAATACGTCGGTGCACAATCTTCGTCCGCACACACCGACGAGACCGTCCTCGAAAGTACCTCCGAGAACTTGCAACCGAGAAGAATATATCGCAGATGCGGTAGTAGAACAGGGAACGAAGACGACAGCATGATAGTTTTTCTTGCGAGTAAAGGAAAATGACGTCGGGGTATGCGTATAAAGAAGTGTTGCATGCCCTAGCGCATGGTAGTTTTCATTTTCTGAAAATACCCCTCAACCGGTGTGCCTTTTCGAATTCTGAAACCGCGACCGCAACAAGCCATTTGGGTCGAGTTGAATTTTCATTTCAGTCGAATCCAAATTAATCCACATGATTAATTTAATCGACCTGCCAAATAAAATCCGTAGCAAAAGTATCGAGACCCACGATCCGAATTAACTCTCCCGAGCCCGATCCTGAGCCTGAGCCTGAGCCTGAGCCGGAGCCAGAGCACGCGCACACACATGTGGTCCTCCGTTCCTCCTCTCTACTATTTCTACAAGAGCTTGGGTTGTGAACTCATGTATAAGCCCACCAAAAGTTTAGATCTAGTAGATGTGTCATTAAACTTCTAACCAAGCTGTTCCATGTTTAAAATTCGGGAATTCCCAACTTTCCCTCCAAGTCAATTTATTTCCCAATTGAGACCAAATTGACTCCTAATGTAATTGCATAGGTTTTCCAATTAAAACCTAATTACATCCCTTTAAATACAACAATACTCCATGAATTCACCAATTTGAAAAAGATATTTAAAGAGAGTTAAAAGACATCTTTCGACTGCCACACTTTGCTTTCAGTAAAGGTACCTTCCGATTTGAACCCCTACCCGAGTTTACTACTTTCACTTTAACATGAATGAAGTGAACTATGTCTTGAAATTCATACCTTGGTGTTAAAGTATACGATAGAAACAACAAATCATTGTTCTTGGTACATTTTTCAGGGTTGGTGCTCTTAAAGGCCATGAACCCTTATCCTATTTCATGATTGTGTTCAGGAAAGACCCTCTTCCTTTAACTGCAACCCACAGTAACACTCACATAGGTGGCGTTCTCCAAGGATGCATTGCTAACATCTTGCCCTCAAGCTTGAACCCATTCGAAGCCTACGCTCTTCCTAAACTTGCAGTTTGTATGGCACTCAGGGTTCCAGGGATAAGACACTCATGCATAAGCATTAGAATTAAGAGTGCTAACAAGTTCTCCAAACAGCTTGTTATTACCGCATTGAACCTACTTTGTGGGATCTCCACTCAGATAGGTTGGGTTGCTACTGTAGAGGAACTTCCAATAGGTCTCAGTCCCATCCTAGCCTAGACCTTAGGACTAAAGATCTATCAAGTCCCTTAGTCAATGGACCTGCCGTGTTGTCTTTGGATCCAACAAAATCCACAACCAACACTCCTCAAAACACCAAATCTCTTAACGTCTTAAGTCTGATTTGCATGTCTCTCATTATTTTTTGATTGAACTTTGAACTCTTGATCTTGACAATTGTGGTCATGTTGTCACAATGCACCGAGATCGCAGGAACTGGCTGACCCATCTTGGGAATTTCAGGAAGAAGTTCCCTTAACCATTCAGTCTCAATTCCAGTGGTGTCCAAAGCACACAGCTCGACCTCAAAGGTAGACCGATCTAGAATGGTCTGCTTCATAGACCTCCAGGAGATTGCACTGCCTCCAAGGGTAAAGACATACCCAGTAACACAATTACTCCCTGACTCCTCTATTTTCCCTATCCAGCTTGCATCACTATATCCTTCTAGTACAGATGGATATCTACCATAATGCAAACTAAGGGAAATAGTTCCCTTCAAGTACTTCAATGCTCGATCCAGAGCCTCCCAGTGAGTACAGTTAGGACAACTAGTGTATCTACTTAGCTTTGCAATCGAGAATGAAATATCAGGTCTCGTGCAATTTGCAAGATACATTAAACTTCCTATTACTTGTGAATACCTTAGCTGAGCTACAGGTACTCCACTTTTGTTCTTAAATAATGTTTTGGATGAATCAAAAGGAGTGCTTATAGCTTTGCAATCTTGATATCCAAATTTCTCGAGTACCTTCTCAACATAGTGAGATTGAGAAACTACAATCCCATAAACTGACCTTGTCAGTTTGAGACCCAAGATCACATCAGCAATACCCATGTCCTTCATCTCAAACTTTCTACTTAAGAATGTTTTAGTCTCGTTAATAATCCTCATATGTGATCCAAACAACAATATGTCATCAACATATAGGCAAAAGACAATATTCTCATCACCTTTCACCTTGGAATAAACACACTTATCGGATTCATGAACCTTAAAGTCACATGACAAAATAGTTTTGTAAAATTTTTCATGCCACTGCTTTGGTGCTTGTTTCATTCCGTAAAGAGATTTAACAAACTTGCAAACATTTCCCTCATTCTAAGCAGTCACAAGCCCATCAGGTTGATCCATCTAGATCTCCCCCTCAAGATCGCCATGCAAGAATGCGGTCTTCACATCCATCTGGTGGATAAAGAGATCATATACCGATGCCAATGCTATGAGCATCCGGATTGTGGTCATCTTAGTTACAGGGGAATAGGTATCAAAATAATCGATACCTTCTTTTTTCCTAAAGCCTTTAGCAATTAATCTGGTTTTATGCTTTTCAATTGATCGGTCAGGCCTAAGTTTCCTCTTAAACACCCAATTGCACCCAATGGTAGAGCACCCTTTGGGTAAATCAACCAACTCCCAAGTTCCATTAGCCATAATGGAATCCATCTCAGATTTGATGGCTTCCTTCCATTGTTTTGCTTCAGATGAAGCCATGGCTTCCTTGTAACTTGATGGATCACCCTTGATCTGGTAGACAACAAAGTCACTACCCAGATCCTTGGCTATCCAAGATCTTTTACTCCTCCTTGGCTCAATTTTTTCTGAAAGATCATTGGGTTCAGTTTGAGTCTCAACCCCCACATTCGTTATCCTTTCCACTTGATCTGGAATAGATCCTGATGTGGAGGCACTCTCAATGGTCAAATTCTGAGGGATCCCAGTCTTCATAGGGAAGACATCCTCAAAGAAGGTAACATCACGGAGTTCAATAATAATGTTGACATCTATGCCTGGTATCTCGGACCGAATTACCAAGAACCTATATGCATAGCTACTTTCCAAGTAACCTAAGAAGACCGCATCAACAGTTTTAGGACCTAGCTTCTTTCTCTTGTGTTCTGGGACTAAAACCTTAGCGAGACAACCCCATACTTTGAGATATCTTAAGCTCGATTTCCTATTTCTTCAAAATTCAAAAGGACATTTTTCCATATACCTTGGAGGAACCCTATTCAGAATATGGCAAGCCATATTCAAGGCTTCTCCCAGCATATATGTTGGAAGTCCAGAACTCTGTAGGAGAGCATTGATCATGTCAGTTAAGGTTCTATTTTTCCGTTCTGCTATCCCATTGGATTGTGGTGAATATGGAGCAGTAACTTCATGAACTATACCAAATAATTTGCATTGTTCATCAAACAAGTTAGAGGTATTTACACCTCCTCTATCTGACCTAAGACGTTTAAGCACTTTTCCTGTTTGTGTCTCAACCTCATTCTTAAATATAAGAAATTTCTGTAAGGCTTCATCCTTGGTTTTCATTAGATATACATAACAGTATCTACTTCCATCATCTATAAAGATGATAAAGGATTTCTTATTGTCTCAGGTCAACACACCATTAAATTCACAGATATCCGTGTGCATTAGATCAAAGATCTCACTATCTCTAGAGACAAACTGAAAAGTCTCCCTAGGTGTCTTAGCTTGCACACAAATTTTACATTTTTGAGTTTTACCAATAGTGTGTTTAGGGATCAACTCTAAATTCATCATTCTTTTAATTGAATTTAAGTTAACATGTCCCAATCTACCATGTCACAGATCACAAGATTCTAGATTATTAACTATATGAGACACATAATTAGAACATTCAGAACTTAAAACATTTATTGCATCAATATTTACTGAATCACATCTAGTTCTAAACAACAAATCAAAATATGCCAAGTAGCCTTTTCCATAAAAAATGCCATGTCTCAGAATGACAACTTTATTACATTTAAAATTCAATTCAAAACCATTTCTAACTAAGATAGAGGCAGATAAAACATTCTTTTTGATGTTAGGAACATGCAACACCCTGTGCAACGTCCAGAGGAGAACCTCAAGTTGACTTGTCCCGACCCTAGCACCTTGGCTGCAGAATCATTCACCATCTTCACAGTCCTACCACTGCAGGCCTGATAAGAAGAAAACAAAGTTCTGTCAGAATAAATATTTACATTGGCTCTTGTATCCACAAGACACTTATTTGGATCATGAATATGGTATAGTTCAGGTTTTACAGAGACATACCCCTCGCTAGCCCCAAGTCCCATAGTGATCATATTCACTTGTGGACTCTCGTCTGCAGCTGATGAACGTAAAATTCGCCTCGATAATAAATATATCTTAAGTCGTAGTATAGGGGGCGGATTTTGTTTAGCAAAAACCACAGTCTTTGATTGCTGTGGAATATTTTTGCTTGGTAAGTGTACCAAGGTCAAACACAGGGATACGGCAACCTAATGTGTGTATTGAATTTTGATTCAAGAAGCTCAATATGATTTATCCAAATTTCAGGTCCATATGCAAATTATGAAGCACTAAGCTATTTACAAAGTAATGCCATGATGCATGCATTTTTTTAGACATTTTTATGCGAGTTAAAGTGATGCATGTGCAAATAATGCAATAGAATATGCATGATGAATCAAATTCTACAATTATACCCTAAAATATGAGCAACACAATATAGAATGAAGTTAGAGCCATTTTGAACACATCATTAAAAATCGGTCATGAAATCAATCAAAACAAGTAGAGCTAGGTCCCATTTATCACATAAAAACTCACTTAAATTTAAACAGTGTCAAATGGAACAAATAAGTATGCTAGAATGTAGAGGACAAAATAAGGATCAAAACGACACTAAAATCATGCAATTTGGACCTACTATGCTCAAGTTATGCTAAAAACAGTGCAAGGGCATAAATGTAATAAAAATGCAAGAAAAATAAAGGATAAATATTGCATTTAGGTCCCTGGAAGGACCTAAATGCAATTAATGAAAACCGCCTGGGCCCAAGTGAAATATTTCTACTGCGCGCAGGGGCCTTTTTGTGATTTCTGAAAATCTGGGGGCGTTCCTGTAAATAACCCAGGCACGCACGTGAGGCACGTGCCTGGGGACCATTTTGCAAATAACATAATTTCCGGGGTCTGGCATGCAAATGACCCAACACCCCACGTGCAAGGCACGCGAGGGCTAGGTTCGGGTCCGCCCGCAGGTTCGGTTACACGTGGCAAGTGCTGGAGGTTCGGGCATAGGCCCGAGTAGCCCGAAGCAGCTGGTTCGGAGGGAGGCTTGGCGTGTCCACGTGTCCCTATCTGAACCGTTCGATCGGAACGATCGAACGGTAACTGTATCTTCTCCTCCGCCGTGCGTCACCGGAGGAGGCGGAGCTCCGGTGAACCGCAGGTTGCTCCGCTGAGCTCCACCATGCAAGGCAGAAGTCCGAGGAGCGAGTAGACACGTTGGCGGAGGTCCTGGAGATCCAACGAAGCTTCGGGGGTGATCGGCGGTGTAACTTGGTGAAGCCTCGCCGGAGTATAGGAGCTCGAAGGAGCTCCGGCGCAAGATCCGACCAATCAAGATACCTGCAAGGTTAGTCAAAGCCGAAGCGTGTTGTGAGTGTAAAGTGGGTGAAATGGAGTCCCAGGAAAGTGGTCGGAGCGGGGGACCAGGGTCTCCTTCCCTGGCGGAGCAGAGGAGGAGGTGGCGGAAGGTGGACATGGTTGTGGAGAAGGGAAGGGTGAGTCGGAGGAAGTTGGCGAGGATGATGGCGTTGTTGCGAAGCTGGTGAGCGGGTTAAATGGAGGATGAGTGAAGGGTAGATGGGGGGAAAAATTTGGAGAAAACAAGGGAAAAACACCTCGCCGGAGCGAGGTGTTGGTGGAGGCTGTGATCTAGGCTGAGGCCTTCATCGGACCTCGGGGGGATCTTCGCACGACGGGGGCGATCATCCCCGGTGCTCGGTGGTGCCCGGAGGTCACCCATACGCGGCGGAGCCACCGCGGGTCGACACCGGACAAAAGCCTTCTTCGCCTCAACGCCCCGCCCTCTCCGCTGTCACCGGAGGGGCGGGGGAGACTGGGCTAGAGCCCACAATGGTGGACATGCGCTCCGATGGCGGGGAAGGGGGTTATATAGGTGAAGGTGGTCGGGGGTTACAGTGTCGGCGAGGCGTTTTCGAGCGAGGAATAAATGACGAGGGGAGTAATGGAGAGGGGTTTTGACGAAGGCGCGAGGATGGCTGAGGATATGGCTTCGTGTAGGTGGCATTATGAGCGGAAGGAGGAGACTGGTGCGGTGGCTAGAAATGGAAGGGGGAGGAGGTTCGACGAGGCGTAACGCCTGGGCAAGGGAGTTACTCGAGGAAGGAGATGACGGAGGTCCGTTGGATCTATCGATCCAACGGCTGCGGTTGGAGTGTCAGCGGAGGGCCACGATGAGATCATCAGGATCTGATCGTGTGGCTGGGAGAGAGGCGGGTGTGAGTGGTTAGGATCGATCGGTGGGAGAGATCCAACGGTGAGGGATAGATAGGCGACGTGGCCAGATAATGGGCGTTAGATAGATGTAGGATCTGAGGGCTGTGGTGAGGGGATACGTGGCAGGTTGAGGGGCTTTGGATGGGGAGATGATCGGACGACTGTAGATGGGGCGCGAGTGGGCGGTCCTGATCTGATCTAAGATCAGATCGGGCGGCTGAGAAATGGGGCGGGTTTGGACGATGGATATGGGGGCGATTGGAACAGATCCAATGGCCGAGGAAGCGCGCCAGGTGGCGTGACGCGGAGCGGGCCACGTGGGCGGCCCAGAGGGCGCCACATGGCCCAATCAGAACAATTCAAACATAAAAACAAAGAAAAATACAAAAGAAATAGGTAGAGGCCGATTTTGGAAAAAGTCAAAACATGAAAGTTGCTCGCCTCGACGAGATCTACAACTTTCATGTTGGGCAAAAAGCCAAAAGAGGTCATCTGTACAAAAGCTATTTTTGGGGGTATTTTTAAGGGGATAAAAACACCAAGTTTGCGGTTTTGAGATCTTTTTGTATTTTTTTATCTTTTTAAGGTTAGTAAAATATAGACAACTTATCTACCTAATTTTTAGGGGTTTTTGAGTGATAAAATAATTACAGAAAAATAAGGACAATTAAAAACAAATAATTAAGGGTTAATTATACACAATATAGTACATGATAAAAATAGAAAATTAGAGGATATTTTTATTGGCTTGTTTAAGCAGGGATTTTAATAAGGAGTTTTTAGCATGATGAATATGAGATTCATCATACCCCTATACTTAAACCATGCTCGTCCTCGAGCTTCTAAAGAATGAAGGAGTTGGATTAATTCCTGACAGTGCGTGTGAAAAATTCAAGGCTTGATCTTTCGAAGACCCTTGACCTGGGTGATCCTAAAATTCTGGGTTTATCCAAGCCTTAGTCAGAAGGAATCCAACTTCTCTGATCATCAGACTCTCTTTTTGTACATATAATATAAGGATATGACATTTAGTGTACTGCATTCCATGAGAGCCGAGTCGATGCATCACCCAAAGATCCAGTCCCAAAGACTCACCTCTAGACCTAATCCTCAATACTAGGGAATAAGTATGTTCTTGCTTCAGTCCACCGTCTCATTAGTTTGTCAGACTTTGAAATGTTGATGGACGACTAGATGATGGAGGTACTAGGATTGTGTATAATTTTCTCACCCTCACATTGGAACAAGAGCCTCTCGAGTGCCTTTTACTCAACACATGTATATTAATACTTTGTTGATCAATGTGTCCGTCAAGAGAGTTGGAGTCGTCTGCACTTGTTTTTCTGGGAGTACACCGGGATGTGTCTTTTCTGAGTATCTAAGATACCTTCGACACCCAGACTTGTATCGCTTACGATGCAGGGCCCTTTTTGTGGTGTCAGCCCGACTCCTTGGTCCTATTTAGCGCTTGGTCCAAGTGGACACTTTGAAAATGGTTGGGAGCGCTCGCCATTGGTGGAAGCTCATTTGGAATTGACTTTGATTTAGAGCTTTTCTTTGACATTTCATTTCTTTTGTTGGCTAGGTCCACTGCTTTTACAAAGAGATTGGCGCACACTGATCAACAAGTTTCTTTAAGTTTCATCACACCCTGGCACTTTTAGGTAAATACCAAGAGATAGCATATGAATCTTGATCACATACTGGCTAGGGTTTTTGCTGACACTTAGGTTTTCTAAAGCCTTCATTAACTTTGTCCCATCCTCGAATATCATAAGATCGGGTCTAAATTTGAATATCTGATCCTAGTTCCTCAAGTGATATCTCATCTCAGCTCATCAATCATGCAGTTGTGGAAGTGACTGTGCTGATCATATTTTCTTGAAAGTAGAGATAAAGAGTGCAATATAGCACTCAAATCTTTAAACCAGAGGAGTGTGGATATTTAAGTCAGGAAAGCCCTAATGACTAAGGCATGTTAACTCAGACTCTCAAGATCCCAGAGATCCAGTGTCCTCAAAAATCCTCAAGCCTTGCGTGAGTGTGATTGTGTCAGGAATACACCAACTCCATGGGTTAGTGAATTTTTGTGTGATTTTTATCTTTTGCAAATTTTTATGGGTTTTAATTTTCGTTTTTTTTAATTCCTCGGAGAGACAATGACTGGCCCAGGCTCAAATAAAAGTATACACTTTCAACCAGTATGGGTGTAAGTACGGGCCGAGGCCCGTGTTACTTGAGGACGGGGCCGTATGCGATGTCCTCTAAACCACCCACTCTGCTAAGGGAGACCGAGGTTCCCTCACTGAAAATGCCTACTAAACCTAGTAGTCAGAGTCAACTCCAAGAATTTTTTTTACAGGAAAAATCACAAAAATTAAACCCTCAAATTTTAATTTTTACAGGATTTTACTCAGTTCACTAGTTTACCAAAACCCAGCCCGAAAAATAAAATTTTAAAAAGTTTTAAAAACGCGAGCTAAGGTTAAAGTAATATACAATGATTTACGGTATACCCCCTATACTTAAAATTTGCTATGTCCTCATAGCACAAGTGCCATGAAGCCAATGCTCGGTTCAAGTACAGGGTGATATAGCGGAACTGAGGAGGAGGGTCCCCCTATACTTAGGCCAAAATTGGCCTAAGTACAAGCAGACAGGACGAGGGATGGAAGAGCAGGCAGGTCCCCCTATACTTAGGCTACAAATAGCCTAAGTAAGGTCTGCGTTCGGGGGGGGGGGGGGGTTCTATGATACAAGGGTGAGGGGGAGGGGGTTCGTGAAGAATAGATAGACACAGAGAGAGAGATAGAGAGAGAGAGTGAAATATACAGGGGAAGGGTGGGGGTGAATATGTGCGGTGTAGGTGTGTGTGTGTATGTGTGCGGGGGGGGGGGGGATTTTTTTTGAATACAATATGCAAGACTGAAAAATAAATATGCAGATGCAAGTTTTTTTTTTACAAAATGCAAAGCAATTTTTGACTGCTGAGATCTCCCAAATCCTTCACAGGTTCTTTCGCGGCCTCTTCAGCGGAAGTATTTGACTTCACGCCTCCATGAGGATCAAGCGTCCTCGATCACCATGGGCCCTGCCACAAAAGATAAACGTTAGAAAACCAGAGAAATTAAATCCGCAAAATAATATGCAACTAAATGATGCATGGAATGAAGACCTAGAAATTATTGAATTAATTAAAAAAATCAAAATTCAAAAATTAAACAAAGCCGTATCCCCGGCAACGGCGCCATTTGATGAACGTAAAATTTGCCTCGATAATAAATATATCTTAAGTCGTAGTATAGGAGGCGAATTTTGTTCAGCAAAAACCACAGTCTTTGATTGCTGTGGAATATTTTTGCTTGGTAAGTGTACCAAGGTCGAACACAGGGATACGACAGCCTAATGTGCGTATTGAATTTTGATTCAAGAAGCTCAATATGATTTATCCAAATTTCAGGTCCATATGCAAATTATGAAGCACTAAGCTATTTACAAAGTAATGCCATGATGCATGCATTTTTTTAGACATTTTTATGCGAGTTAAAGTGATGCATGTGCAAATAATGCAATAGAATATGCATGATGAATCAAATACTACAATTATACCCTAAAATATGAGCAACACAATATAGAATGAAGTTAGAGCCATTTTGAACACATCATTAAAAATCGGTCATGAAATCAAGCAAAACAAGTAGAGCTAGGTCCCATTTATCACATAAAAACTCACTTAAATTTAAACAGTGTCAAATGGAACAAATAAGTATGCTAGAATGTAGAGGACAAAATAAGGATCAAAACGACACTAAAATCATGCAATTTGGACCTACTATGCTCAAGTTATGCTAAAAACAGTGACAAGGGCATAAATGTAATAAAAATGCAAGAAAAATAAAGGATAAATATTGCATTTAGGTCCCTGGAAGGACCTAAATGCAATTAATGAAAACCGCCTGGGCCCAAGTGAAATATTTCTACTGCGCGCAGGGGCCTTTTTGTGATTTCTGAAAATCTGGGGGCGTTCCTGTAAATAACCCAGGCACGCACGTGAGGCACGTGCCTGGGGACCATTTTGCAAATAGCATAATTTCCGGGGTCTGGCATGCAAATGACCCAACACCCCACGTGCAAGGCATGCGAGGGCTAGGTTCAGGTCCGCCCGCAGGTTCGGTTACACGTGGCAAGTGCTGGAGGTTCGGGCATAGGCCCGAGTAGCCCGAAGCAGCTGGTTCGGAGGGAGGCTTGGCGTGTCCACGTGTCCCTATCTGAACCGTTCGATCGGAACGATCGAACGGTAACTGTATCTTCTCCTCCGCCGTGCGTCACCGGAGGAGGCGGAGCTCCGGTGAACCGCAGGTTGCTCCGCTGAGCTCCACCATGCAAGGAAGAAGTCCGAGGAGCGAGTAAACACGTTGGCGGAGGTCCTGGAGATCCAACGAAGCTTCGGGGGTGATCGGCGGTGTAACTTGGTGAAGCCTCGCCGGAGTATAGGAGCTCGAAGGAGCTCCGGCGCGAGATCCGGCCAATCAAGATACCTGCAAGGTTAGTCAAAGTCGAAGCGTGTTGTGAGTGTAAAGTGGGTGAAATGGAGTCCCAGGAAAGTGGTCGGAGCGGGGGACCAGGGTCTCCTTCCCTGGCGGAGCAGAGGAGGAGGTGGCGGAAGGTGGACATGGTTGTGGAGAAGGGAAGGGTGAGTCGAAGGAGGTTGGCGAGGATGATGGCGTTGTTGCGAAGCTGGTGAGCGGGTTAAATGGAGGATGAGTGAAGGGTAGATGGGGGGAAAATTAGGAGAAAACAAGGGAAAAACACCTCGCCGGAGCGAGGTGTTGGTGGAGGCTGTGATCTAGGCTGAGGCCTTCATCGGACCTCGGGGGGATCTTCGCACGACGGGGGCGATCATCCCCGGTGCTCGGTGGTGCCCGGAGGTCACCCATACGCGGCGGAGCCACCGCGGGTCGACACCGGACAAAAGCCTTCTTCGCCTCAACGCCCCGCCCTCTCCGCTGTCACCGGAGGGGCGGGGGAGACTAGGCTAGAGCCCACAGTGGTGGACATGCGCTCCGGTGGCGGGGAAGGGGGTTATATAGGTGAAGGTGGTCGGGGGTTACAGTGTCGGCGAGGCGTTTTCGAGCGAGGAATAAATGACGAGGGGAGTAATGGAGAGGGGTTTTGACGAAGGCGCGAGGATGGCGGAGGATATGGCTTCGTGTAGGCGGCGTTATGAGCGGAAGGAGGAGACTGGTGCGGTGGCTAGAAATGGAAGGGGGAGGAGGTTCGACGAGGCGTAACGCCTGGGCAAGGGAGTTACTCGAGGAAGGAGATGACGGAGGTCCGTTGGATCTATCGATCCAACGGCTGCGGTTGGAGTGTCAGCGGAGGGCCACGATTAGATCATCGAGATCTGATCGTGTGGCTGGGAGAGAGGCGGGTGTGAGTGGTTAGGATCGATCGGTGGGAGAGATCCAACGGTGAGGGATAGATAGGCGACGTGGCCAGATAATGGGCGTTAGATAGATGTAGGATCCGAGGGCTGTGGTGAGGGGATACGTGGCAGGTTGAGGGGCTTTGGATGGGGAGATGATCGGACGACTGTAGATGGGGCGCGAGTGGGCGGTCCTGATCTGATCTAAGATCAGATCGGGCGGCTGAGAAATGGGGCGGGTTTGGACGATGGATATGGGGGCGATTGGAACAGATCCAATGGCCGAGGAAGCGCGCCAGGTGGCGTGACGCGGAGCGGGCCACGTGGGCGGCCCAGAGGGCGCCACGTGGCCCAATCAGAACAATTCAAACATAAATACAAAGAAAAATATAAAAGAAATAGGTAGAAGCCGATTTTGGAAAAAGTCAAAACATGAAAGTTGCTCGTCTCGACGAGATCTACAACTTTCATGTTGGGCAAAAAGCCAAAAGAGGTCATCTGTACAAAAGCTATTTTTGGGGGTATTTTTAAGGGGATAAAAACACCAAGTTTGCGGTTTTGAGATCTTTTTGTATTTTTTTTATCTTTTTAAGGTTAGTAAAATATAGACAACTTATCTACCTAATTTTTAGGGGTTTTTGAGTGATAAAATAATTACAGAAAAATAAGGACAATTAAAAACAAATAATTAAGGGTTAATTATACACAATATAGTACATGATAAAAATAGAAAATTAGAGGATATTTTTATTGGCTTGTTTAAGCAGGGATTTTAATAAGGAGTTTTTAGCATGATGAATACGAGATTCATCAGCAGCCTTACGTTGAGCCTTTAAGGACATGCAATCCTTCTTCCAATGGCCAACCTGATTACAGTGTCAGTATGGTTTATTCTTTGTCTTTTTCTGGATCTTTCCCTTTGGTTTCATTTTATTGCTGTTGGTACCCTTCCACTTCTTATCCTTGACCTTAGAGGTCATGAAATTTACCTTATCCTGAATATCAACAGGAACCACATGTTTTTGTTTCCTATGTTCCTCCTCTATGGCAATTGCCACCATCAAGTCATCCATAGAAAATTTCCCCTTCCTATATTTCAGGGTCATACCGAAGTCTTCCCAAGGCTTGGGAAAATTTTCTATGATGAAAATAATCTAAAACTTCTCTGGAAGTTTCATTTCAGCATTTTCTCAACCATGGAGCAAGTGTAAAAACTTGTGTACCTATTCAGAAACCGACTTCCCTTTGGCCATGGAAAACTTTAAGAATTTGATGATGGATTATTTCTCAATACCGAGATCTTCGGTATTATACTTCCGATCCAAATCTTCCCATAGCCCCTCCACAGTCTATGTGGTCTATAAGTCAAACAACGTGTTGGACATGGCTAACAAGATGCAACCATTACATATACATCTCTTTCCTTCCACGCGGATTACGCCTTCTGGCTATCAGGTGTGGGGTTTTTCGTTTCCACCATATGACAACCGGTTTCAAGCATAGAGATTAATCCTATGGTAGTTAACCGGATTTTCATACGTTGTTGCCAACACTTGAAATTCTGACCACCGAATTTCTCAAGCATACCCGTCATATCCACCCTCGATTTAAACATTGTTTCCGACATGATTTTAAAACCGATTTCAGATATCCTCTCTAAGATTATTGTGAACATGATCAACAATGCATATTTTAAACAGTAATTAGATATATTCAAATGAATTAAAAGGAAAGCATTACAGATTAACACGATTACAATCATGCATTTCTCATCCATTTATCCGATTATGTAATGCAAACAGAAACCGATTAAATAAATGGAAACAAGAATTAGGGCGTGATCCAAAGAGGGTAAAGCAATAAACAAGTTGCGAAAAACAAAGTAAAAGAAGAATAAGATTAGAGATCACCGAAACGTCCATGAAATGGACTACCCTTAGAGAGGATATCGCCCCCACTATACAAGTGCATAGGTATTTAACCCAAAAATTGAGCGGTCTTATGTTCCACACAAGGTGGGAACACATTTGTCGAATTGACCACACGAAATCCGTATTAAAACAACAATTAACCCACAATAAATAAATCAAATAATGAAAAAGCAATTGCGGAGTTAAAATTTATTGTAACTCTACAATAAAGATGTGTATAGGTACAAGTATGTGTAGAGTGTCGAACACAGGGAACAAGCAGGATAGATCGGGCAATAAATGCTCAAAAATGAGAATGTAATGTATTTGTCTATAAATGCTCTTTTTTGTGGGTCTTATATTTTTATTTTTTTTATTTTTTTTAATTTTATATTTTATATTTTTATATTTTGATTTTTAATTTTCTTTTTGTATTTTTTAATTTCTTTTTATGTAAACAATTATTTATATAGCTATATAAATATATATACACACAATATAAGATAGGGTTAATATGAAAATTAACAAAAATACTCAAAAATAAGAAAATAAAATACTTTTGAGTTTTTATAATTTTTTACTATATTCGTGTTTTTTAAGAATTTTTGCCAATTTATATATATATTTAAAGTCAAAAATACCCTAAAATAGGGAATAATAAATTAATCGAAATTAAAATAGAGATTAAAAATAGTAAACATAGTAAAAAATTCCCCAAATTAATTTTAAAATAAAGATAATAATTTGAATAAAATTTAGAAATAGAAAATCGAATTTTTAGATTTTTTAAGAATTTTTAATATTTTTATAAGGGTTTTAAAGGTTTTTCACCTTTTTTGAGTTTTCTTTTATATTTTTAGTTATTTTTGGTCTAAACTTGTAAAATAAGTAGATAAATATAAAAAAATATATTTTTTAGAATTTTTCAAAAAACGTTTTATAATTTTTATGTATTTTCTTTTGCATACATGGACAAAAATGCATGTTTTTGAATTTTTATAAATAATAATAGCTTCAAAACGTAAAATTAAAATAACGGCGTGGAAGAGAAATACAACAGAAAGCTAAACCTATTTTTTGGATTTTTTAGAGCAATATAACTATTTGGAATAAATACAAGAACTAAGAGAAAATACATGGCTAGCTGGTGCATTTTTGTAAATATCAAAAAGTGTAGGGGTCTGTATGCAATTTATTCAAAATATTATAACTGAATTAAAAAGTTTGAGGACTAATTTGAAATACATACTATAATAGGGGTCCCACCACAAAATCGCCGGCTCACGTTATACGTCACGTGAGGTGATGTGGCGAGGACCGAAATGTAATTACAAGAAATACAGGGGCCTAAGTGCAAATTTTATGAAATAAAAATATCTGTGAATGAAAATTTCAGTATTAAACTTTAAATACAAAAATGGCAGGGGTTAAACTACAAAATGCCCACGCCTATAACGGATCGCATGGCCGATGACAGTTCACTTAAGCCACATGTCACGAATCCGACGATTGGTAATGGTTCGATTCTTGTAGCCTGGATTAGAAAGCACTCGATGATCGGACGGTGAGGATACTTCTACATCCGACGGTCGCTGTTGCACTTTAAGAACAGGTTGGAATCGACGGCATAGAGGGGCGGAGAACGAATTAGGGAATAACTTCGGTGAGGTGACCTTCACCGAGCCCGATCTGCCTCCTATGGCGCTCCTGCAAGCTCCAAAATGGTCGGGAATGTCCCTGTGGTGGTCCTCCATGTTCTTGTGGCTCCAGAAATCTCCAGCAAAGGCCGGAGGCGCACGCGAGGCCAGTAGAGCCGGCGAGCTCCAGGAACCTCCGCCTCCTCCAGAATGAGCCCCAGCTGTCGATTGAGGGTCCGAGACCTGCAAAAAGGAGTTATGGGGTTAAGGGGAAAGTGCCTCAACCCCGTAACGAGGTGGTTGGGCAGGGAATGACTAAAGAGGAACTCACTGGAGCAAGCTCCGGTGAGAGGTGAACGACGGTTGATTACGCAGCTAAAGGTGGATTTAAAGGCAAAAACTGATCCTGGGGATATAGCTAAGAAACAAAATGCAATAAAAAAGTAGAATAAACGACCTCAACCGACTTAATCCGGGAAGCAAAGAACACGACGATCGATGGTCGGAGATGACGAAAGCGCCTCCTCCCTCGACTAGACTCGCTCCAAGTCGCTGGGGACATGCCTCTCACCCACGTGTATCCTAAGCAACTCAGGGAGGATGAGGCTAGGGCCAAAAAGGTGTTCAAAGAGAGAGGGAAAGTCAGAGGGGATTTTGTAAACGGTAGTGGACAGGGCGAGAAGATCGAAGGATATCGAGCGTATCGCGACTCCAATCCCCGAAGTAAACCCTGGGAGTGTATGCTCGAGTATAGGGGAGAAAAAGTCAAGAAGGGTGCAACACAAAAGGGTGCAAGGTTTGGCCTCGAAAATTCATGAAGATGGGTGAAAATCGATGTCTAACAAGAGGCAGAGGGATAGGTCAGAGAGTTGACCCGCGGTCAACTCTTGGACGCTCCTAGTTGGTCCACGCGGACCAACCAGGAAAAAGCCCTGGAAATTATTCAGAAAATCAATTTAAAATAATAAATGATTTTATTAATTTTAGATTATAAAATGAAAAATATTTATTATTTTAAAGTATTTTATTATTATTTTTATTTATTGTTTCGAGGTCTAGAATTACAAGTTCCTTTTTGAGGGCTATATATAGGTGTATTCATCTATATATTTTAATATTTTATTTTTATTTTGTATTTTTGATTTTATTCTTTTAGTTTATTATTTTATATATTCATAAATTATTTTTATTAACTTAAAAATATTTTTATTTTATTTTTCTGACATAATATATACAATTAAATAAATAGGTATATTATCTCTACAGGTATAGTTATAAGTATTTTACCTATGTATTTTCTGGAGTATTTTAATTTAGTGATTTCTTTATGGTTTATTTTAGTTTTAATATGTACATATATTATAAATAGTATTTACAAAAATATAAAAATAATGAATAATAAATAAAATGAATATTTTAATCGGTATAGCTATATAATAAGGGTCCAAAACCTAACTTTCACACCGTAGCTCCAAAAAATATGAAACCACCTTCGTTAAATAGCTTATGAAAAGTTATATACAATTAAAGTAATTTTGATATATTTTGAGCTTTTATTTGATAGATATGGGTCTGGAAAGTTGAGATCTTGGAAACTTATTTTGAGTATAAATTTTATTTAAATTATTTTTGTAGGAAATAATATTTGTATTTCTTTATATTTAATTATCTACAATTCATGTTCAAATTTTCTTTATTTGAAGTATAAAAAGTGTAACTAAAAATAGGTCCCAAAAATGAAGAATAAATGAATAAATAAATGGTGATTTTATTGGTATTTTTTCCCTTATCTCCCCCTACTTTATTCCTTGTCGACCCAGTCATCGAGATGCCTAGGTCTCGGGATTTAGGGTCATAAAATATTTTCAATATTTTATTGCTTTTCTTTTCTTTATTCTATAATTTGGGTAGTAAAACAATATTTTATACACTATTTACACACAATGCATGGATGATAAAATGCATGAATTAAGGGTATTTACATGCATTTAGTAGGGTTTTTAAGGCCAAAATGATAGAATACAGATGATGAAATGGAGATTAATCACCCCCTATACTTGCCTTTGCTAGTCCCTAGCAAACACTTATGCAATAAGTACAGAAATAGAAAAACAAAGAAAAGAAAAAGAATAAAATTGGATTTTTTTTAATTATCAAACTTGTCTTCACAAAATCAAAGTTTGAATCTCAAGTCGGACTTTTAGAATATTAGTGCGGGCGGAATCATAATGGGAATTAGATTTGAAATCCAACAACCTTCGAGAATCCCAAAACTCTGCTCAAGTCTCCTCAATAGCCAGGTCAGAATACTTCAACTCATACGCAAACCCTTATGACTATGAATCTGACTCGTATAGTGTAAGTGATAGTGGCTCTCCCCCAACTGAAATGACAAAGAGACTGACTTCTCTGGTATGACAACCCAGTGATTCCCCAATCCATCAACTCCTTCCTCGAGGAGCGGGGTATTCCCTTCTAAGTTCAAGTGACAACCATCTCAAGAGGAGGGGATGAAGAGAAGAATGGATGGTAGCCAACGTAGCTACCTATCCTAGGATGCAAGACCAGTGTAATCAAGTCATCAAGCTGCAGACTCACATGATTTGACTTTGAAGCTAAAGGTTGCTTATTTTCTATACAAATATATGCACTCTGGCAAGTATTTTATTTTCGATCAGGCCTGTCCACTTTTTTTGGAGTTTGTTTTTAAAATACTATATACAATAACATTTACAAAAGGAGTTTTTCCTCTTGAGCCAGCAGACTACCCCTCTTTTGAAGCATTATTGCAACCCACACTCTCTTGTCTTTAGACATCAACGCCACTGGTTTGGGTGCACTTCCCTCCCTAAAGGACAAATGTTTCCACTTGTGTGCGTCTCATACCGACAAATCCAATCCCCTCACCACTCCAACTGAGTTAAGCCAAGTGAAAGGTGCAGGTGTCCAAGTTAGGTCATTATCAACAAGAGTCATACATGTGCTCCAGAATACTCTACTTAGATAGTCAAATATCATTGAACCAAGTCTCATGATCCTCAAAGAATTAAGTCAACTAGACCTGAAGTACCTCAATTCCAACTCCTATAAGGTTCCTGTTATTAGGTAGATTTAAGATCCAACCAAGCTCCAATCTTTGGATTTTACTTAGACTTGTTCAATTATCAAACTCAATCAAAAAAAGCTAATGCTATGCAGAAAATATTTTTGTGATGCAATTTTCAAATATTTTGAACTTTTTATGGATTTTAAAAAAAGATGATGCATATGCAATTTTTGTATTTTCAAAAAGATTTTACAAATGTTTTTGGTATTTTTAGTTTTGCAAATATTTTTGTAATTTTTGAAAATAAAAGATTTTTGGCTGAAAATAGGTAAAAATATTTACACAGGGATGCATCTTATATTTACAAGAATTAGAGTTTAAGAATTTACAAGGGGTAAGTGCTCAATTTTATAGATAGATATATAGTTTAATAACTCAAAATAATTTTTACAAAGAATTTTTATAAGCATGTACAGACATTTGAAAATTATTTTGCAAATATTTTTTAAACAATATATATGAATTTTTCAAAATATTTTTGCAGCCATTTTCCAAACCATTTACAAATATTTTTTTAAACAATTTATTTCACACAAGTAAAAGAATTTTTACAAACAAAATGTCTTTACAAATGTTGTAAATATTGAACAAAATGTTTTCCAAAAGTTTTAAAAATATTTTTCAAAAGGATTTTCAAACTATTTTTCAAATATATTACAAAAACTATTTTTACCTGATTTATTAATCAGTAAATACAAAAAGTATTTGAGGAATAATAATCATATTTTTATTAAATATTTTTAATGAATTTTAATAGGTATTTTTAGCAATAGTTATTAAAAATACGAAAGTACGAGTTATGGTTAAAGTATATACGGAGTATATACGACACCCCCATACTTAGCTTGAGCTATGTCCTCATAGATTAGAAAGAAAAAGAGAAGACATAACTCGTACTGAGTATACAAAAGTCTAAAGAGTAAGGAACGAATGAACGAATGAGAAGCTGACCATCCCCCTATACTTAGGATCAAACAATCCTAAATATAGCAGACTGTACACAAAGCGGGGAGGGTCAAGGGTGGGGATGAACATATCGTATTGTCTCCCCCTATACTTACGGTAAGATATCTCTATGTATAGACAAGAAGAGAAGTCAATGGAGAGGATAAAAAAAAAGAACTCCCCCTATACATTGGACAAAGTACATCCTAAGTATAGAAGACCGACAACAAGGGGCGACACCTTTTCTGATAGAAAAAGAAAATAGAACAAGAAAAGAAGATAAGAAAAAAGAGATCAGAAGATCGAAGAAGATAGAATAGTATTTACACATCACTCCCCCTATACTTAGGGTAAAAGAAGCCTTAAGTATAGGCAACAACAAGAGTAATGAAACGGAACAACGAATGAACACTCGGCTCATCCACCCCCCATACTTAGGATAAAGTACATCCTAAGAAAGACACACATGAGAATGGGGTGGATGAGCAGTACGGTAGATGGACAGAGGGAAAACGATAATGAATATACAACAGAATGGATGCATAGAGGTCAAGAAGGTCGAAAGAACCTTCTTGCGGGACCGTTGAGGAATAGATATGATATGGTGTAAGTCGACATCGGGGTCCTCAAATGACACAAACCGATCAGGGTCAACATGGTGAAGGTCCTCAGTGGTCCTAGAGTGGGAAGGCACATACGAGTCAGTAGAAGTAGTATGGCTATGTCTTGCCTTGGGTGTCTCGCTGATATCGAAGTGAAAAGGGACGAACTCATCATCATCGGAAGAAGTGGAGTCAAAGTCGTCCTGCGAGGTAAATCATGTTCATCCTCAAAAGTCCCAACCAGATCATCTTTCTCATCAAAAGGCCTGAATTCCTGGATAAAAGCAATAAGATCAAATTCGGTCTTTTCAGTTTTATTTAAATCTAAGTGAACATGAGCAGACTCATCAGTGAAAGAAGTCAAGTTATGTCCGTCCTGTCTAGTATTTGAATTTGCCCTCCGCTCAATAGTGTCAATCGTGTAAATCCCACTGATGTCATCAACACATCACCAAACACCAGAAGAAGGAACTTCGAGGTCCATGCTTTCCGAGTCTTCCTCTACAGGGAGGAATTCTCGGGTCTCCGTGGAGTCCAACATGCAAAAAAAGTATTTGATAGTCTCATCTAGGTCATGGTCCTCGGGGTCATCTAGGATAAATGTGGTCAAATCAGGTGTAGGTCTCTGATCGGTATTGGGTGCAGTGATGATCACTTCACTTTCGTCAACAGGACGGATGCGAATCTCTCCTGATCTGTAATCAATAATGACCCTCGCAGAAGCGAGGAAAGGTCATCCTAGGATAATTGGAGAGTGCTCCCTTGTGGAGGTCTCCATGGGAAATACGACAAAATCAACATTGTAGATCATGCCCTGAATCGAAATGATGGCATTTTCAAGGATACCCTTCGGCCTCTTGATAGATCCATCAACAAATCGTAGGATCATATTTGTTTTCTTGAGAGTTCATAAGTGAAGAGTCTGCACCAGCGAGAAGGGTATGATGCTAATCGAAGCACCGCCATCCAGGAGAGTGTGATCACAAGTATACTCAGAGATGGTACAACTAATGAATGGGGTAGCTGTGTTCCTTTTCCTAGGGTTAGGGTGGTGAGTGATGGCATGGGCGGTGGCCATGGTCAGGATATGATGCTCAGATCTGCTCCTCCGCTTTCTCTTCTTGGGATTAGGAGCAGATACATATGTCATGACCTGCTGAAGTGGGGCTTTAATGATCTCATGAATAGTGGCCACCACTTGGGGTTCAGTCAATATTTTTTTGAGTTTTTGGACCTCCTGCATACAAGGGAGGAGATCAGAATCAGCATATGCACAAGGATTACCAAGAGCAGTCTGTACAGCAGCATCCTCGGGGTCAAAGGTGGGACAAGGTGTGAATGGTTGTGTGAGTAAATGATCTGGCATGTGGTCCCTCTCCTCATAGTCCAAATCAACCAAGTGGCTCTCGAACTCTTTTGGATTTTTAAAATTTTCTCATTTTTTTGTATTTTTGGTGATTGCAAGCTCTCGTGGAAATCCTGGAATGAACCCATATCATCAAATGGTGGAATATCATGGTCTCTCTTATTTATACTAGTGAGGTTTCAATCCTCTGTCTCGTATGATCCATCATCTGGGTCAAGTGCTCAAGGGTGGACTCCAAGAAAGGTGTCTCCAACAGCTCAGTCTCGAGTGGATGTGAAGGTGGAAACTGTGGAGGTGGTGGTATATGTGGATAGAAGTCCGAGGTATGATATTGTGGCTGAGGCGGGTATGTACACAAATCAGGAGCAAAGTCCTCCTGGAAAAAATGAGGTGGACTGACTGGAGGGTACGAAGGATCCGCAAAGTCCGGATAGAAATCGCTCCAGTCAGCCATCTCGAAATCAAAAGGAAAATGATTCGGGAGAGCACGATGATCAAATCAAGAGAAGTGAAGAGAAAGATGCAAATGCACAGGAGTGGTGTAGAACACACACAAGCAAACACAGACAAATGCACACAAAACAAACCCTCAATTCACCAGCTCCTAAGTGTGTACGCTTAGGAGGCTGAATAGGATTTGGGCACTACTCCTAATTGTGTACGCAAGAAATTAAAACGAAGACAATGAGGGGATTACTCGCACCAAGACAAGATTTTTCTTTTCGATGTATTTTAGGGCCAAGTAATGTTAACATCCCCAATTTTATTTGATTATCACTTTTTTTGGATTTTTAATAAGAATGCACGCGCCTATCGAGGAGTCAATTCCTTTAAGCACCTAGGTGATCAAAATCAGAGGGAGAGTCGGAAAAGCAATGCAAGCAGCAAAAGCGATGATGAATGCTAAAGTGTAAATGCTCACCTTGCCTCCAACATACTACATACAAAGATGCTCAGCAGAATTGAAAGCTATCTATATGCAATGCAAGCCAATGAAATCGCCCTAGGATGAGAGACTGCTATTATTTTGAAGAACCAGATGCTAAATATCTAGAAGAGAGATCCAAATATCCGATCTCTGAAGTGCATCGGTGTCCGCCACAGTGGATCCTGCAAGCACTGTGTAACAGTTCTCTCGATGCTCGATCTCAAATACAAATAAATAGCAATTAGATTTTCTAGACCCAACGTAGACTATAGGCACATGCAAGTATAATTAGGTGTTTGGACCTAATATTATCGTCAAACAGTTCCTAAAACTAAGGCTCAATCACACAAAAGAAAGAAAACCAAAACTGAGAAACAAAATAAAAAATGCGATAAAACCGTGGCAAAACCGACGAGGTCCCCAAGGAAATAATTCCTCGAGCACTGGACCTCGTGAAGTGTGCAGAGTAGTGACAGAGTCCTGAATATTACAAATTAATTGGTCTCTCTCTCACTTCAAATTACAAAATAAATACAGAAAATAAATGCTTAAAATGTGACCAACATCTCAAGTCCTCCAAGCCTCCTTTGATGCTAGGTGATGAATCCACATTTCATCATCTTTATTCTATCATTTTGGCCTCAAAACCCTAGTAAATGCCTGTAAATACCCTTAAATATATCATCTTAGCATTCATGCATGTGCATGTAAATAGTGTGTAAAATACTGTAATTAAAGCCAAAATTATAGAATAAATAAAAGAAAAGAAAAAGAATAAAATATTGTAAATATTTATGACCCAAAACCCCGAGACCTAGGCATCTTGATGAATAGGTCGACAAGGAATAAAGTAGGGGGAGATAAGGGTCAAATACCTATACTTTTTAATTCATTCTTTATTTATTTTGGGACCTATTTTTGGTTCCACTTTTAATACATCAAATAAAGAAACTTTATACATGAAAGTTGTATATAATAAATAAAGAAAAATACAAAATTGATTCCATTCAAAAATAATGTACAGATAAAAAGTTATAGTCTGAACACAAATCCAGAATCCCAACTTCCCAGACCTGTATCTCACAAATGAAAACTCCAAATGCAGCAAACTCACCTTTAATTGTATATAGAATAAAATAAGCTATTTAATGGTGGTGGTTTCGCTCTTAGCGGAGTTACGGTTTGAAAGTTGAGTTTTGGACCCACATTGTGTATCTGTACAGATTAAATTATTCAATTTATTATTTATTCATTATTTTTGTATTTTTATATTTTTATAATTTTGTAAATATTACTTATAATAATTAAGTACATTAAAGCATGAAAAAACTCAAAGAAAATACAAAATAAAATTATATGTATATAGAATACATAGATACTATACCTATAAATATACCTATATGATACATACTTCTATTTTATTAAATATACAAAACACATAAATAGAATAAAATAAAAATATATTTGTGTGTATTTTGATCCTTGATCAATGGGCATGCCCGCCCTGATGAAACCTCGGTCGAAGGACCACTGTGCCCATCGCTATGCCTCGTTCTTCCTCCACTGACCGTCAACCCCATATAACCCAACTCCGATTTCCTTTTGAATTTTGAACCACGATTCATCCAGTTTTGACCCCCCTTGGACTCGCTCGAGCATCTTGGAGGTGACAGCTCCAAGTCTCCTTCTTCAAGGCGGAGGATCGACACCATCTGGGCGTGTTCCAACCCCACCTCCGGCGACTTTCCCGTTGAGGTACATCAACCTTGGGTACCCCCCTTGAGGTGTCTACCCACTTCACTTTCATTCTCTTTTCGTTCATTGTAGTCTTAGCATCACTTAGATCCTCTTTTTGTGTCCAAACTCTCATCAATTCGATCACTCGAGCACCCTCGCCGGAGCAAGCTCCGGTGAGCATCGAAATCACCGTTCACCCCACTGTGAGAGCCCCCTGGAGGTCGAGGCATTTTGCCCTCGCCTCCATTAACCTTTTTAGCAGTTGCAGGAGCCCGAAAGACCCCCACGAAGGGTCGATTTTGGCAAGCCCAAGGTACCTGGACCACCGTTCTTTCCGAGCCTCGCCGTAGAGCGCCAGTGCCTCTCGAGCCATTTTGGCTCCGCCGGTGGACGCAGGACCCTTCTAGGAATGTCATCGGCCATTTTGGAGCTTCATCGAAGGCCGGAGGGCTGAGATCAAGGTCGGGGAAACTCGCTCCACAGCGAGTTCTTCCATGTTCTTCGTCTTGGCCTCCCCGTCGTCCGATCAAGTGTCGATCGCCCAGGCTAGCAGCTGTCGTTGGATCTTCAAGAGCCTCCACCGTCAGATCCGTCCAGATCCATCTAATCCAGGTCGTCCACGAGCGAACTGTCATCATGCAAGGAGAAGATGACACGTGGATAAGTGGCTCGGGCCACGCCGCTGGATCGCACCCAGCCGCCGATCGTTAGATTCGCGTCACACGTCATCATCGTTCATCCGTCGTTGGATCTGCCTTGCGAGGGAATTTTGCAAGTATATCCCCTGCCATTTTGTAATTTTATTTTAGTCCATAAATTTTAATTAGTAGTTTAAAACTTTTGTAAAATTTACAAGTAGGCCCCCGAACTTGTTATATTTGCACATAGGTCCTCTACCACGTCACCTCACGTGACCTGTTCACGTGAGGTGTGGGCACTTTGCAGGGAAGCCCTTGGCCTTTTGTCTATTTCGATTCAGTGCTCTAAATTTTGTATTAAGTGTTAACTTTTTGGGAATATTGCATGTAAGCCCCCAGGGGTTTTTGATATTACAAACAGATCCCTGCTAGGCGCGTGCCAGTCACGCGCCCTGGTGGGTTATTTGCAGGAAGACCCTTCCGGGTTTCTAAATTTGTGATTGGTCCAAAAAATTAAATATTCAGTATAATATTTTGTGGAAAATTTGCATGTATGCCCCTGGATGTTTTAATATTTGCACATATGCCCCTGAAAGGTTGAATTATTTGTATGTGTTTGTCTGATTTATTTAAGGCATCATTTTAATTCGAAAAATTCTCAAAAATTCAAGTTAAGCTCCTGTTCACTTTCACTTTCATGCCATATTTTTAGTTTTTGATTTTATTGCATTTTAATATTTATTAAAAAATAAAAAACTTGCATTTTTGCTACTGTTTGCATTAGAAAATACCAAAAAATAAAAAAACACTCCAGAAAATTCCCCAAAAAATATTTTTTTTATTTTAGTTTCTTTTAACTTCAATCCAAAAATCATAAAAAAATACAAAACAGAACTCCTAAGAAAATACTCGAAAACTTCCAAAAAATATAAAAAATTCTAGAAAACTCCAAAAATTGCAAACTAAGGTTATGTAGATTCCTTATTTTCTTACCTTTATTTTAAAATTAGTTTGGAAAATTTTGGTGGCTGTTTGATATTTTTCATTCCTGTTTTACCTTCAGCCAGTAGCTTATTCCTTGTTTTCCTTTATTTTGCCATTTAAAAATACCAAAAATATTTTGAAAAATATCCAAAAATCACAAAAATAGTAAAAAATCATAAAAAGATCAAAAAGATTTTATTTCTGAAATTTTGAGCATTTTTGCATATTTTTATAATTACTGTATTACCCCTTTTCTTATATTGCTTATATATTCCAACATTGAAAAAAATATAAAATATAAAAAGAAAATATAAAAAATCAGAAAATTAAAAATCAAAACACAAAATTAAAAATAAAAAAATATATATAAAAATTAAAAATTAAAAACCCATAAAAATCTTTTCTTTGCATAGTGTAGACAACTCCTCACGTTCACACACACACATTTATAGATCTACCCTGCCTTGTTCCCTGTGTTCGAACTCTCTACGTACTTGCTTTCTATACACCATTTATGTAGAGTTAAAAATAAATTTTAACTTCACATTTATTTCTTATTGCTTGATCTATAGTGTGGGTTAATTGTTGATTTTACACAAGATTCATTTGAGGGTCGCCGCAACGACACAGCTGTCTCCGCCTTGTGTGAGACACTATTTTAGACCCCGTGAATTTCGTGTAAATCAAATGGCACCGTTGCCGGGGAGCAACAACGAGTAGATCACTTTTTGTTTGACTGTATTTGTTTGTCTACCATTACTTCATTTTATCTCTCTTACATTTTTGATAGATATTGTTGAGCTTTCTAACCATTTTCTTTTATCTTCTTGCGAGGGACCGCAGAGCGAGGCAGATTTCCTAGGGGATCCGAAGCAACCACGTGAAGCGGAGCCAGCTTTTCCTAAGCCAAGCCGGCAGGAGAGAGCAGGAGGAGTGAGAGAGTGATTAGATTAGTTTGCATTTTCCTTTTGTGAGAGAGGGATTATTAATTTGTAATAATACAAGACTTGGACACTTAGACACTTTGGGCCTAATTTCCGGGTGTTTGTTCACCCGGGGGCTCACCGCGGATTTCATCACGTTTTCTGATTGTCATTTTCCGGTTTTGTTTTCAATTTTTATTTTTTGTGGATTGAGCCCTTAGTTGTAGGCCTTGCTTGTTCGATTAGATTAGGTCCAAACACACTAAAAACCATTGCATGCACCTATAGTTCGTATTTGAACTTAGTTTAATTAAACAGTTGACTCGCCAATTTTTGATCCGCGCGCCGCGAGCTCATCCCGTCAAGCATTTCTCCTAAACTCGATGTGTCGAGAGAAGGAGGGTGAGCCTAGACCGGACCTTAGGATTGGAGATTGGTGGGTAACTTGTGGTTCTTAACGCTAGAAGTTGCCTGCCTTAGGATGATTTCCGCATTGCATACCGGCATATAGTTTAGGTTAAAAATTTCTGCTTTGCATCCCGCATGGAGAGAGCTGGGATTCGCTGTAAGTCTTCTTACTTTGCATCCATCATTTAGGTACAAAGGTGAGATTTCCACCTTGGTGTCGACTTGCACGGCTTTTCCGACTCTATTCTCCCTCTGTTTTTGGACAAAGTAGGAATCAAGAAAATACAAAAACCGTTAGGCGCTTGTTTGAATTTACTCAAAAGAAGCGATAACACCAAAAAAATTAAAAAAGGGACTGCTAAGAAAACTTTGACCTAAATAAAATTGGTAATTGGATTCATTGATTGGGGAGAGTAATACCCTCACTTGTTTTCAGGTTGCATGGGAAGGTCTCCTTCCAAGTGAGCAGAGTGCTTCGTAAGGACTAGAGCCCAAATCCCAGCTTGTGGCTACCTTGTGTATCGCCTGGATTTCTGAAGTATTGGCGCTACTATCGTACGTTGGCGAGCCGGGCTTGGTCGCCATTGGTGACTCTCTATTGTGTGAGCACCGACCTTGTCCGAAGTACCGAGCATAGGCCACAACTTCATGGGTGTGTCTGTCTCACCGTCTGCGTCCGAGTAGGATCTTGCACGCTCACGGGTGATTCCGTTGCGAGCGAGATCCGAAGTATCGATTTCGCCTATTGGCTTCCTCTCTCTTATTCTTTGGCTGAGTAGGGATCCAGGAAGGGTTATAAGGACCTTAAAAAGCGCAAGCTACAGGTTACACATGAGGATGACAAGTACGGGTATACTTTTCCGGCGGTACTCTCTCTCCTTTAGGCGTAGCGTTCTAAGGACTCGTTACAAGATAAATTCCTGAATTCAAGCTAAAACTGACAAGATAAAAGCCGAACCTTCACGGCTTCATGTGTTGAGTTGGTGAACTTACCTCTGCTTTGTGTTTGATTGCTAGTTATCTTTAGGTCAAGATTAAAAACACAATACAATTGTGTGCAATTTTGTTTCCTTCTTCCTTCTTCTTCTGCATTCACCTTGCTCTTTCTAATACTCAAGATGATGGGATGGAGGTCTCTTAGGCCGACCTTGTCGGCGCCGCTATCCAGCACTCCTCCTCATTCATCTAGGACAACCTCGGAGAGTCCGCTCTCCGAGCCCGAGTTCACATCCACCCTGTTCCCCCTCGACCACCAGTCTCATTCCCCTTCCACCAGTCCAAGAGTCTCAGAATTTAGTGCATCGCAGAGTTCGGAACATTTGATGGCACCTGAGATGGGTTCTTTTGCTTTTTCAGAGAACCCAGACATGGCTGATAGAGGAGAGCACCCAGATGACCATGATCACCCTCCTTTCTTATTTGATCAAGCAGCCATCAACAATTCCTTGCTAGCATCTCTGGAGACAATGCAGAGGCAGATCCGCGATCAGGGAACCTTCATGGGTGATCTTATGCGAGAGATAGCACAGATGAGAGAAAACCGACCTGGGGGCGGTGGCGGTGGTGGAGGAGGAGATGGACCTGATGTAGGAGGAGGTGATCCCGACGCTGAGAGACCACCACAGACTATCATGAGGGAATTGCACAATCCCGCAGCATCCCTCACTCATTGTTGGATCAGACTTCCGCCTATCCATGGAGATTTCAAGCTTCGGCCCCATACCATTTAGCTTCTACCCAAATTCCATGGGTTGCCGACTGAAGAGCCACATCTCCACCTTCAAGAATTTGAAATGATCTGCATCACAATCCATGATAGGCTGATGACTAAGGACACAATCAAGATAATTGCCTTTCCTTTCTCCTTGGTTGACAGAGCCGCGTATTGGCTCAAACACTTAGGGCGATTCATCGATACTTGGGCAGATCTCCAGACCGCGTATCTGAAGAAGTACTACCCTCTCGGTCGGATGAATGTAGCTAGAGCCATGATCAGCAACTTCGTCATGATCCCGAATGAACAATTCCATGAAGCCTGGGATCGATTCAGAGAGCTCATAGACCGGTGTCCACATCACGATATCTCCAAGCCCAATCTAGTTCAGAGCTTCTTTTGTGGGCTGACACTGGAGCTGCAGGGGCTAGTGAACACCTCTTGCGGTGGGTCCTATTTTTCCAAGGGCGAGGACGACGTTTGGGCCATCTATGAGGGCATGGCAGAGAACTCAACCATCATGGCCCAAGCCCGTGTTTACACACAGCAAAAACCCCCGCAAGGAGCGGGATCATTCCAGAGGATCGCCCAAATCGATGTCGGTCCTAACACGTCGTCGACAACCGTAGCACAAGATGAATCAGCAGCAACCGACATGGGCATAATTAGTGAGAAGCTGGACCGTCTCGAGATCCTCGAGAAAAAGCAGATGCAAGGCATGGCCCAGATGGACCAAATTGCCAAGACGATGAGTGACCTGAAGACGCAGATCCTTTGCGTCCAGGAGGCACAGATATCTTCCCAGCAACCTCCCAGGTCACGAGCTGATCCGAGTAGTAGCAACTCATCCCATCCCTCTGCCTCGTACCGTCAGGTCAACCACATCCATGCAGAGCCGGTCCCGCTGGTACAGTAATACCCAGCACAGCCGCCATCTCAGGACACTCAGATGGTGGTATATCAGCCGGAGCAGCCACTGGCAGTTCTTCCCCCACCCTCCTTCGAGCAGGAACCACTGATGGAAGTCAATGGGATTTCATACGACCGGTACCCTCAGCCCGAGATTCGTCGCGATCACCCCAGGTTCCGTTGGGGCAACGGTGGCTCCTCATCTCAGCAGCAGAATCCAGCTCAAGGACAACAGAGCAGCCATCAACCAAAGCAGCAGCAGCAGCCCCAGTACACCCAGTAGCATTACCAGCAGGGTCCTCGTCCCGCCTATCAGGGACAACAGTGGAGGCAGCGTCAGCAGCCTCATCAGTCATATTCCCAGCCGACCCAGAACTATCCATACCAGCAGCAGAAGCAATAGTCTCATTTCCCACAAGGGAACCCATCCGGTTCTCAAGCCCCCACTTTTGAGAACCCAGCTCTCGATGATCTTGCTCGCTTGCTTTCCAAACAACGAGCATCCTTCAGGCAAGAAATGGATGAATTCCGGCATGAGATGAGGGAAATCATCAAAGGCAAGGCCGCCATACCCGCTCAGATTGAACCTAACCTGAACAATCTGAAAAGGAAGCCTGAGCAGGTAGAGTTTACAGAGGATACCTCTCCTAGTGACTATTTGAGTGACATATCTCTTTCTTTGTATGATGCTGATTTTGTGACTACTAGGAGCGGTAGGATGCTAGCCGGCGGCGCCTCCTCTGAGCGACAACCACATGCAGGATCAGGAGCGCTAGAGGAGTAGAGTAGCGGTGCTGAGGCTGCTAATGATGATGTTGAAGACGGTGGTGCTGAGGCCACCAATGATGGAGATCTAGACGACGGTACTGAGGCCGTCTTGAGACCAGATGCAGACGGTGGTGCTGATGTCACCATTTTGGATGCCGAGCTAGAGCGCGGTGCTGATGCCGCGGAGTCAGGTGCCGGTGGTGGTACTGAGGCCACCACAACTACTTTTGTTGAGCTTCCCTCTGTGATGTTACCACCTTTTGTGTCTATGGACTGTGGCAACAACAAAAAACATAAAAATATGAATAAAGGAAAGGTTTCTGTCCAAATTGCAAATCCATATGTGTTGAATGATGATGATTGTATGGATTCTATTCCTTCACATGCACAGGGACCTATTCCTAGTCCTCCATCTGAGGAGGCCCCTACCATCCCCTTCCCTGAGGTACTCCGCCGGGCGAAGGGGAATAAAAGAGAAAATCCTAAAAAAAATCAGCAAGTAGAGTTCAGCAATCAGATGATAGACAGATTCCATATTCAGCTAACTCTACAAGAAGCACTTGAGCACATCCCCCTCTTCAAAAAGAACTTGAAAGAAAAGACTACCGTCCGTAGGAAGAGGAGGAATCACAGAGATCAGATCCATGTGCTCACTCATTCCACTTGCTACACTATTCAGAACAAACTGCCAGCTAAGAGACCAGATGCAGGAGCTCCCTATGTCAGATGCGAGATTCAAGAGCAGCAGTTTGATCGTACTTTGTTAGACAACGGCTCTTCAATTAACCTTCTTCCGGCAGCCTTACTCGACCGATTCGTGTTTGGTCCTCTTCTTAGGAGCAGGACAGTCCTTCAATTTGCTGATAGGTCGACTAAGAGGCCGAAGGGGTTATTGAAAGACGTGGTAGTTACCATTCAGGGCCTGAAATTCCCCGTGGACTTTGTTGTGTTGGACATGGAGATCCCTGAGTCGGTAACCGATGCCCCCATCATACTCGGACGTCCATTCTTGACCACAGCCAAGGCGGTGACCGATTATGATAGTGAGAAAGTATGTTTTCGTGTAGAGGGCGAAACCATACAAATAGAGACGATCGAAGAAACAAGAGCCAGAGAACTAGAATGCTCAAAGCAGTCCAGCGAAGCAGCACAGATGACAGAGGAAGAGCTAGACATCCACCAGGAGTGTGATTTTGTGATGACGAATGATGAATCTAACTGGACAGATCCTTTAG
The DNA here is from genome assembly GCA_037367405.1 of Ottelia alismoides. Taxonomy (NCBI): domain Eukaryota; kingdom Viridiplantae; phylum Streptophyta; class Magnoliopsida; order Alismatales; family Hydrocharitaceae; genus Ottelia; species Ottelia alismoides. The sequence continues at coordinate 271,418 of JAZKJV010003208.1, forward strand.
CACCGACCCTCGCCTTGCCTACAGATTCACTATATCTAAAGCTTATGGTAGTCGAGAGCCTGGAGAGCACACCCCTAGATGAGGATACACCTGAGGCTGACAGTGTTGGGATGAGTGGTGCTGATGATTTTCAATCCTGTTCATCTTCTTCTGATCCCTCGGATTCAGACATTGATTGGGATGATTTCGACGATTATTTGCCTTGTCTGATTCCTTCTGAGCCAACAACCATGACAGAGTGCGAGCCAGTGCAGTTTATTGATGATTCAACAAGCCGCCCTTCGTCAGAGATTCATGCAGAGCGAGAGTTCTCCCATGCAGACCCGGCCGCCTTCACACAGACATATCAGAAGCCAGATCTGCCACCTCCTAGTTGTCCAGAACTGAAACCTCTACCGCAGTCGTTGAAGTATAGATTCCTTGCGGGTGATCCAGATATGCACCCAGTCATTATCTCAACAGGTTTGACTGGAGAACAAGAATCTCATCTGATGGAGGTTCTTGAAAGAAACCGCAAGGCAATAGGATGGAGTATAGCTGATCTCCAGGGGATTAGCCCAGCTCTGTGCTCCCACCACATTTATCTTGAGGATAACGCTAGGCCGTCGCGTGAGTTCCAACGACGGCTGAATCCGAATCTTTGAGATGTGGTCATGAAAGAAATATCGAACTGGTGGAGCACTGATTTTATCTACCCCATCTCCGACTCCAAATGGGTTAGTCCATTGCATGTGGTACCCAAGAAGACGGGTATCACTACAGTTGTGAATGAGTCTGGAGAGGAGATCGCTACCCGAGTATCCACTTCTTGGCAGGTCTGTGTGGACTACAGACGATTGAATGAGGCCATCAAGAAGGATCATTTCCCGTTGCCATTCATTGATCAGATTATCGAGTGGCTAGCTAGGAAGAGTCATTACTGCTTTCTTGACGGGTACTCCGGATATAATCAAGTGGCCATTGCGCCCGAAGACCAGGAGAAAACGACATTCACATGTCCGTTTGGGACTTATGCTTTCAGACGGATGCCCTTTGGTCTATGTAACGCTCCGAAGACATTCCAAAGGTGCATGTTGTCCATTTTCTCGGACATGGTGGGTGACTATTTAGAGGTCTTCATGGATGACTTCTCGGTCTATGGCGACGGGTTTGATGCTTGTCTTGACTACCTAGACCGTGTGCTTCAGCGCTACATTGAGGTCAACCTTGTATTGTCTTGGGAGAAGAGTCACTTCATGGTGACTCAGGGGACGGTCCTTGGTCATATCGTCTCCAACAGGGGCATGGAGGTCGATCCGGCCAAGGTGGATATCATTAGAAAACTCAATCCACCGTCCAATCTACGTCAGTTGCGGTCTTTTCTGGGGCATGTCGGTTTCTACCGATGGTTCATTCAGGACTTCAGTCGTATTGCCCGACCGCTTACTGATTTGCTGACAAAGGACACCGAGTTCATTATCAATGATAAGTGTCTTGCATCTTTTGAGACTCTTAAAAATATGGTTGTTTCAGCTCCTGTCCTTCAGCCACTTGATTGGTCTCTCCCATTCGAGATCAAGACAGATGCTTCAGATTTTACCGTTGGGGCTGTGCTTGGACAGAGGAGGGATGGTTTACCATTTGCCATCCACTACGTCAGCCGGACTTTGGATGCCGCTCAGCGGAATTACACTGTGACTGAGAAAGAGATGATGGCCGTAGTTTTTGCTTTGGATAAGTATCGATCTTATATTCTCGGATCTAGAGTGACCATCTACACAGATCACACCGCCATCCGGTACTTAATGGCCAAGAAGGATGCCAAAGCACGTCTTACCAGATGGATCCTTCTGCTCCAGGAGTTTGATATTGAGATTAAGGATAAACCTGGAGTCAAAAATGTGGTGGCGGATCATCTTTCTCGATTGGAGAATCTTGAGGAATCTGAGCCCAGCGCACCTATTACATAGACGTTTCCAAATGAGGCGATTTTGGCTATCACCTCGCTCCCATGGTATGCCGACATTGTGAACTATCTTGTTGCCAAGACGGTCCCACAAGGTTGGCCCAGGCAGAAACTCGAGACCTTCCTATCGAAGGCTAAGTTTTACCATTGGGAGGATCCCGTCCTTTATCACGAAGGAGGGGATAACATCTGGAGGAGGTGCATTCCTCAAGAAGAGCAGCACAGCATCCTCACATACTTCCACAAGCTTGAGGCAGGAGGACATCATTCTGGAAAAAGGACAGCATAAAAGGTGCTTCAATCCGACCTTTGGTGGCCTACTCTCTTCAAGGATTCTGATGAGTTCGTGAAGAGATGTACTGACTGTCAGAAGATGGGAACCTGCAGACAGAGAAACATGATGCCCATGCAACCCATTCACTTTTGTGAGGTTTTTGATGCATGGGGGATTGATTTCATGGGCCCATTTCTTAAGAGTCAGGGATTCGAGCATATTTTGCTCGCTGTTGATTATGTCAGCCGATGGATTGAGGTCATCCCCGCCCGAGCCGCAGATGCTAAAACCGTATGCAAATTTTTGAGGAAAAATATCATTTCACGGTTCGGGGTACCTAGAGTCTTGATTTCAGACGGGAGGTTGCATTTCATCAATGACAAGGTTAGGGCCCTTGCAGACGAGTTCGACATTGACCATCGGGTTGCCACACCGTATCACCCTTAGACTAATGATCTTGCCGAAGTATCGAACCGGGAGATAAAAACTATCTTGCAGAAGGTTGTCCGCCCAGACCGAAAGGATTGGTCACAGCTTTTGGACTCGGTCTTGTGGGCCTATCGGACATCCTTCAAGAATCCATTAGGGACATCTCCCTTTCGACTCGTCTATGGCAAGCCGTGCCATTTGCTAGTGGAGATCAAGCATAAATTCTTTTGCGCAGTCACTGAGTTACTGTTAGATCCCGAGAGTATAGGAGAACAGAGAAGAGCAGAGTTGGCAGCCCTGGAGGAACTGAGAGATACAGCCTTTTTTAGCAGCCTACAGTACAAGGAGAAAGTGAAAACATGGCACAATTCCCATATCAGCCATAAACAGTTTGAGCCAGATCAGAGAGTATGGTTGTTTGATTCCAGGCTGAAATTATTTCCAGGGAAATTACAGAGCAAGTGGAAAGGTCTATATGTGGTCAGGAAGGTACATGACAATGGCAGTATTGACATATCCGAACCGTCATCTTCCTCTACCTTCCGCGTCAATGGTCAACGCCTGAAGCTATATCTAGATCATGATCCGTCAACCATTGACGTTGCCCCCATTCTTCTGGTATGAGATGTGTTCTTTGACTCATATCATCTGCGTCTCATACATGGTGATCAATTCCATCTTCTTTTGTACAGATCCATCTGTTCATATCACTCTTTCATCTGTTGATTTATTTTCTTCTTTTCTTCTTTTCTTCTTTTCCTTTTCAATTTTCTTTATCTATCAAAAAGGTACCGCCCCTTGTTGTCAGTTTTCTGTACTTAGGACGTACTTTGTCCTAAGTATAGGGGGGTTTGCACCCCGAGTTCTTTCAGTTTCATTTCGATCCTCTCCATTGTCTCCTCTTCTTGTCTATACTTAGGGATATTTTACCCTAAGTATAGGGGGAGACAATCTAAGTACGATCTGTTTATTCCCACCCTTGACCCTCCCTGCGTTGTGTACAGTCTGCTATACTTAGGATTCTTTGATCCTAAGTATAGGGGGGACGGTCAACTTTCTATTGGTTTATTCATTTATTCTTTAGACTTGTACGAGTTATGTCTTCTCTTTTCTCTCCGACCTATGAGGACATAGCTCAAGCTACGTATAGGGGGGTCGTATATATTGTGTATATACTTTATCCATAACTCGTACTTTCGTATTTTCTTAATAATATGGTTAATAATTCTTTAAAACTCATTAAAATCCCTAATACAAAGGTGTTTTGTTCCTCAAATTCTTTTTGTATATACTGATTAATAAATCAGGTGAAAATGTTTTTTTTGCAAAATGTTTGAAAAATAGTTTGAAAATCTCTGTGAAAATCTATTAAAAACTATTTTGAAAACATTTTGTTACATGTTTTCAACCTTTGTAAAAATGTGTGCTTTGTAAAAATTTATTTTCTTTTTGTGAAATAAAATGTTTGAAAAATGATTTGCAAATGGTTTGAAAAATGGTTGTAAAAATATTTTGAAAAATCTATATATAGTGTTTTGAAAACCTTTGCAAAATAATTTTCAAATATGTGTACATGTTTGCAAAAATGCTTGTAAAAATTATTTTGGACTAGAGTTTCTAAAAAAATTCTTTGAAAAGCTTATGTCAAATAAGTTTGAGGAATATATGAACATCTCACCAAATACACTATGTACTTATAAAATTGATCACTTACCCTTGTAAATTCTTAAAATCCACTTCTTGTTTATATAAGAAGCACTCCTGTGTACATAGTTTTCACCTAACTTTTAGCCAAAAACTTTTTGTTTTCAAAAATCACAAAAACATTTGCAAAAGTAAAATCCAATAACATTTGAAAAATCTTTTGAAAAAGACAAAAAATTGCATCTGCATATGCATGCGTCATCTTTCCAGAAAATCCATAAAAAGTTCAAAATCGTGAAAATTGCATCACAAAAATATTTTCTGCATCGCATTACATAAGAGAATTTTTCGGATTGAGTTTGATAGATGAACAGTTCTAAGTAAAATCCTTAGATTGGAGCTTGATTGGACCTTAAAATCTACCTAATAACAGGAACCTTATAGGAACTGGGTTTGAGGTACTTCAGGTCTAGTTGACTTAATTCTTTGAGGATCACGAGACGCGGTTCAATGGATTCTTGACTGCCCAAGTAGAGTATTTCGGAACACAAGCACGACTCTTGTTGATAATGACCTAACTTGGACATCTGCACCTTTCACATGGCTCAACTCAGTTGGAGTGGTGAGGGGATTGGATTTGCCGGTATGAGACGCACACAAGTGGAAACACTTGTCCTCCTCTAGGGAGGGAAGTGCACCCCAACCCGTCCAGTGATGAGGAATTCTAAAGACAGGAGAGTGTGGGTTGCAATAAAGCTTCAAAAGAGGGATAGTCTACTGGCTCAAGAGGAAAAACTCCCTATGTAATTGCTGCTGTGAATAGTATTAAAAAAAATGGTCAGGCATGTACAAAAATAAAAATCCTGCAAAGTATGTATAAATGTTGTAAAGCCAATAAGCAAGCTTGAGTTCCAAAGTCAAATATGTGAGCCTACAACAGGATGACTTGACTACACTGGTCTTGCATCCCAGGATAGGTAGCTACACTGGCTACCGTCCATTCTTCTCTTCACCCCCTCCTCTTGAGCTGGTTGCCACTTGAACTTAGAAGGGAATACCCCGCTCTTTGAGGATGGAGTTATTGGATTGGGGAATTATTGGGTTGTCGTACTGGAGAAGTCAGTTTCTTTGCCATTCTAGTTGGGGAGAGCCACCATCACTTACACCGTACGAGTCAGATTCATAGTCGTAAGGGTTTGCGTATGAGTTGAGATATTTCTGACCTGGCTATTGAGGAGACTTGAACATAGTTTTGGGATTCTCAAGGACTGTTGGATTTCAAATTTGGCTCTCATTAAGGTTCCACCCACTCTAAAATTCCAAAGGTTCGACTTAAGCTCCAAACTTTGATTTTGTGAAGACAAGTTTGATAATTAAACTAAATCCAAGTTCTTCTTTTTCTTTTCTTTCTTTTTCTTTTTGCACTTATTGCATAATTTTGCTAGGGACTAGCAAAGGTAAAGTATAGAGGGATGATGAATCCACATTTCATCATCTTTATTCTATCATTTTGGCCTTAAAAACCCTAGTAAATGCCTGTAAATACCCTTAAATAGATCATCTTAGCATTCATGCATGTGCATGTAAACAGTGTGTAAAATACTGTAATTAAAGCCAAAATTATAGAATAAATAAAAGAAAAGAAAAAGAATAAAATATTGTAAATATTTTATGACCCAAAACCCCGAGACCTAGGCATCTTGATGAATAGGTCAACAAGGAATAAAGTAGGGGGAGATAAGGGTCAAATACCTATACTTTTTAATTCATTCTTTATTCATTTTGGGACCTATTTTTGGTTCCACTTTTTATACATCAAATAAAGAAATTTTATACATGAAAGTTGTAGATAATTAAATAAAGAAAAATACAAAATTGATTCCATTCAAAAATAATGTACAGATAAAAAGTTATAGTCTGAACACAAATCCAGAATCCCAACATCCCAGACCCGTATCTCACAAATGAAAACTCCAAATGCAGCAAAATCACTTTAATTGTATATAGAATAAAATAAGCTATTTAATGGCGGTGGTTTCGGATTTGGCGGAGTTACGGTTTGAAAGTTGAGTTTTGGACCCACATTGTGTATATGTACAGATTAAAATATTCAATTTATTATTTATTCATTATTTTTGTATTTTTATATTTTTATAATTTTGTAAATATTACTTATAATAATTAAGTACATTAAAACATGAATAAAAACTCAAAGAAAATACAAAATAAAATTATATGTATATAGAATACATAGATACTATACCTATAAATATACCTATATGATACATACTTCTATTTTATTAAATATACAAAACACATAAATAGAATAAAATAAAAATATATTTGTGTGTATAAAAGTATTTTATGATTTTTTAAAATACTAAATAAAATAATAAAATTAAAATACACAAAATAAAAATAAAAGAATAAAATATATAGATATTATACCTATAAGGGGTATAAAAGTAACCTTGTAAAAATATAGCCCATAAAAATAATAAAAAATCAGAATAAAATACTACATAAAATAATAAATATTTTTTATTTTATACTCATAATTTAATTCGTTCTTTTTCTATTTTTAATTGAATTTTTAAATCTTTTTTAGGACCTTTTTCCTGGTTGGTCCACGTGGACCAACCAGGGGGCAGTCGCAGTTGACCTCGGTCAACTGTCTGCCCTAGGTCCTGTAGCCCGTGTCAGACCCATGTTTGACCCCTCTTTCTCAATTTTTTCAAGGCCTATTCTTGCATCATCTCGTGATAATTTCTTCTTGGCTTTTGATCCTCGATCAATGGGCATGCCCGCCCTGATGAAACCTCGGTCGAAGGACCACTGTGCCCATCGCTATGCCTCGTTCTTCCTCCACTGACCGTCAACCCCATATAACCCAACTCCGATTTCCTTTTGAATTTTGAACCGCGATTCATCCAGTTTTGACCCTCCTTGGACTCACTCGAGCATCTTGGAGGTGACAGCTCCAAGTCTCCTTCTCCAAGGCGGAGGATCGACATGATTTAGGCGTGTTCCAACCCCACCTCCGGCGACTTTCCCATTGAGGTACATCAACCTCGGGTACCCCCCTTGAGGTGTCTACCCACTTCACTTTCATTCTCTTTTCGTTCGTTGTAGTCTTAACATCACTTAGATCCTCTTTTCATGTCCAAACTCTCATCGATTCGATCACTCGAGCACCCTCACCGGAGCAAGCTCCGACGAGCATCGAAATCACCATTCGCCCCACTGTGAGAGCCCCCTGGAGGTCGAGGCATTTTGCCCTCGCCTCCATTAACCTTTTTAGCAGTTGCAGGAGCCCGAAAGACCCCCACGAAGGGTCGATTTTTGCAAGCCCAAGGTACCTGGACCACCATTCTTTCCGAGCCTCGCCGCGGAGCGCTAGTGCCTCTCGAGCCATTTTGGCTCCGCCAGTGGACGCAGGACCCTTCCCGGAATGTCATCGGCCATTTTGGAGCTTCATCGAAGGCCGGAGGGCTGAGATCAAGGTCAGGAAAACTCGCTCCATGACGAGTTCTTCCCTGTTCTTCGTCTTGGCCTCCCCGTCGTCCGATCAAGTGTTGATCGCCCAGGATAGCAGCTGTAATTGGATCTTCGAGAGCCTCCACCGTCAGATCCATCCAGATCCATCTAATCCAGGCCGTCCACGAGCGAACCGTCATCGTGCAAGGAGAAGATGACACGTGGATAAGTGGCTCGGGCCACGTCGCTGGATCGCACCCAGCCGCCGATCGTTAGATTCGCGCCGCGCGTCATCAACGTTCATCCGCCGTTGGATCTGCCTTGCGAGGGAATTTTGCAAGTATATCCCCTACCTTTTTGTAATTTTTTAGTCCATAAATTTTAATTAGTAGTTTAAAACTTTTGTAAAATTTACAAGTAGGCCCCCGAACTTGTTATATTTGCACATAGGTCCTCTACCACGTCACCTCACGTGACCTGTTCACGTGAGGTGTGGGCACTTTGCAGGGAGGCCCTTAGCCTTTTGTCTATTTCGATTCAGTGCTCTAAATTTTGTATTAAGTGTTAACTTTTTGGGAATATTGCATGTAAGCCCCTAGGGGTTTTTGATATTACAATCAGGTCCCTGCCAAGCGCGTGCCAGTCACGCGCCCTGGTGGGTTATTTGTAGGAAGACCCTTCCACGTTTGTAAATTTGTGATTGGTCTAAAAAATTAAATATTCAGTATAATATTTTGTGGAAAATTTGCATGTATGCCCCTGGATGTTTTAATATTTACACATATGCCCCTGCTAGGTTGAATTATTTGTATGTGTTTGTCTGATTTATTTAAGGCATCATTTTAATTCAAAAAATTCTCAAAAATTTAAGTGAAGCTCCTGTTCACTTGTACTTTCACGCCATATTTTTATTTTTCGATTTTATTGCATTTTAATATTTATTAAAAATCAAAAACATGCATTTTGCTACTGTTTGCATTAGAAAATACCAAAAAAATATAAAAACACTCCAAAAAAATCCCCCAAAAATATATTTTTTGTATTTTAGTATCTTTTAACTTCAGTCCAAAAATCATAAAAAAATACAAAACAAAACTCCTAAAAATTAGAAAATACCTTGAAAATTTCCAAAAAATATAAAACATTCTAGAAAACTCTAAAAAGTGCAAACTAAGGTTCTGTAGATTCCTTATTTTCTTATCTTTATTTTAAAATTAGTTTAGAAACTTTTGGTGGCTGTTTGATATTTTTCATTCCTGTTTTACCTTCAGCTAGTAGCTTATCCCCTGTTTTCCTTTATTTTGCCATTTAAAAATACCAAAAATATTTTGAAAAATACCCAAAAATCACAAAAATAGTAAAAAATCATAAAAAGATCAAAAAGTTTTTATTTCTGAATTTTTGGGCATTTTTGCACATTTTTATAAATATTGTATTACCCCTTTTCTTATATTGCTTATATATTCCAACATTGAAAAAATATAAAATATAAAAAGAAAATATAAAAAAATCAGAAAATTAAAAATCAAAATACAAAATTAAAAATAAAAAAATATATAAAAAATTAAAAATTAAAAAAATTTAACTTCACATTTATTTCTTATTGCTTGATCTATAGTGTGGGTTAATTGTTGATTTTACACGAGATTCATTTGAGGGTCGCCGCAGCGACACTGCTGTCTCCGCCTTGTGTGAGACACTATTTTAGACCCCATGAATTTCGTGTAAATCACTAGGTCAGAAGTCTCACACCGCCTTCACGTGGGTGCGTAGGTGCCTTGAGTAGAGAGCCTCCCTTGATTTGCGGTACCTCACACAAAGTCAATAAGAGAGGGCGATTAGACAAGTCAATCAATCATATCAAATAAAAGAAAATAAATAAAGCACAAAAATGGACAAATAAATCACAATCAACAATAGAACCAATCTATGTGTTGTTGTTCCCCGGCAACGGCGTCATTTGTTTAACCTAAAAATCGAGCGGTCTTATGTTCCACACAAGGTGGGAACACAGTCGTCGAATTGACCACACGAAATCTGGACACGAAATTTGTATTAAAACAACAATTAACCCACAATTAATAAATCGAATAATGAAAAAGCAATTACAGATTTAAAATTTGTTATAACTCTTCAACAAAGATGTGTATAGGTGTAAGTATGTGTAGAGTGTCGAACACAGGGAACAAGAAGGATAGATCGAGCAATAAGTGCTCAAAAATGAGAATGTGATGTATTTATCTATAAATGCTCTTTTTTGTGGGTTTTATATTTTATATTTTTATATTTTATATTTTATGTTTTTATTTTTTTTGATTTTTTACTTTTCTGATTTTATATTTTCTTATTATTTTTTTTATATTTTTTAACTCCTTTTTTATGTAAATAACTATTTATAAAGCTATATAAAGATATATATACAATATAAGCTAGGGTTAATATAAAAATTAACAAAAGTACTCAAAAAAAAAGAAAATAAAATAATTTTGGTTTTTTAATAATTTTTTACTATTTTCTTGATTTTTTAGAATTTTTGCTAATTTTTATATATTTTTAAAGTTAAAAATTCCCTAAAACAGGGAATAATAAATATTCGAAATTAAAACAGAGATTAAAATAGTAAGCAGAGTAAAGAATTCTCCAAATTAATTTTTAAATAAAGATAATAATATGAATAAAATTTAAAAACAGAAAATAGTTTTTTGGATTTTTAAGAGTTTTTAATATTTTTATAATGGTTTTAATGATCTTTCAATTTTTTGAGTTTTCTTTTATATTTATTTAGTGATTTTTGATCTGAAGTTGTATAATAAATATATAAATATAAAAAATATATTTTTGGAATTTTTCAAAAAGGTTTTATATTTTTTATGTATTTTCTTTTACAAACAGGGACAAAAATGCTTTTCAATTTTTTTTTATAAATAATAAATAGATTCAAAATGCAAAATAAAAATAATGGCGTGAAAGAGCAATGCAACATGAAGCTAAACCTATTTTTTTCGATTTTTAGAGCAATATAAATACCTGAAATAAATACAAGAAACAAAAAGAAAAATACATTGCTGGTAGGGGCATTTTTGTAAATATCAGAAATTGCAGGGGATTGTATGCAATTTATCCAAAATATTATAACTGAATTAAAAAGTTTGAGGACTAATTCTAAATAAAAACTATTCCAGGTGTCCCGCAGCAAAATCGCCACCTCATGTGGTACGTCACGTGACATGATGTGGTGTGGACGGAAATGTAATTACAGGAAACACATGGGCCCAAGTGCAAATTTTATGAAATAAAAATGACTGCAAATGAAAGTTTCAGTATTAAACTTTAAATACAAAAATAGCGGGGGTTAAACTACAAAATACTCACGCCACTAGCGGATAAGACGGCTAATGACTGTTCACTTAAGCCACGTGTCACTAATCCGACGGCCGGTAACGGTTCGATTCTTGCGGCCTGGATTAAAAAGCACTCGATGATCGGACGATGGGGGCGATGTTAGATCCGACGCTCGCTGTTGCACGCCAAAAACAGGTCCGGAATCGACGATGCAGAGGGGCGGAGAACGAACTGGGGAAGAACTCCGACGAGGTTACCTTCACCGAGCCCGATCTGCCTCCTCCAGCACTCCTGCAAGTTCCAAAACGGCTGGGAATGTCCCTGCGGTAGTCCTCCATGTCTGGTGGCTCCAGAAATCTCCGACGAAGGCCGGAGGGCGCGTGCGAGGCGAGCGGAGCCGGCTTGCTCCAGGAACATCCACCTCCTCCAAAATGAGCCGCAGTTGTCGATTGAGGGTCTGGGATCTGCAAAAAGGAGTTATGGGGTCGAGGGCAAAATGCCTCGACCCCATAACGAGGTGGTTAGGCGGGGAACAACTAAAGAGGAGCTCACTGGAGCGAGCTTCGATGAGAGGTGAACGATGGTTGATTACGCAACTAAAGGCGGATTTAAAGGCGAAAACTGATCCTAGGGATATAGCTAAGCAACAAAATGCAATAAAAAAGTAGAATAAATGACCTCAACCAGCTGAACTCGAGAAGCAAAGACCCTCGACGACCAAGGTTGGCTGATGATGATGGAAGCGCCTCCTCCCTCGCCTAGACCAGCTCCAAGTCGCTGGGGATGCGTCTGTCACCCTTGAGTATCCTAAGCCACTCAGGGAGGCCGAGGCTAGGGCCGAAAAGGTGTTCAAAGAGAGAGGGAAAGTCGGAGGGGATTTTGTACACGGTGGTGGATAGTGCGAGAAGATCAAAGGAGATCGAGCATTTATCATGGCTCCAATCCCCACAACAAGCCCTGGGCATGTATGCTCGAGGATCGGGGAGAAAAAGTCAAGAAGGGTGCAACACAAAACGGTGCAAGGTTTGGCCTCGAAAAATTCGCGAAGATGGGCGAAAACCGATGTCTGACAAGCGGCAGAGGGACAGGTCAGAAGTTGGCCCGCAGTCAACTCTTTGATGCTCTTGGTTGGTTCACGTGGACGAACAAGGAAAAAGCCCTGAAAAATTATTTAGAAAATCGATTAAAAATTATAAATGATTTTATTAATTTTAGGTTATAAAATAAAAAATATTTAATAATTTTTAAAGTATATTATTATTATTTATTTTTTCAAGGTCTAGAATTACAAGTTCCTTTTTGAGGGCTATATGTAGGTATATTCATATATATATTTTAATATATTATTTTTATTTTATATTTTTTATTTTATTCTTTTAGTTTATTATTTTATATATTTATAACTTATTTTAAAACTTAAAAATATTTTTATTTTATTTTTCTGATATAATATATATAATTAAGTAAATAGGTATATTATCTCTATATGTATAGTTATATGTATTTTACCTATGTATTTTCTATGAGTATTTATTTTAGTGATTTTTTTATGTTTTTATTTTAGTTTTAATATGTACATATATTAAAAATAGTATTTTAAAAATTATAAAAATATAAAAATATAAAAATAATGAATAATAAATAAAATGAATATTTTAATCGGTATAGCTATACAATAGGGGTCCAAAACCTAACTTTTACACCGTAGCTCCAAAAAATATGAAACTACCTTCATTAAATAACTTATTAAAAGTTATGTACAATTAAATGTGATTTTGATATATTTTGAATCTTTATTTGAGAGATATGGGTTTGAGAAGTTGGGATTTTGGAAACTTATTCTGAGTATAACTTTTTATCTGTACATTATTTTTGTAGGAAATAAATTTTGTATTTTTCTATATTTAATTATCTACAACTTTCATTCTCAAAGTTTCTTTATTTGAAGTATAAAAAGTAGAACTAAAAATAGATCTAAAAATGAAGAATAAATGAATAAATAAATGGGGATTTTATTGGTATTTTGGTCCTTATCTCCTCTACTTTATTCCTTATCGACCTAGTCATCGAGATACCTGGGTCTCGGGATTTAGGGTCATAAAATATTTTCAATAATTTATACACTATTTAAACACAATGCATGGATTATAATATGCATGAATTAATGGTATTTACACACATTTACTAGGATTTTTAAGGCCAAAATGATAGAATAAAGGTGATGGAATGGAGATTCATCAATAGGGTACTAGCGATCTGCTCCCAGGATATGACGGTGCACGATCTTTGTCTACGCACACCGACGAGACCATCCTCGAAAGTACCTCTGAGAGCTTGCAGCTGAGAAGAATTCCTAAAATGCCCCTACACGGGAGTGTCTTTTCGAATTCCAAAACCGCAACCACAACGAGTTGTTTGGGTCGAGTTAAATTCTCATTTCAGTCAAATCCAAATTAATCCGTGTGATTAATTTAATCGACCTACCAAATGAAATCCACGGCAAAAGTATCGAGATCTGAGATCCAAATTGACTCTCTCAAGCTGGAGCCGAAGTCGGAGCCGGAGCAGAGTGGAGCGCGCGTGCGCGTGTGTGGTTCTCCATTCCTCCTCTCTACTATTGCTACAAGAGCTTGGGTTGTGAACTCATATATAAGCCCACCAAAAGTTTAGAAATAGTAGACGTGGCACTAAACTTCTAACCAAGCTATTCCATGTTTCAAATTTGGGAATTCTCAACTTTCCCACCAAGTCAATTGGTTTCCCAATTTAGACCAAATTGACTCCTAATGTAATTGCATATGTTTTCCAATTAAAACCTAATTACATCCTTTTAAATACAACAAGATTAACACCTGATAAACGGTAAGGTTAGATAGGGACTCAGAGGAGGCAAAAATCCGGATCCTATTCATTACCTTCTTTATAAGCAAATGCTCAAAGTCATTGCCTTCTTGTTGGCAGAGATAGGATTGGGGAAAGTAACATGGAGAGAGGATTAGGGTTTTGTGTTTAGTCTACATGGAATTTACGTGACGGATTTGGGTGGCCGATATCCGTCATAGTGGAATCTGTTATCTAAAATCCATCATTGAAACCTAATTCTGTTGTAGTGATTGGATTGGATCGAATTACCGATTTTATCTGATCCACGTGCACTCCTGCACATTGTTGACAATGAGCTGCCATCTTCTCCACTAATTGCATATATTTTTAAATAATCAATGCTGTGCACACATAGTCAACATAAATTCTACGTTACTTAGTATCCTATCAAAGGCAGGCCCGTTCAACAATAATGCAACACAGCTGCATTTTATTTTGCTTAATTAACCCTCACATCTATATAAAATTTCCCATTGCTTGGAATTAGTCTTCTGTCAATTAATATTCTCTCACTATCAACCACTTTGAAATGGACCGATACATACTACTTGTAAACAGGATAAGATCGACATGCCAGAAGAAAGATCACAGGTCATTCATCATCATTACATACGAAAAATATCTCTATATTTTATCAATTCAGTGTCTGACATAATGTGCCATCATATCTCTTTTATAGGGATGTGGATGGAGGGTTTAACAAGATGATAAATATACCGTAACCGACTTCAAATGATCCACTAATTATCAACACGAGCCAATGTAATTCGATTACATTTCATCTATTGAATTTTTGAAACTCAATTTTATCTTTTCACCAATGTGTTATATAAACCACACATATAATTTGTTCCAACATTTTCCCACATGGTTTATATGGTCCTTAATAAAAAGACAATAACCTTAATTATGCCATTGCATGGATTTTTTTGTAATGTCAATGAATCACATACTTTAATTTAACTAAATTAATGTATATGATCATGACATCACATATCATACAACTTAACATAATTAATCAATATCAATCAATTTAATCACCTATAATTTTTAGAATGATTATATCTCCTACGTTAATTCCATTTCTACAATCATGTTATTTATTTGCGAATGTACATAGAAAATCACAACACAAAGGCTCAAAAATATAAAACAAATAGAATTTTTATAAACATAATGAGCAAAAACAAAATGTATTAATTAGTTAATTTTTCATAGCAAGGACTTTTTTGACATATCTATTCTAATAACATGCTCAACAAAATTCTTATGTGGTAAACATTTAGTTAGCATGCCATTATTATTAATAACTACTAATGTGCTCTATTAACACTCTTTCTTTCGAACTTCTTCTTATACTGACAAGTACTTCAATTCCATGTGCTTTGCACCCTTAGAGTACTTATCATTCTTTGAGAAGAAGATAGTTGCGGTATTATCCTAATAAAGTCTCTGTGGATTTTGCAACTTTATCGATAATTCCATGTCCTGATACAAAAATTTGTAGCCACAATATTTGATAGTAGTCTCAAAGCATGCTACAATTTCAACCTTCATAGTCGAAGCATCAATGATAGTCTGCTTCACTGTTTTCCATGATACTTTATCTCTAGAGAGTAGAAATATACAACAAAAAGTTGACTTTCATGTGTTGACGTATCCTGTAAAATTTGATTATTGAATATCCAATAATATCAAGATTATCAAATCGTCTATATATGAGCATATGATCTTTGGTGATGTCTGAATATGTGAGAACTTTCTTGCAACTTTCCAGTGGTCCATAGTAGGATTACCTTGATATTGATCCAACATGATGGTGGCAAAACTAATGTCAAGTGGAGTACATGTATGTGCACACATGATACTTCTAACCACTGATGCATAAGAAATCCCTTTCATCTCATTACATTCCATTTCATTCTTTGGACATTTATACAAACTATAGGAGCAATTCCTGCAAAGATTTGGTCCGTCTTGAATCATTCCAATACTTTGTTAATATATACCTTTTGAGACAATCTCAACTGTCCTTGTGATCTATCTCATAATATTTCTATTTCAATCACATAGTTTGCATCACCCATATCTTCCGTTTCAAAGTTCTCGAGAAATATATTTCTTTATATCATGTAACAAACCCAAATCATTCACAACCAATAATATAACTTAAATATGTAGAAATAATATAATAAAATTTTCCCATTGACCTTCATTTATATACACTAACCAAGAGTATTTTCTACAAAATCATAAGAAATAATAATATTCTTAAACTTTATATACCATTGGTGTATGTTTATTTAAACCCATATATAGATTTCTTTAATTTACATACTAGATTTTCATTTCCTATGATCTTAAAAACCTTCAGGTTGACCCATGTAAACATCTTTCTTTAAATCTCTATTTAGAAAGTTATCTTTACATTCATTTGGTGAAACTACATATCATAATGAGCTATCGAAGCGCAAATGATTCTTAAAGAGTCATGTGAAATCAGAGCAAAGGTCTTTTTATAATCGATGCCATCTTTTTTAGTAAATCTCTTTGCAATAAGTCCTCCTTTATATCTCTTAATGTTACTTTTAGTGTCACGCTTAGGTCGTAAATACCCACCATACATGACGCTTTTAGATCCTTCAGCTAACTCCATAAGATCCCAAGCATTGTTATTGGCCATGGAAACTAATTCTTCATTCATAGAATTCACCCACTTTTCAGAATCACCACATTTGATGGCTTGATGGAATGAGTTCAGATCTTTATCAATACTCAAGCCACACCCATGCTCAAGTGTATAGACTATATAATTACTAAAACTTGCAGGTCTCATTTTCCGTTCAGAGCATTCAAATGCAAATGTTATGGTGCACTTGGCTCATTTACAACTAGTTAATTAATAATGACATCATCATTTAATATGAGATCCACTTCTTGATGTCCATGTCATTATGTGGATGTAAATCCACAATTGGAGCATCCATTCTAGAAGACTGAAGCATAAGTAGATTCGATACTATCCCTATATTTCTTAATCTATACATTTTGTGCTTCATGGAGTTGTAATAATATTATCATTCTCAATGAAGTAAACAATCTCACTCTAAATGTTCACATACCTTGAATCTTAACCATCCGTTATGCCAGACCCAATTGGAGAACCGACATATCCTGCCTCTCTCCCACCCCAATCCCTTATGTCACCACCGAAGATAGATTAGCAACATATAAAAAAACGAGTAAACGATATGAACTATGCGGAAAATTATTAAAGAAATAAGCCAAAAATGTTACCATGTCTTTAAAATTCACCATTAATCAATTTCATAATAAACTATTATGAAACTTCAATACATTGAAGAAGATGAAATATTCTCTCTAACAATAAAAATTCGACTTCATAAGAATGATTGGCAAGCATTTAAAGTCAAAGATACAGATGAAAAAATGAGAAATGTAATGTAAGTTCAAAAATACTTGCGATAAACTCTCTTTAATATGCAAAAAAAACGGGGTACGAGCGCAAAAGCCCTTTGGTAAGAGAAGGGACGCATGCGGTTAGGATTTGAAGTTGGAACGCGCATCAAATGGCGAAGAGGACCCCACGTGGCAACGTAGATGGCGTGGGAGGGCGTATGATAAGGGGGTCCCTGATCCACTCATGTGCATGGCTGCGATTTCATTCAGTTCGATGGCTAAGATGGAGCGGGGTGGGGAGCAATTAATCATAGCTTCTCTCCACCCCCTCCTCCTTCCGTTGTTGAACCTGCGACAAAAAGGAGAGGCCGAGTGTGGCTCACCTCTGGCGAGCGTAGTCCAGCGAGGGTGATGCACATGGGCGTGGATAGTTAGATGACACGACCTCCATGCTTTCATGCAAAATGGAGAAGGGGCTCGAGACTAGGGTCTCGCGTATAGTTAAGAACGAAAAAAAGAAAGATCTTGGTTGGGTTCTCCTATGCGTGAAAGAAAGAGAAGCTCTCCGGCCTCGGCATGTGGCCAAAGTTGTTTGGTTGTGAAGGGAAGGGTTTTGGAGAAGCGCGTGAAGGTGGCAGTGAGATGGTGAAGCCACGCGAGGGTATGGATGAAAGTTGAAGATGATAGGTTCTTATACTTCAACAAGGAAAAAAAATTAAAATCTAAATTAAGATCTAACCTACGGCTACCTACAAGAAAAACGTAGCAAGTGGAGGATATTATTTGTGGATGATTGGTTCTCCGGTGAGAACGATTGGCCACTGCCTGAAGTCTGGCAGAAACGAAGCTCGCACCCACCACCATAGCGGGATGCAGTCTAAGGCCTAGACCACTCCACACCTCGGACAACTTGTCATTAATCGACTTGTGACCTCATCGAGCCTATCATGTCGACAGCGACGTCCGAGGACTTGAGGAAGCTCTAAGCTAATGTGGGTGATAGTCTAAAAATGTGGTATATAAGTTCTTTTTATTGGGTGGAAAGGATCAAGGTGGAGAGGGCTTCTTGGGGGTTCTAATCAAGGTGGAGAGGTTGTACCAAGGTGCATTCATCGACGGTTGATGGGAGAGGCTCGATGTGGAAGAAGGTTAAGGGGTTGCTTGGGTTTTTGCATTGAAAAGGAAGGGGAAAAAGAGGGGTTGCAGTTGACTCGTGGTCAACAAATCAAAAAAAGGAAGAGGGTTGAGGTAGAGGGGTGTTAGTAGGGATGAAAACAGTTGGATATTGACACAAATAAATGTATAATCATATCCTTGTCTATTTTAAAATACGAATACGAATGCAGATATGAATATTGATTCATGTGAAACATGTGTTATCTTATCTTTAAAGATGAATACAAATATAAAACAAATGCGAATCTGATATGAACAATAATAGAAATATTTTTATAGATTAACTAACAAATATATATTTTGGATGATTTACACATAAAATAGATATATTATATATATTCATCTCATAACAATTATATTAACTGTGGTGAATGCTATCATATAACTCTGTTACACACATTGTAAATAAATATAGGGCTATATTTATGTACTAAAATGTATACGAATGAGAATATTTACGAGTGTCAAAGTAATATCCATATCCTCATCCATTTTAAAATGAATACGAATTCGCAAATCAAAAATATGTATAAAATGAATATGACAGTGGACCGGATGTGAATATAATCATATTCGTTTTCATCCGTAGGTGTTGGCCATGAGAGTGAAGCATTTCAAAATTTTCGGAGTGAGTAGGTGCCAAGTTGGCCCATATGGAACTAGTCACAAAAAAGAACGGTTTCCACAATGAAAAATGTGCACGAGATACATAGTAGAATACCCCAAATCAAAAAAACTCAAAATACAAAATTCTGTAAGAATAATTTTATCAAAAACATTACATAAGAAGATTTTTCGAAAAAAATATTTAGAATACAAGATTAAACTAAAACCTATTTTTAGGTAGAAAATACCAATTATGGGGTTATATGATTTTTAGTTTTGTTTTTTTTGTTAATAATGATACTATAGTATAGTTTATAATATCAATATATAGCATTATAAACTTAGACATATTTTGTTGAATTTTTATTTTTTAAAATAAAGAATATGCAAATAAATAAAGATAAAATACAAGCCATATTGACATGTATAGAGAATACATATTTTTTGTTTCTTTTTTATTTTACATTTTTTGTTAATTTTGTGTTTCCAGAGGAAATTATAATATACAATTACCAAAAATAAAATTGAAAGCAAAAGAAAATGAGTAAAACACAATCTGTGCAAAAGAAAAAAAGGCCGTAAAAAGATGTAAATGAGCCCCATAACTGTCTTTTCACAAATGAACCCCGATCAATTTCGAAGTATTTTTAGAATTTAAACTATTTTAAATGATAATCTTTAAAAGTGATTTGGGGTGAATTGGATTTCATAATCCAGATATAAAAACTAGATTGCATGCATATTGCAAAAAGTTAAGCTGCTCCATTTGTCAATTATTTATTGTGATATTTTTACGATGTTTTTATATTTTTCTATTCACTTTATTGAAATAACGTAAAATAAATCAATTGAATTAGAGTTATAAACAATTATTTATAACTTGAAATATGTATATATGTGTATGCATGTTTAATTGTATTGTTATTTTTTGTGTACAATTGAGCATAATTTCCAATTCCTTTTCAATTTTTATTTTGCATATTTTTATATATTTTTGGAGTGTAAAGAGGTTTTTAGTTTGCAAGTATGGATTTATAATAAGTACATATTAATGCATGTATCAACGTCATTATTATGGAATTTAGCTCATTTTTCAGTTTTAAGGAAGATGAATTCCGATTTCATCATACACTAATAAGAAAGTATTTATTATCATATATCAAATCTATAATATAATGACGGAATATTGCTCATTAAATGACTCGATCATTAAAAAAATCATACACTAATATCATACACTAATAAGAAAGTATTTATTATCATACACTAATAAGAAAGTATTTATTTCATCATTACATCACAATTATTGACTTTTACCTATACGAAAAGTATCTTTGAATGTGTCAAAATATTAAAATCTCTGATCATTAAAAAAATCACAATTATTGACTTTTTAGTATGATATGACTTTGGATTGTAATAAGTCTCACTTGCTTTTGTTTTTCAAAAAAAGATCAAGTCAATCAAATACGCAATTTGTGAGATTGATTCGCATACAC
Organism: Ottelia alismoides; assembly: GCA_037367405.1. Classification (NCBI taxonomy): domain Eukaryota; kingdom Viridiplantae; phylum Streptophyta; class Magnoliopsida; order Alismatales; family Hydrocharitaceae; genus Ottelia; species Ottelia alismoides. Next base: position 292,113 of record JAZKJV010003208.1, read on the forward strand.
GTCCTCGCTTATCACTTCTTCTTCTGTATCTTCATTAAACTCCTCCAATGACAATGATCTCTACTTAATTATCTCTCAACGGTCAACAACCTATCAGTATTAGTGGGCTCATGCTAACTAAGTCCGAATGAGAGACGTATGAACAACCATTTCTCTTCCCTATATATATAAAGCCACACGCCATTCTCTTCCTTCACAGCAGACATTGTCTTAGCCATACATGGAAAATATGAGTGGCAAAGTTCTTCTGGTTGCGTTGTTTTGTGCCTTTGTTTGCTCAATCGATGGGAGGATATTACTTACTTATGGCGAACAGTTAAAAGATGAGAAGTGGTTCAATTATAGGTTCCATCCATGGTATCATCCATGGTCTCGTCCGTGGTATCCCGGTTACGGGTATGGGAGTGGTGGGGGCTATGGCGGAGGATATGGTGGTGGAGGCAGATATGGAGGAGGAGGGGGTTACGGCGGTGGAGGCGGGTATGGAGGGGGTGGCGGTGGTGGGGGTAGCGGTTATGGACAAGGAGGGGGTTACGGTGGAGGAAGCGGGAATGGAGGAGGCGGGGGTGCCGGTTATGGACAAGGAGGGGGTTATGGCGGCGGAGGAGGGGATGGCGGATACCATTGAGGAACTGATCTATAATCTAACAAGGCCTTTCACACTAAAGAGAAGATGGATTAAATGATTTATCCCACAGTATGGTGTAGTTTGTTGATGATTAATGTTATGCATGTCTTTTATCTTTTTTTTTATTTTGTGTGACCATAATATCCTCGTGTATGTATTTTGATTAAATGTTAAATCTGAAATAATCTGATGGCTTGCCTACATGTGTGCATTTTTGTGAATGTTTATGTGATAAATATAATGAACTTTCGCCTACTATTTACGTTTGGGTTTTCTTAAGGTAAGGTAATTATCTTCTCAAAAATATATTGAGTTGAATGGCAGAGGTTATATGACAAGATTAAGCTCCTAAAACATATAACATGTAAAGCATGAAGTCCTCGAAACCTAATGCACATGCTTTGTAGAGTCTCCTATTTCTGGTGGCTTATAACACATCACAAATTAAACACCCAGGATTTCCTCTTTAAGATGAATATTCCCACAGTAAACATATGCCATCTTTCTCATTAGGGTTCTAAAAAATATAATAACCTTTTTCAATTTTGCCCCGTGACGAGGGAAATCTTCTTAAGGGCTGGCTTCAATTGTAACGTGATTTGCTTTTGTAGCTTCTTTGACTCTATTCAATAGTCTAAGCCTTTAGTGGATGGCTGGCAGATCCATGCGATAAAGGCTTGTCTTTGGTGTTTGATTCGGAAGGCTTGATGTAGAAAAACCTTCCAAGAGATCCCAGTTTTACGCGAAAATCGTTCAAAATGTCATGGAGATATGCTAGGTGGGTCTTGGAACAATTTTGCCATATTTCACGGTCTACATAATGTATCCATTTAATTACGTAATGTTGGGATGGTCGATAGTGGTCGTCACATGTATTCGCTGGTATCTTTACGACATTCACTCGAACATTTCATGAAATCACGAACAAAATCGCTTATTGTAGCACAACTTGAATTGTCACGTGAAATCTGGTGTTTTTTAGATGCCTGCCCCCCCCCCCCCACCCCCAAGTTTCCATATCTGTCAAACGCTTATAAAGTTAAGTTATACAACGTCTATATCCTTTTACTACAATGTTAAATAATACATATTATGAATTCTGTATTAAATAAAATACATTAAATAAAAATAAAACAAAATCCTTTAAATACATAATATTGTAGATAATATTAATTTATTTTAAAAAATAAAGCCATTTCTTATTTTTATTAATTAAAAATAATTCATAAAATTATATTTCAGCTTCTAAAAATCCTAAAAATTCAAACAAACATCCTAACACCACAACAAAGCATTCTACCAAAAAAAGGCATCCAAAAATTCAAAAAAAACATTAATTAGAATTAAATACATATCGCAACATATAAAAACCAAATAAAAAATCAAATAAAACCTAAAAAAATTCAAATATTCTCTAAATTTTTTAAAAATCATATAAAATTGTCCAGAAATCCTAAAATACATATAACATATCAAACTAAAGGCATTGAAATATTCTACAATAGAAAAACAAAATCCAAAAATACTTCTTCTATTTACTTTTTTAAACCAATAAAATAACATAGTTTATTTGTAATTTATTATTTCCTTTATTAAATTAGTTTAAAAACCACATAATAATAAAAAATAATCAAAAAGTTCAATAAATAGAGAAAAAATAGATTAACATAAAATCATTTCATACTTAACTTTTGAGCATATATTGCCTATGTTGATATGACTTGAATCATAACCACTTGTTGGACTACTGTGCGGTTGATCTGTTTCCTTCCTTCTGATTGGTTGAGAGCTGTTGGGTCTGGAATGTTGATATGTTTGATCCACCTCCTGAAACCTGATTGGCTGAGAGCTATCGGACTATGATTGATGGCATGTCTGATCAACCCTCCTTAAACTCGATTGGCTGATAGCTATTGGGCCATGATTGCTAACATGTCTGATCTGTCTCCTTAAGTATGATTAGCTGAGAGTTGTTGGGATGGGTTGCTGAATACAAATGGTATTCTTCTGTTGAAGTATAAAAGGGGCCCTAGGGCCACCAGATACTGCAATCCTCATTTTGATCCCGATTCTCATCCCATATATGTACCTTCTCAGTATCCTTTGTATTACTTTTTTTCTCCATATAGTAAAAGCCGATCGCTGCCGCCCAAGGACATAGCCCAGTTCTGGGTGAACCTTGTAAATCCGTGTATTTGCGTCTTGCTTGTTTGATCGTGTTTGTGTGTATTTGCTTCTGCGATTCACAACAAACATGTATCAGAGCTTCAGGTTCCGTCAAGACCATCCAGTAAGACGGCATCACACAATCTGAAGATCATGAAGTTTATGAGGAAGAACGGATTCAGTCTATGGCAGATCACGATGTGCGCCCTTCTGAAGAACAAGGAAATCTGGACACTATTAGATCAGGAGCGGGCGAAGTCACTCGAGACATCTTAGTTGATGGTGCAACAAGAGAAGGCAAACGATCATGCTATGTTTGGCAGACGAGATTATCGTGGAGGTTGCCGATGAGGATTCCGTGACCGGTCTGTGGTTGAGACTCGGAAGTTTATACATGAAGAACTCTCTGACCAACAAGTTGCTCTTGAAGCAGCGTCTATTCTTTCTCTGCATGCATGAAGGTACGTCTCTTAAAGAACATCTAGATCGCTTAAATACATTATTGATGGTTTAAGAAATGTAGATGTTAAGATTGAAGATGAGGATTTTGCCTTGATTTTATTGGTTACTCTTCCATTATCATTTGAGTATTTTGTTCAATCATTTGTTGTGGGAAGAGAATCGATAATCTTAGAGGAAGTTCACGCGAGTTTGCATACGTGTGAACTTCGACATATGGCTACTGGGATGCAGGACTCTAACGTTGAAGGTTTTGTTATGACTCATGAGAAGATTCATGCCAGTTCTGGCTACACGAAGAAGGGAAAATAGAGGTCCAAAAATCACAATTCCAAAGACATCTGCAACTACTGCAAGAAATGTGGACATTGGAAGAATGATAGCCCAAAGAAGGCCACAATTGCTGCAGTGGCTCAAGGAGGCAGATATTCTGAAGATAATTCCATTCTCACCATCACTGATCAGATGACGACGGATAGCACATGGATTCTTAATTCAGGTTGTTCTTACCATATGACTTCCAATGAAGATTGATTCTGCACTATGAGAAGATAGATAGCAGAAACGTCACCATGGGGAATGATGCAACATGCAAGATTGTAGGATTTGGCTTTATGAAGATCGAGATGCATGATGGAGTCATGAGAACAGTAACATAAGTACGCCATGTTCCTGATCTGAGAAAGAACCTGATATCCTTTGGAGCCTTGGACTCTAAAGGATACAGGTACAATGCTGATGGTGGAGTCATGTATGTTGCCAAAGCTGGGGTTGTAGTCATCAAGGGAAACAAGCAAAAGGTCATATATGTCTTGCAGGGGTCTACAATTCATGGGAGTAAGTTCAAGCATTGTTTGAACATGTTCAATATCAATAATTGGCAGCATCCTCAAGGAGAGGCTGGCGGCGACAAGGTGAAGCTCGATAAAGCTTCTCTAAGGAGAAACTTCAAGGTAAATATTGTTTATAATTCCTTGATTCCTACTATCTGAATTTCAAGTGGTGAAGTATATTAGTGGTTATTTTTCTATATGAGAATTCAAACCCAGTGGAGTCTAGCATTGGTTAATTCTGCTAGTGGAGATTTCAACTCGTGGTAAAGTATAGTAGTGGTTAATTCTGCTATATGAAAATTCAACCCTGGTGGAGTCTAGTAGTGGTTAATTCTGCTAGTGGAGAATTCAACTCATGGTAGAGTATAGTAGTGGTTCATTCTGTTATATGAGGATCCAATTCAAGATGGAGATTGTTGATATGACTTAAATCCTAACCACTTGTTGGGCTGTTGATGTGGCTGATCTACGTCATGCCTTCTGATTGGCTAAAAGGTGTTGGGCCAGGATTGCAGGCATGTTTGATCCGCCTCCTGAAACCTTATTGGCTGAGAGCTCTTGGGCTATGATTTCAGACATGTTTGATCTGTCTCCTTAAATCTGATTGGCTGAGAGCTGTTGGGATGGATTGTTGAATACAAATGGTATTCTTCTGTTGTAGTATAAAGGGGGCCTAGGGCCACCAGATACTGCAATCTCATTCTGATCCCGATTCGCATCCCATATATGTACCTGATGAATCTCCATTTCATCACCTTTATTCTATCATTTTGGCCTTAAAAACCCCAGCAAATGCATGTAAATAGCATAAATTTGTATATAATAGTATTCATTGTTTTTTGTATTTATTATACATAAAATAAGGTTTTTAATGCCAAAATTATAGAATAAAGAGAAGAAAAGAAAAAAAGGAATAAAATATTGCAAATATTTTATGACCCTAACCCCGAGACCAAGGCCAGCATGGAATTGGTCGACAAGGAATAAAGTAGGGAGAGATAAGGGCCAATAATACAATAAATACCTCATTTATTTATTTATTCATTTCTGCATTTTTGACACCTATTTTGTACATAATTATTCATTAATCAAATAAAGAAACTTTGTTCATGAAAGTTGTAGATAATATTGTAAATAAAAATACAAAATTAAGTTTGTGCAAAAATAACACACAGTGTACATTTTATACACAGAATAAAAAGCCAAAATCTCAACTTCACAGACCCATATCTTGCAAATAAAAACTCCAAATCACCCAAACTCACCTTTAATTGTTTATAGCATTTCAAGAACTATTTTATAAAATTAGTTTCATAATTTTTGGAGTCCATCTGTGGAAGTTAGGTTTTTGGCCCTTCTTGTACATAATACCTGATTAAAATACTCATTTTATTCAATATTCATTATTTTTATAAAATTCATATTTTTAGAATTTTGTAAATAATGTATACAATACATGTACATATTAAAGTTAAAAGAAAACTAAAAAGAATTTGTAAAATAAAATAAGCCTAGGTAATACTTAGGCAAAATACCTATGCTACCTATATGTACATAAATAAAAGTGATTTTTATTCTTTTATTCTTTATTCATTTATATTTTTATAATAATGTATATATTATATATAACTTATTAAAAATACAAATCCAAAATAAAAACAAATAAAATTCATTAAATAAATAAAATGTATATAATATATAGGTAAACTACCTATAAGTATACCTACATATACATAAACACATTTATTTAAAAATGTAAACAAACTCATAAAAATGAAATAAAAATATATTTATACTCATAAAAATAAGTTATAAATTTATAAAATAAAAAAATTATTAAAATAATGAAATAAAATAAACAAAATAAAAATAAATATATATAAATATACTTATAAATACATTATTTTAATAAAACCGTAATAAAATACTTCAAAAAAATAAATAAAAATCATAAATAAATACTACATGAATTTATAAATATTTTTTATTTTATACAAAAAATCTAATTAATTCATTTATTACGTTAAATAAATCAGTCAATTTATTGTTGACGTAGACCAATCAGGTCCTGGCGTTTGTTGACCGCTCGGTCAACTGCGCCCCCAGGCGTCTGACTTGACGTGAACCATCTTTTCCCCGATATTCTTGCATTTTTCCTGCTCGCTACAGTAATCAATCGATAATAATCACTTCACGAGATTTAATCCCCCTTCATCCATGTTCCCCGCCGATCATTTAGATCCTTTGTACATAGCTCGTATCGCCGGCTACAGCCTGGTCAATAAGGGTGCCCAGTTTATGTATAAATAAGGAACCTTCGCCTCCTCTTCAATTTTGGTCAGCTTTCAGCCAATCCCTTCCCCGAATTCGGTCCCGGCGATGTTCCTTGTGACAGGAGGAGCTCGCCAGCACCTTGAATCGATCGGAGAGGCGGAGGTTGCACCCATGGCGGTGCTCCGACAGCCGCCCTGCTCCCTGGAGTCCCTTCAGGTATAAGAGCTGCGCCTTTATGTTTCTTAGATAGTTTTTCGTTCCAGCATTTTATTCCCGTCATTTATTTTGCATTTAGATTAGTAGATTAGTGTAATTTAGGTTCTTCGAAGTTCGCCGGAGCTCCGCTCCGGCGACTTCTTCACCGTGTTTTCGACCGTTTCCCGACTACCTTCCACCGTCATCTCGTTCCCCACCGCCTTCTCCACCTTCCAGCCATCTTTGGTCAACAAGATCTTCCCTAGATCTGCGGATCGATGCTCGCCTCCGCCACTTCGCCGGAGCATCGCCACCCACCGTCGTTTTTATGCTAACAGCTTCAAACCCCAGGTCGAGGGTGACGCCCTCGAGCCGTGCGATCTTCCTGTGCAGGCTTGGTGCGCGAATAAGCACCTGGAGTCGAAATCACAGTACACCAGAGGTACCTGGAGCACCTTTCCTCCTCCGACCTCTCGGGGGCGCTCCAGTGTGCCTCTGGTCGATCCGAGACCTCCAGCAGCTAGAGACACCTTCTAGGAAGCTTGGAGGACCTTTAGGTGCGGTGAAGACCGGCGGAGGAGCGAGATCCGGGCGGAAGAAGCTCGCCTCGGCGAGCCTTCTTCCCTGTTCTTGCACGTGAGCTCCTAGCCGTTGGATGAAGACGAAGGCCCCAGTTCTAACGCCAGCCGTCCGATGGAGCGATGCCACGACCGTTAGATCTTCCACAGGATCTAATCTCAAGCGCCCATCGTCGAACCGGTACAGGCCGTTGGATGTGCGACGCGTGTCAAGTGAAGTAATCCTAGCCGTTCGCCAGCGCGCCTTTTGGGGGTAATTTTCACTTGTACCCCTGTCTTTTTGTGTATTTAATTTGTAATATTGTAAAATAAATAGCACGTTGTAAATAATGTGGAAATTTTGCATGTGATCCCCTGTATTGTTTTCATATTACACTTGGGTCCAGTCCACGTTACCTCACGTGTCGTCCCACGTGAGGTGGGAAAATTGCACAAGTCCCCCTGTATTTTTGCATATTTATCTTTAGTCCATGAAATAAAATATAAAGTGTATTATTTTTGTGAAAAATTGCAACCAGGACCCTGTAGTTTCTGAAATTGCGTTCTGGTCCCTGTGAGTGTGGATCACGTGTAGTCCCACGTGATGGTTAAATTGCAAGGGGGCCCTGGCGGGTTGGTTTATTTGGTTTTAGTCCTGAAAATTGCAGAATACGTTATAATATTTTGGTGTTTTTGCACTGTAACCCTCCGAACTTATTTTATTTGCAAAAATACCCCTGCTAGGCTTAATTATTTTTGTGTCTTTTATCCATTTATTAAAAATACCTACGTGGCTTCTAAAAATTCACAAAAATTAGGATAGATGCTTTATGTGATGCTCTTACACGCCCATATTTTATTTCACATTTTTTGCACTTTTCCTAATTATTAAAAATGAAATAGGAGCCATTTTTGTACTGTCTAATTTATAAAATACAAAAAAATTAGAAATTGATTTTGAAAAAAATCCAAAAAAATTATATATGGTATATTTATATCTATATTGAGTCCAAAAATTAAAAAACCCTAAAAATATGAGAAAGAAAAATAAAAAAATTAGAAAGATCCAAAATCCAACAAAAAATAGAAAAACCTTTAAAAAATACCAAAAATACATTTTTCTCTTTTATAATTATCTATATAGTATTAGGGAGATGGGAGCCTACACCCAGGGGTGTAGGTAACTACCTACACCCAGGGGTGTAGGTAACTACCTACACCCAGGGGTGTAGGTAACTACCTACACCCGACCTTCTTTTTCCATGATTTTTGAGTTTTTTTGAATGAAACCATATGGGGATTTTCTTAATATATTGAGAGGAATATGTGTTTCAAGTTTCATGCAAAATAAACATTCCTAACATGTTCATCTAGAAGGTACCATTTTCAGCAATTTTCAGCAATTCTGATACCGTTAAAATTTTACGGTCTTGATGAAGATGATAGGAGTCTCGAATTAAGTTGAATTTTGAATGACACCATGGTGATATATAGTGATCTAATTCCCCAAAAGTTTCATTTCAAAAAAATCAAAAAATAATGAAAAAATGAGCCGGGTGTAGGTAGTTAGCTACACCCCTGGGTGTAGGCTCCCTTTTCTCATATTATTATTAATGTATTGAAATTAATTTGGGAATTTTTGGAGTTTATTTTATATTTTTAAAACCCAAGCTAGATTCGGCTATCTATTTAATCCTTTATTGAGGACATTTTTGAAATTAAAAATACATAAAAATTAGAAATATTTCAGAAAAACAACAAAAAAAAATTAGAAAAAAATATTATTAAAAAAAATAATTATATCTATGCATATTTTAAGTATTTATATATATATATATCTATATACCATATTACTCCTCTCTCTCTCTTCTTATATATATATATATATATATATTTATATAGGATATCTTTTATATGAGACTTGGTCCTTCCATTCATATGGAAGGCCAATCATCCCATTCGTTGGATCGGATTTAGATTCTTATCAACGGCATACAACGAAACCACCTTCCATAAGCAAAACCGCTAATCTAATGAGGGACGTCCCATCCATATTTGGAAGAATTTTCGGTGATGACAACTGTATCCGCAATTCATGCGATATTAAAGTCCGTAATTTTTAGATTGCGCGTCAGTTACCCTGTACGTGTTTTCTAGTTCATAATTCCAGGATTTTTCTGAAGAAATGGTTGAAACGGACGGCATGTTTGAAGATCCGTTCTTCCAGAATCCTTCTGATGAAATCGATGAATCAGAGGTATTTTATATATGAAATATGTATTTTTTATGTATTTTGATTTTAAAATTATTGTTTTGTATTTTCTTTCAGATTGGTAGGTGTCAAATGACGCGAGAACAGGAGGAATTCGAAGCTATGATCGATGTCGATGAATCAGAGGTATTTATATATTAAATATGCCATTTTTATGTTTTTTGATTTAAAAATTATCATTTTTGTATTTTTCTTTCAGTTTGGTAGGTGTCAAATGTCGAGAGAACAGGAGGAATTCGAAGCTATGATCGATGCAGGTTCTTTACTTGTATATGTTTACAAAATACAAACTTTGTATTTATTATACCAACATATTGATTATTTATAATACAAATATATTGATTATTATACAAAAAATTGTAAGATCATACTAAAAGTATTTATATTATACAGAATTCAAAAGGTTCAAAAATACTAAAGTATGTTGTATCTGTATTTGATTATAGGTAATACAAATGTTTTGAGTAGTATACAAATAATTACAAAATAATACAAAAAGTGTTTGTATTATACTGAAATATTTAAATTCAAATTTATAAAACATGTGAAGTAACTGTGTTTTATAAAATACAAAAGATAGCATAGAAAATACTTAAAATAATTATATTATACTGAATTTCACGTATACTCTTTACTTTAGCTTACAAAATACAAATAAAATTTGATTCTGAAATATAAAAGTTAGATTATGATAGATTGAAAGTATTGTTCGAATAAAGTATTTTTGATATTTTTGTTCTCATTTTCACAATTTCAAATAATGTATTTATTATATTTCAGATTTCCAAGATAGCTTATCAAATTCAGTTCCTAAAGAACAGTGTGATACTTTAGATGTTCCAGAAGTAGGTATGGCGTTTGGTTCGATAGAAGATGCATATAATTTTTATGAATTGTATGCAACTAGTACTGGATTCAATGTTAGAAAGGCTGGTACTCGTCATGGCATAGATCATTGTTCAAAGAAAAAGGTTGTTGTTTTTAAGAGATTTTTATATTGGAAAGAAGGTCACACAAGAGCTAATGGAAAAAGAAAATCAAAGTTTCCAGATTACAACGATGATAGTGAAGGGGATATATTCGATTTGGAAGAGAGACGAGTTGGACGGGTTCGAACTGGTTGCAATGCATTGATGGAAATCAGTCTACGTAAAGTAGAGTTGGATTGGGTTGTGGTCAGGTTCATAGATTCACACAATCATGAGTTGGTATCACCAAACAAACAGAGGTATCTCAGGGCAAACAGAAGGTTTACGAAAGCAACAGGATTGCTTGTTAAGTCTATGTCAGATGTTAATATATCTACTTCGAAACAATCCACCTTTATTGACAATGGTTGTTTAACCAATAGTCATGCAGGTGGAATAGTCAGGGATATTTATAATCTTTATAGAAATCAAAAGAAAAGCAAGCATGGGTTGGATGCTCAGATGCTTTTAGATCATTTTTCAGAATGTCAGAAGATGACTCCAGATTTTTTCTTCACATTGAAGTTGGATGAGGAAAATTGCTTGACTCATGTTTTATGGATTGATTCTGTTTCAAGGCATGATTACTCCATTTTTGGAGATACAATATCATTTGATACTACATACAGAACAAACGAGTATAAATTAATTTTTGGATCATTCTGTGGTATTAATCACCATGGCAAGACTATTTTTTTTGGAAGTGCTTTCATGAACAGGGAAACCACCGATTCCTTTGTGTGGTTGTTTGATAGTTTTGTCCAAGCTATGGGCAAGCATCCAATTTCCATTATTACAGATGAAGATCCGGCAATTTGTGCTGCAATTTATATATCTCTTCCAAGTACAGTACACAAATTCTGTACATGGCATATCATGACCAAATTGAAGTCGAAGTTGGGACGCATGAAAGATATTGATAAAGCTCTAAAGTCTATTAGCAAACTTGTATGGGATGGGAAAAGTGTTCTATATTTTGAAAGTACTTGGATTTCTCTACTTGAGCAATTTGGTCTACAAGAAAACAAATGGCTCTCTGAAAAGTTTGCAATAAGGCATAAGTGGATAGATATCTATTTGAAGGAGACGTTCTTTGCTGGAATGAGGAGCACACAACGAAGTGAAAGCATGAACTATTTCCTACAATGCCATGTTACCAAACAAAATTCATTATTGGAGTTTATTTCACGGTTTCACGTAGCACTTCAAAGGATTAGAGAGAAGGAGAATGACATGGATAATGATAATGTCAATCGGAGACCGAAGCTGAGGACAACTTGGGCACTAGAGAAGCAAATGTCGATGTTATATACTAAAAGGATTTTTTACATATTTCAGAAAGAATTAAATGAGTGTTTGATGTTGAATGCAATCATCTCTGGTGCACATGATGAGATAATTGAATATTCTGTTTCAGAGGTTGGTGAAGCTGAGAATAGTTTTGAAGTATTACTTTCAAACAACAATTCAAAGCTATCATGCATGTGTAAGAAGATGGAATTTCAAGGCATTCCATGCAAGCATATTTTAGCTGTTTTGAAGGCACGAAATTGCCAGCAATTACCTGAAGAATTTATAATGAAACGGTGGACTAGAAATATGAAGATTTCTGGCAATTATCCAGTTTATGGCAGAAGTGTTCAGCAGGATAGAGCTGCTACTTTGAATAGAATTTGATCTGGTTTTATTGCTAGATCAGTGGACTGTGATGCTATATTTTCATTTGCAAAAAAAGAGTTAGAAAGGATTGATAGAGAAATTATTAAACTACAAGCTTCATATCAAGATAAACCTTATGAGGATAGGACTGTTCAGGAATCCAGACCAAATGCTGGGGATGATGTTGTTAGAGATCCAAAAAAAGCAAGAACAAAAGGTAGTGGTCGAGGAGGTAGACCTAAAGGTGTTTCTAATAGAATTATCAGTGTCAATGAATCAAAGAGGAATAGGGGTAGGCAATGCAAATCTTGCAAGAAGTTCAATGTAGGTCATGATTCAAGGAATTGTCCAAGCAATAAACACAATTCTAGCTCAGATAGGTATTTATATTTTAAGTTATGGTATATGTTTTCTGAGTTGTACATTGTTGGTGATATTTTGCTATGTTGCAGTGATGATGTTTCAAATAATCCCAATCCAGATTCGTCATAGGATTTTAAAAGTTTTTGATGTGATGATCTCTTCATTATCCAAGTAATTTAAATTAATCACCTTATTGTTCATTATTGTTCATTTTTACTGTTCATTATTGTTCAGTTTTGTTTTTTATGGTTTAAAATTGTTGTTTTTTTCACTCAGGTTTTCAATCAGGATATATATGCTGCTGATGAGTGTATCTGTGCTGCTGTTGAGTATTATCTTCTCAGAAAAATATCACTTGAAGAATTTGAAGTTTCTGGAGATCAAATTGTTTGCAGATGTCTGCTCACATTAAAGAACATAATATTCTTAGACTGCTTGTCTTGGAGTCCATTTTATTAGAAAATTTTTTTTCTATTTTTTATGTAAACGATCACATTTATAATGCAGTTCTTTTGGTCCCTACGATGTTATTATATAAATTCTATGTAAACTGTTTGATCCTTCAGATGATTATTTTTATTGTGTGTTTTATGTGTCCTTCAGATGATTGGTTTGATTGTGTTCAATGAAAGCACTCATGTTTTTGTCATATTGTGTTCTAAGAAAACACTCATTTTTATGTGATATTTTCTTCCCAAACAATACTCATGTAAGTATGACAGATTTCTTGAAGAACATATAGTCAGCTAACATTTATTTTAAAACAGTCAGAATTTTAATCATCTGGAAATGTTATACATGTGTGAGCAAGTAAGGATTGCCAGAACTTTAATCTTCAATTTGATAAATGCAAACAATAATCCATACATCTATTTGATAAAATTTAGACTCTAATGTGACCCTCATCATTTACCATATCCGTTGGAAGATAGGTTGCCTATTTTATTGAAAAAACTTCATCATGTAAATCTCAATATCACATATCATTTGGACAACACATAATAAGCTAACATTGACATTAAAACATTCACATTTTGAATCATATTTAAATTGCTTATCTTCGGGAGCAGTAAAGCATTTTCATGATTAAAACTTCAATATGATGGATGCAAATTATAATGTAGTCATCTATTTGTAAAACTAACATGACTATCCTTACATATGTATTAGCATAACATTGAGATAAACATAATCCTAATATCATATATCATTTGTAAATCAAACATGATATCAACCACTATCCATACAACCCAAAAAGTTAACAACTTCTATTGCAGTTTTAGTTGTTTCTAACAAAACATGTTATATCATTACATACTAAGGTGTACTAGCATTCTCAACATGACTAGTACATAGGATTATGTTGGCTATTTCTGCTCTAATCCTGTGCACATCTTCATATTCGAAATCTAGGGGGACTCTCTTCACAAAGCAGTTCCATCATCTTCATCACGTATACACCGCAGTCTAGACTTTGAGCAGGTTGTTGTGGACAATCTTTTACAAACAGAGTTTCCCGGTGTATTAAGAAGTCTTCCACTACGTTTGCGCTAAAATATTCAGATATCCATCCAACCTGCATTTTTAAATTGTGTTATTGATTATATACTGTTAAATCTATGCAACATATAAACTCAAACATATCAAACATATTTTATCCTTACCCATTTGAAGAGATCCTTTTTGTGTTGCTTATTTCCATTCATGAAATTGAACGAGAAATGCTTTTTGGCTCTAAAATCTGTCACTAGAAGATGCCAGTGATTTCTTGTGTGTATCACTGTGAACACCTTCAAGATTCCCATCATTCTTTCTTCCTTGATGTCATATAATCTCTCCAAATGTTCAAAGTCTCCATCTGAGCCGGCTTCTACATTGTTGAGAAAGTATTGCTGAAACGAGATAATTAAAATTAATAAACACTTGTACATGTAAATGTAATTTAGTCAATAAAGTATAATTCTCACCATTTTGTACAATGGAGTGAACAAATATGGAACTGGTTCGTTTTCTTTGCAATATTTATGACTCAATATATCGATGAACATCATAATTATCTGCATACAGTTACATGTCAGTAGAAATAAAAAATGATTAGATTTACTTATTTCAATTAATTGATACTTACTGAATCTTCGACCATTCTTTCGTACAAGAAGTTGTGTATTTCAAGTCCTTTGCAGTAGTTTCTTAATGGAGAAAAATATGTTGCGTTCAATCTAAAAAAACAATCAATACATTATAGTTTGTGTTAATATGCCATAAAATAATTCAATTGTTAAATAAGAAATTAAAGTACTTGTCTGCTGGATCTCTCAAAAAGCTCTGAATTCTTGATCGAATGTCCGCAGAGCTGTCTTCGTATCCAATAAAATCTGTCGGTGGATCGCATAGATACTGGAAATTGAATTTGTTAGTATTATAATGTAGAAGTTTTTTTCATTACATATTTTATATCTAACCTCTGTTTCGCTTTCAACCATATGACTTGACACATTGCTCTTCTTTGTATCTCTTTTCTTCTTCCTGAATGTTGTTGTACTTTCAACTCCAAATCGTCGTGCTTCACTCCTTGCCTTAACTCTCTTTGCCATTGAGCTTGGACTGATAGCAGATTTATGCTTTTTTCGCTTCTTTGCTGTGTTTTTTTCCTCCTCATTGGCTTGTTGAGAATCAAGTTCAATTCCAAGATCAAAAGTAGGGCCTTCATTTATCACAGGTCTGCTATATTCTTCTCCATTGTTTGTTATCTTTTCTACATCCACGTTCATGGTCTCATTCTCGGCGTAATGCTTTTCCCCAATATTGTCAATTTCATTTTCATGATGAGTAATGTCAACCTGGCTATGATCATTGCTTTTGTGAACATTCGCAAGCTCATCAAAATGTTCGCTTTCGCAATGTGAAGTGTTGTTATTAGCATGCTATTCTTTTTCTTTTTCATGCTCATTGTTGTCTACTATTGATGCGCCATCTATGCTAATTCCATGCTTTTCTGCAAAGCTCTGTTTGGCATTTTCTCCAAACTGAATCCCATTTGATTGTAGCAGTTCTTTCAACAGTTTATTTTCATCCTCAAGACTCCTTAATTGGTCAGTGTTATTGGAAACCATATGTATTGTTGCATTACTCAATACTGAAGCTTCCAATTCCAAAACCTTTCCTTTCAGAAATTCAATTTCCTTCTTATATTCACTGTAGTTGCAATTGTCAGTGGTTTTTTTCTATATTCAATATCTTGCTTTTTGGACTTTTCCATTCTATCACTTCAAACTTTTGTTCCTTTTTGAGTCGTCCTCTTTTCAAAGGTCCATCTTCAGGAAGTGGAATGGGTGTATCAATAACAATATTTGGTTTTCGTATTGAAAACCCATTCATTGTGAACTTCTCAAAAGGAAATACGTATTCATCATGTCTAATTCTCACTACTTCAGTTTTCTCATGATGCATTGAAACTTGTATCTGTTCATGTATATGCAAAATATTAATGAAAATGTTTACTATATGCTATTCTTAATATAAATGATTTCTAGAATTACCTGTTCATTTGTCAAAGATACCAATCATCTTGTCAGTCCTTTTATCGAGCCAGACCATTTCCTAATTCTTGGTCGAAGATCACGGCTTATTACCATATCTTTGCAACAGTACTCTAGCATCCAAACCTAATAGAAGGAAATTAAGAATAATTTATTAAAGAACAATGACAATCTTCATGTATAAAGACTTACATAGAGGCAAGATACACATCCAGTAAGGTATCCCAGGGTGATACGTGCTGCACCACGACGTCGCTGATTTATTCTATTGATGATATCATCTATGTTAAATAGAATCAATCGTGCAACTGCATCAGACCAATTAAAAAACTTTGTATCTTCCAGAGACTCCACATAGTGCAAAAGATCTTTTGGAAATGAATAAGTCGAATCTGGGAAAAGAAATGTGCAAAACATTAACAGAATTAGGCACGTGACGTAAATAGCGACTGAGTTATCGTCGTCGTAGTGGTAGTATTCAGTCAGTACGCTAACAAGTTTACGCCGGTTGAAAATCATGCCTTTGTCAAACATTTCATTTGCTATAAAGCTTCTCCACTGCAAATGTTTTCCACGTACTGAAATTGTATACCCTGAACTTGGAATTCCAAGTATAACTCCAATGTCGTCATCACTAAAGTTCAAAATTTTGTTCCCAAATCTGAAACTCCTCCCTCCTTGATACTGTTCTACAATCCATTGAAGATTTTTTTTCTCGATATCAATGCTCCCGATATTAATAAGTCTAGCAAATGCAGTCTTGTTAAGTAGTGCTTGTTGCTTTGGAGTTGGACGATGACTATCAATGAATTGTACGAAGTGATCTATGAAGCATCTATATTGAACGTACCCCTTACCTGTACAATAAGAGTTGTTTTTATATTTTTCATTATAATCAAACTATAATTAATGAAATGATCATTTATCTCTTACATCCAAAATTTTCAGAAGTGCCATCATGTCCATTAGTGTTTGATTCCATTTGTGTTATTCTCCCTCTAATCACCTTAGTAGAAATATTTTCTGATATTTACAACAGAGTTTGGCATATAAGAAAAATAGTAAACTCTTTAAATATCGAAAACTATTTATTACTTACTATTTGTACCTTTGTTTGGGATGATCTTCTTCTGTTTCGATAGTGCACTTACAGATGGGTTTATTTCGTTACTACTATCCCCACTTGGATCATCACAATCATAGTCTGTGCTGCTCATTCTGTCCCTGTAAACATATTGCGCATGCAATTGTTTTATTTGCTATAGTATCTTTACAAGAAAAGCTATAACGTGAGATTATTTCAAACATTTATTTCAAATAAAAATACTAATTTTTTCTAGGTTTATTATCTTATGCTTTTCTTAACCTAACAACATGTTAATTTTACTAATTATTAACAAAAACAAAATCGTTTTCTTCATATATACAACAATGGAAAAAATTTATTTTACTTGTTCAGCAGTAAAATTTCTTATCAAGGATCGAACGGTTGAAAGGAAGACGGAATGCTTACCTCTATCCCGTGCCGACGATAGCGAAGGGTTTTTCGCTTCCTGGAACCCTTTAATGGCGTACAGATGATTAACAAAGGCGTTGTTCCTTCTTGATTCAGACCTTTTTCGACGATTCCCCAGAGTTCGTAGTGTTCCACTTCTTCTCCGGCGAGTAGTAAATCGCTCCTTCAATTTCGCCCTCCCTGCCGTTCCAGAGCGCGATCGTCACGGAGCGACGGACTTTACGGAGGTAATAAAGTTTCGCTCTAAAGAGTTCCGCCGCATATTTCTGAAAGGGGTATTATCCTATTTTAATTTCATATGCTGACGGTTTAAGATTACGAGAGGGTTATGGTTTGGTTTTTCCAATATTATTTGTACTTTAGCTTTTTTTTTGTATTTACAATAATATCGTTAAGTTCAATGTTTTTGTATTTATATGGTTCTTAGTTAATTTTCTAAAACGTAAATAAGTAAATTATTAAGGTTGTATTTGTATTTTATATATCAAAATATGTATTTTATTGTTTAATTCTGTATTTTAAAACATCATTTTGTATAATATATCCTTTTTATTACTAAATTCAGTACCTCGAATTTAATATTAAACCGTGGATTTTCACTGTTTTAATTCCATATAAAATAATACATTAATTATAGGGGTTGTTTGTTATCATTACTTTCAAAAACTCGTTTCCATAATGCGTGGACACTTTTTTTGTATTTAACAATATTGTTGTATAAGTCATACATTCGTCTTTTGTATTTACAATGCTTGTTTTGTATAATAATCATGATTATTTGTATTCTATATACGCTGTGTTTGAATTTTTTTCCAAAATCTCTAGTATCGAATTCTCATTTCTTAAATTTCGGTAAATATGTTTACCTGAAATTTCGTAATTATGGGAACACCCATATTTATAGAAACAAACTGCACAAGCCTTTCCTAAAAAATAGCGTACAATGATAACCGTATTTCTATCTTTTGTATATTATATACTTCATTTCTCTGAATCAGGGTTTTTTTAGTATTGTATAGTGTTGATTTGTAGGATACATATATCGTTTTGTATTAAAAAACATACGTATTTAGCCATTTCTGTCAGTTATTAAATGCGTAACTTCTTTATTAGGAGTTCCTTAAATTTAGGAAACGATAGTCTTTGCTGATCTGGTTTTTTGTAAAATAGGGCGGTTTTAATCATATACGTTGATTTTACATCCTATGGCTAGAATGCTTGGCCTTCTAATTGAATGGAAGGACCAAGTCTCATATGAAAGGCCCCCTATTTATATATACATATAAACATATACATATCTATATTCTATAATTAAAAATATATAAAAAAAACATATAATATAAAAACAAAATAAAAATTATAAAAACAAAAATATAAAAAAAATATACAAAAAACCAAAACCCACAAAAACAATAAAAGGACATGAACAATTGATTGAATAATTACACAACACACATACAACCATTCGCCTCCCAGTATTCGACCTCTACTTGTACTTACACCTATACACATTTGCATGTAGAGTTATAATAAATTTTAACTCCACATTTTCGAATATTTATTGCATATATTTATTGTGGGTTAATTGTTGATTGATTTGGGGATTTCGTCTGAGGTCAACTCAGCGACTGTCTCTCCGCCTTGTGGAAAGATACGACCTTGGCAAATCCCCTATCATCAAATGGCGCCGTTGCCGGGAAGGCAACAGATTTTGTATGATTTTTGTGAGCTTATTTGTTCATTTATTCAATTAGTTGTTCATGTCCATGATTCATTTATTTGTTTGGTTTATGTTTCTATTTGATATTATTTGATTGACCGCTCTGACCATTTCTTTCCTTTGTCGTTGATGCGAGGGACTGCCAAGCGAAGGAGGACCTCTTAGGAGGACCTATGCACCCAAGCAAGGTGGAGTTGGCTCTTCTATGCCAAGCCAACAGGAGAGAGCATCAATGACAGATGAAAGAGATGTGTTGAAGACAGTCTTTATTTTTATGCATTTTATTTTATTTTATTATGTATATTCATGTGAGAGAGTGGCACTTAGAAACATGTAATAATACAGGACTCTCACAGGTACACGAAGACTCCCGAGGTCCAGTGCCCGAGGGATTGTTCCCTGGGGGCCTCGATGATTTTTGACGCTTTTCTTTTATTTTATTTCTATTATTTTGTGTGTGAATGAGCCTTAGCTTAGGAGTTGCTTGCTCGTAGAGTTAGGTCCAAACACCCTAATATTTGCATGTACCTATAGTTCGCTTTGGACCTAGATCAAACTCTAAAACAGCCGCTCATTTATCTCTTAGCCTTTGTGCCACAGCGAGCCTCGCAAAGCACTTTCTCCGAAGCTCAAGTGTGTTGAGCACAGAGGAGGGGTGAGCCAAGACCGGACTTTTTGAGGCTAGCGATGAATGAGCGACTTGTGGTGCTTCACGATAATATCAATTCCTGTACCTAGGGCTATTTATTCGGTTTGCATTTGCATGTAGCATAGCTTTCAAATTCTGTTTTGCATCCCGCATGGAGAGAGCTGGGAGGCACTTTAAGTCTTCTTACTTAGCATGCATCATCGATTTCCGACTTGCATGGCTTTTCCGATCTTCTCCCTCTGATTTTGCCAACCTAGGGTGCTTAAGGGAAATTGGAACCTCGATAGGCACATGCATTGAAAATACCTAAAAAAAAGTGATAACTTCAATAAAATCGGGACTACTAACACTATTGGACTTAAAAATAAAACGTAATGGATTCCTTGTCTTGGGGAGAGCAACCCCCTCATTGGATGCGTTTTAAATGCTCACGTACACATAAGGAGTAGAGCCCAAATCCTATCAAGCCTCCTATGTGATTGTACATTTTTTATGGTTCTCACCTAACTCTAAAATCGAAAAGATAAATGACCGTCACCTGATGGTCTTCACTGTGTTGAGTAGGTGAATTGGGGGTTTGCCTTGCGTCTTGATTGTGACTTGGAGTCCGTTGTGTTTTTCTTTTATTCCTAGAGTAGTCGGTCCCACTGTGTGAGTCATGCATTTTTTTATCTTTGAGTCTCTCTACCTCTCTTATACATACAGCTCTTCATATTGCATCGAGTTGTGATATTGGCGCTTGAGCTCAATCATTCTTCGCCAAGTCCTTTGTTCCCCACTTCTTCACCATTTTCTACGTATCCATCGTACCATCTTCTCTGGCTCGAGGAGAGACTGCTCTTCGGACCGCAATTTTGACGGTGTTCCCGCATTGTGTGGAACACCCAATTTCGTCTACGTCCAGATCCTCTAGCCCACCCTCCTCGTACCCTCTGTATCACTCTTCTACCACCCATGATATTGGCATGCCCGCTCAATCAGCTTCTCCACTTCGTTGTGTTACCCTTCTTATCCATCTTCCCTGTGTCCCCCGTATCATCTCTCCCTTTACCCAGGAATGCTGTGCATATTGATGAGGCCCGCATCGAGGATCATTTATACAAATTATTTGTGTAAGGCGGGCCAATGATGTTGAGGATGCTGAGATTGCTGTGATGGATTTGTCTTGGATACATGCATACGAGCTTATTGAGGATTTTTGATGATGCATAGAGCATAGGAGTGATGCATTATTGAGGAATTTTAGTTCTCGCAGACCGGATTAAGGATGTGATATGAAGCGATGATTCGATGAAGATTTCATGAGTATTGAGTGATCTATCTTTCTTGAGGTTCCAACCATCTTGATTTTGAGGATTGAATGATTATTCTGACTTGGAGTGCCTGATAGAGGTGTGCGGATCCTGCATGATCTCTCATCTTCCTATCTGACCCATCCTTGATCTCCTGACTCTCAAATCCACCCTGGCACTTAGAGGATTCCTGACTATTTTTCATGCCATCTCAGCTGCCTGGATTGACCCAAGGGAGGTTTGGTGAATGACATGATTATTTGCTCCCTTGCATGATCTTATGCCCTCCTATGGATTGATGGATTCACACTTTTGAGGACCTGAGACGACTTGCCAGCATTCCCAAAACCTACATTGATATAGCTCGCATTCCTCCCCGAGGACTATCTGCGGGAGAATGCGATAATTTCTAGGACTGCTGTTTCATTCACTGCCTGGGTCGCCATTGTGTTGGGACCCGAAACCGAGTCAAGATGATATGCTTGATTGGCCTCCCCCTGTGATTGTGTGCCTGACCTGTCGGTACACGAGGCCAATGTACTGGACTCATCTGAGTCCGCTCTCCTTGACGGTCCCCGCATGGCAGATCTCCACTTTTTGGATTATTCCATGCCTAGCTCGTAGCTCCCCGAGGGGTATCTGCGGGAGACTATGACATATTTCCGATCTGATTGGTCTCTTCTGTTGGTGGCCGATTTGTCGACCACCGAGACCGATATGTGGGTCCGTCTGATGGACCCGGCTCCTTTGAGCCCTTCTCTCTCCTTGACGACCCTCGCAAGGTAGAGACACGTTCTGACTATTCTTTGCTTAGTTCACAGTGCTCTCCGAGGACTATCTGCGAGAGACTGCGATACTCTCTTTACGCTCGGTACCCACTGCCGACTGTGTCTCCGATCTGCGGAGCACGGAATCGAGTCGTCTGATATATAGGATTTTTGGTCCCATCTTGAGTTGTGTATCCGATCTGCAGATCATGGGACCTATCTGATTAGACTCCTTTGAGTCTGCTCACCTTGATGGTCCTTGCAAGGTGGAGCTTCTAGTATCTGCTAATTATCATGACTAGTTGGCAGCCCGCTCCCCGAGGGTTATTTGCGGGACGCTGCCACACTTTCTTGATTTGACGGTCTCTTCTACTGGTAGCCGATCTGTCGCCTACCGAGACCGTTTCTATGATCCGTCTGATGGATCAGGCTCCTTTGAGCCCGCTCTCCTTGACGACCCTCGGAAGGGTGAGCTTCTGTACTGATTATTCATTGACTAGCATGTACTACCCCCTGAGGGTTATCTGCGGGAGAGTACATCATTTTCTATGAACTCGGCTTCATCCCTGGTTGTGTCTCCTTTCTGTTGGAGCACGGAGCTGAGTCTTCTGATTATTCTCTGATTTCACTCACCTTGAGGACCCTCGCAAGAGTGAGCCACATATTGTGTTGCTCGGTATATTCTTGTGACTTTCAGATTATATCATCACCGTGCATCACACAGTCTCATACGCTTTATTTCCGATCTATCTGAGACCATGATTGACCGGAGGAGTCGGTACTGCTCTTTCTTCCTCCCGGTCTTACGGTATCGACTATATTCCCCCATGTTGACCATATGAGCCGATCACCAGCTTTACGCTACCGGTCCCTACTTTACTTTCTGATTTGTGTGTCCTTAGTAGCCGACACCCACCTGACTGCATATCAGGGTGTCTTTTCACCTTCTGGCTGCGTCCTCGTTCTCACAGGGAGACGACGACGATAGTAGGGTAGTCGCTTACCAGACACCGTCCTGTACTTCACTCGTTTTTCACCACTTGTATATATGTGTACCTTTTAAATTCTTTCTCCCGTATGTCTTGTGTGCCCCAGATCGGGGGGCACACACCGAGTTGTTCTTTCATTGCACATTTTCCTCACTTCTATTGTTGCCTATACCAAGGGATATCTCACCCTAAGGGTTCGTTTGGTTGCTGAGTTGGGTTGGGTTGGAGTAACCCTGTGAATAGTAAATTGTGAGGAGGATTGGGAGGGTTGCAGGAGGGGTATAATGGTGTACCCCAACCCAACCCTGCAACCAAACGAACCCTAAGTATAGGGGGAGTGATGTGTATATTCTCCACGATCTTTTCATCAATCTGTATATATCTCTCTTTTCTTCTTTTCTTCTTTTCGTTTTCATATTTCTTTATCTCAATAAAAGGTGTCGCCCCTTTATGTCAGTTTTCTGTACTTAGGACGTACTTTGTCCTAAGTATAGGGGGGTGCATCCCTGATTTGTTCATCTGTCTATTCCCACCCTTGACCCTCCCTAATTTGTGTACAGTCTGCTATACTTAGGATTACTTGATCCTAAGTATAGGGGGGACGGTCAACTTCTCATTCGTTCATCTCTTATTTGTATATTATTTAGACTTGTCTATACTCAGTACGAGTTATGTCTTCTCTTTTTCTTTCCGATCTATGAGGACATAGCTCAAGCTAAGTATAGGGGGGTCGTATATACTCTATATATACTTTAGCCATAACTCATACTTTCGTAATAATATGGCTAATAATTCTTTAAAATTCATTAAAAACCCTTAATAAAAAGAGATGTGATTATTCCTCAAATTCTTTTTTGTATATACTGATTAATAAATCAAGTGAAAATGTTTTTTGTAAAATGTTTGAAAACTAGTTCGAAAATCTTTGTGAAAATTTATTGAAAACTATTTTGAAAACGTTTTGTTACATGTTTTCAACCTGTGTAAAAATGTGCGGTTTGTAAAATTTATTTTCTTTGTGTGAAATAAAATGTTTGAAAAATGATTTACAAATGGTTTGAAAAATGGTTGCAAAAATATTTTGAAAATCTATGTATACTCTTTTGAAAAACCTTTGCAAAATGATTTTCAAATGTGTGTACATGTTTGTAAAAATGTTTGTAAAAATTATTTTGGACTATAGTTTTCAAAAATTATTTGAAAATGTGTGTCAAATAAGTTTGAGGAATAGTCACATATAATAAATAACTAAAATACTATACTATTATTTTATATAAAAATAAACAAGAATCTTTAATAAATGTACATGTATACCTTTAAATAAAAACTAAATTCTAAATTCTTTAAAAATCATTAAAATAAAGCGGCACGCTCGTGTAAATAGTTGTACATACTTTATACTTCGAGTGCCAAAATTATTTTATGTGCAAAAAAAATTCTTTGTGTAAAAATCCTTCTTTGTGTTTTCAAAATTCTTTGAAAAAAATTGCATTATTCTTTGCATATTTGTAAAAAGCATTTGCATAGCATTTATATTCTTTGATTGAGCTTGATGTTTGAACTAGTCCAATAAAATCGAAGATTGGAGCTTAGATAGACCTTACTGCACCTAACTGCACTGGAACCTTATGGGAACTAGGTCTAAGGTACTTCAGGTCTATTCAGACTTAATTCTTTGAGAAATCAGGGCTGGGTTCAAGTCACCTCAGTGGACTAATTAGAACTTTTCGAGACACACGTATGACTCTTGCCGACCGTGACCTAACTTGGACACTTGCACCTTTCACTTGGCTCAACTCAGTTGGAGTGGTGAGGGGGTTGGATTTGCCTGTCTGAGACGCACACGGGTGGAAACATTCGTCCTCGTCTAGGGAGGGAAGTGCACCCCAACCTGGTCCAATAGCCATGAGGTCTAAAGACAGGAGATTGTGGGTTGCGATAAAGCTTCAAAAGAGGGATAGTCTTCTGGCTCAAGAGGAAAAAGTCCTTATGTAAATGCTGCTGTAAATAGTATGTTTGAAAAAAAAATGGTCAGGCCTGTAAAAAAATAAAATGCCTGCAAAGTATGTGTATAGAAAATAAGCAAGCTTGAGCATCAAAGTTATATCATGTGAGCCTGCAGCTGGATGACTTGACTACACTGGTCTTGCATCCTGGGATAGGTAGCTACACTGGCTACCGTCCATTCTTTTCTCTACCTCCTCCTCTTGAGTTGGATGCCACTTGAACTTAGAAGGGAATACCCTGCTCCTCGAGGAAAGAGCTGTTGGATTAGGGAATCATTGGGTTGTCATTCTGGAGAAGCTAGTCTCTTTGTCATTTCAGTTGGGGAGAGCCACTATCACTTACACGTACAAGTCAGCTTCATAGTCATAAGGGCTTGCGTATGATGTAGGCTAGTTCTGACCTGGCTATTGAGGTGATTTGAACCAAGTTCTGTGACTCTCGGAGGCTGTTGTGTTTTAGATTTGGTTCCCGACTAGGTTCCACACACATTCCCACACCAAGGTCTAACCTGAGCTCCAAACTTTGATTTTTTACAGATGAGTTTAATAATCATGGTCAATTCAATTTATTTCTTTAAATTCTTTATTTTTGGCTTTTTCTTTTCTTCTTATTCTTTGTTCTTTTTGTACTTATTGCATAAGTGTTTGCTAGGGACTAGCAAAGGCAAGTATAGGGGGGTGATGAATCTCCATTTCATCACCTTTTTTCTATCATTTTGGCCTTAAAAACCCCAGCAAATGCATGTAAATAGCATTAATTTGTATATAATAGCATTCATTGTTTCTTGTATTTATTATACATAAAATAAGGTTTTTAATGCCAAAATTATAGAATAAAGAGAAGAAAAGAAAAAAAAGGAATAAAATATTGCAAATATTTTATGACCCTAACCCCGAGACCAAGGCCAGCATGGAATTGGTCGACAAGGAATAAAGTAGGGAGAGATAAGGGCCAATAATACAATAAATACCTCATTTATTTATTTATTCATTTCTGCATTTTTGACACCTATTTTGTACATAATTATTCATTCATCAAATAAAGAAACTTTGTTCATGAAAGTTGTAGATAATATTGTATATAAAAATACAAAATTGAGTTTGTGCAAAAATAACACACAGTGTACATTTTATACATGGAATAAAAAGCCAAAATCTCAACTTCACAGACCCATATCTTGCAAATAAAAACTCCAAATCACCCAAACTCACCTTTAATCGTATATAGCATTTTAAGAACTATTTTATAAAATTGGTTTTATAATTTTTGGAGTCCATCTGTGGAAGTTAGGTTTTTGGCCCTTCTTGTACATAATACCTGATTAAAATACTCATTTTATTCAATATTCATTATTTTTATAAAATTCATATTTTTAGAATTTTGTAAATAATGTATACAATACATGTACATATTAAAGTTAAAAGAAAACTAAAAAGAATTTGTAAAATAAAATAAGACTAGGTAATACTTAGGCAAAATACCTATGCTACCTATATGTACATAAATAAAAGTGATTTTTATTCTTTTATTCTTTATTCATTTATATTTTTATAATAATGTATATATTATATATAACTTATTAAAAATACAAATCCAAATTAAAAACAAATAAAATTCATAAAATAAATAAAATGTATATAATATATAGGTAAACTACCTATAAGTATACCTACATATACATAAACACATTTATTTAAAAATGTAAATAAACTCATAAAAATGAAATAAAAATATATTTATACTCATAAAAATAAGTTATAAATTTATAAAATAAAAAAATTATTAAAATAATGAAATAAAATAAACAAAATAAAAATAAATATATATATAAATATACTTATAAATACATTATTTTAATAAAACCGTAAAAAAATACTTCAAATAAAATAAATAAAAATCATAAATAAATACTACATTAATTTATAAATATTTTTTATTTTATACAAAAAAACTAATTAATTCATTTATTACGTTAAATAAATCAGTCAATTTCTTGTTGACGTGGACCAATCAGGTCCTAGCGTTTGTTGACCGCTCGGTCAACTGCGCCCCCAGGCGTCTGACTTGACGTGAACCATCTTTTCCCCGATATTCTTGCATTTTTCCCGCTCGCTACAGTAATCAATCGACAACAATCGCTTCACGAGATTTACTCCCCCTTCATCCATGATCCCCGCCGATCATTTAGATCCTTTGTACATAGCTCGTATCGCCGGCTACAGCCCGGTCAATAAGGGTGCACAGTTTATGTATAAATAAGGAACCTTCGCCTCCTCTTCAATTTTGGTCAGCTTTCAGCCAATCCCTTCCCCGAATTCATTCCCGGCGATGTTCCTTGTGACAGGAGGAGCTCGCCAGCACCTTGAATCGATCGGAGAGGCGGAGGTTGCACCCATGGCGGCGCTCCGGCAGCCGCCCTGCTCCCTGGAGTCCCTTCAGGTATAAGAGCTGCGCCTTTATGTTTCTTAGATAGTTTTTCGTTCCTGCATTTTATTCCCGTCATTTATTTTGCATTTAGATTAGTAGATTAGCGTAATTTAGGTTCTTCGAAGTTCGCCGGAGCTCCGCTCCGGCGACTTCTTCACCGTGTTTTCGACCGTTTCCCGACTACCTTCCACCATCATCTCGTTCCCCACCGCCTTCTCCACCTTCCAGCCATCTTTGGTCAACCAGATCTTCCCTAGATCTGTGAATCGATGCTCGCCTCCGCCACTTCGCCGGAGCATTGCCACCCACCATCGTTTTTATGCTAACAGCTTCAAACCCCAGGTCGAGGGTGACGCCCTCGAGCCGTGCGATCTTCCTGTGCAGGTTTGGTGCGCGAATAAGCACCTGGAGTCGAAATCACAGTACACCGAAGGTACCTGGAGCACCTTTCCTCCTTCGACCTCTCGGGGGCACTCCAGTGTGCCTCTGGTCGATCCGAGACCTCCAGCAGCTAGAGACACCTTCCAGGAAGCTTGGAGGACCTTCAGGTGCGGTGAAGACCGGCGGAGGAGCGAGATCCAGGCGGAAGAAGCTCGCCTCGGTGAGCCTTCTTCCTTGTTCTTGCACGTGAGCTCCTAGCTGTTGGATGAAGACGAAGGCCCCAGTTCTAACGCCAGCCGTCCGATGGAGCGATGCCACGACCGTCAGATCTTCCACGGGATCTAATCTCAAGCGCCCATCGTCGAACCGGTACAGGCCATTGGATGTGCGACGCGTGTCAAGTGAAGTAATCCTAGCCGTTCGCCAGCGCGCCTTTTGGGGGTAATTTGCACTTGTACCCCTGTCTTTTTGTGTATTTAATTTGTAATACTGTAAAATAAATAGCACGTTGTAAATAATGTGGAAATTTTGCATGTGATCCCCTGTATTGTTTTCATATTACACTTGGGTCCAATCCACGTCACCTCACGTGTCGTCCCACGTGAGGTGGGAAAATTGCACAAGTCCCCCTGTATTTTTGCATATTTATCTTTAGTCCATGAAATAAAATATAGTGTATTATTTTTGTGAAAAATTGCAACCAGGACCCTGTAGTTTCTGAAATTGCGTTCTGATCCCTGTGAGTGCGGATCACGTGTAGTCCCACGTGATGGTTAAATTGCAAGGGGGCCCCGGCGGGTTGGTTTATTTGGTTTTAGTCCTGAAAATTGCAGAATACGTTATAATATTTTGGTATTTTTGCACTGTAACCCTCCGAACTTATTCTATTTGCAAAAATGCCCCTGCCAGGCTTAATTCTTTTTGTGTCTTTTATCCATTTATTAAAAATACCTACGTGGCTTCTAAAAATTCACAAAAATTAGGATAGATGCTCTATGTGATGCTCTTACACGCCCATATTTTATTTCACATTTTTTGCACTTTTCCTAATTATTAAAAATGAAATAGGAGCCATTTTTGTACTGTTTAATTTATAAAATACAAAAAAATTAGAAAATGATTTTGAAAAAAATCCAAAAAAATTATATATGGTATATTTATATCTATATTGAGTCCAGAAATTAAAAAACCCTAAAAATATGAGAAAGAAAAATAAAAAAATCAGAAAGCCTAAAATCCAACAAAAAAATAGAAAAACCTTTAAAAAATACCAAAAATACATTTTTCTCTTTTATAATTATCTATATATTATTCATAATGTATTAAAATTAATTTGGGAATTTTTGGAGTTTATTTTATATTTTTAAAACCCAAACTAGATTCGGCAATCTATTTAGTCCTTTATTGAGGACATTTTTGAAATTAAAAATACATAAAAATTAGAAATATTTCAGATAAATAACAAAAACAAAATTAGAAAAAAAATATTATTAAAAAAAAGAATTATATCTATGCATATTTTAAGTATTTATATATATATCTATATACCATATTACTCCTCTCTCTCTCTCTCTCTTCTTATATATATATATATTTATATATTTATATATTTATATATACATATAAACATATACATATCTATATTCTATAATTAAAAATATATAAAAAACATATAATATAAAAACAAAATAAAAATTATAAAACAAAAATATAAAAAAAATATACAAAAAACCAAAACCCACAAAAACAATAAAAGGACATGAACAATTGATTGAATAATTACACAACACACATACAACCATTCGCCTCCCAGTGTTCGACCTCTACCTGTACTTACACCTATACACATTTGCATGTAGAGTTATAATAAATTTTAACTCCACATTTTCGAATATTTATTGCATATATTTATTGTGGGTTAATTGTTGATTGATTTGGGGATTTTGTCTGAGGTCAACTCAGCGACTGTCTCTCCGCCTTGTGGAAAGATACGACCTTGGCAAATCCCCTGTCATCAGTACCTTCTTAGTATCCTTTGTATTATATTTTTCTCCATATAGTGAAACCGATCGCCGTTGTCCAAGGACGTAGCCAAGTTACGGGTGGACCTTTTAAATCCATGTGTTTGTGTCTTGCTTGTTTGATCGTGTTTGGTTATGTTTGCTTCTGCGATTCGCAACATCCTATAATAAAATACAAGAAGATGCCTCTACTTGTATATAAATTCCTCGAATAAATTCATTCCCAATAATAGAAAAGCAATAAAGAGTAGAGAAAGTAAAATTTAAAAAACAAAAGAAAACAAAAGCAATAAAAATATAAAATAAAGAAAAATTTTACAAAAACTATACCTACTAAATAAAAACACAAAAATAAAAAAAAATTAAAATCAACCAAAAATTAAAAAGTTGTAAAAATAAAAAATAATAAGAAAACTCTAACCCTAAAGAATTCCCCACTACAACCCTTATAGATACAATATTCCCTGAGATCAACACTACTTATTACTATACACGTTAGTTTCAGGAGTTTAACTAATTTGATTGATAAATTTTTCTACTTGATCATCTCAGTCACGAAAGCAATATCTCCTGCTTCTAGTGAGGTAGATCATGACTTAATCAGGATACTGTTATTACGCTCATTACCGTATTTGTACAAGCACTTCAAAGATACCTTGATTTACGGGAAGGACGCAATCACTTTCTCGAAGGAGTTAATGGACCGTGAATAGTGGCCATTCATCAAGTGACAAGAAAGTCAATTCCATGAGAAGGCAAATATATGACACAAAAGATGTTTAACAAGTTGCATGATGAAAAAAAAAAGAGCCATAGCAATTTCTGTTGATATTGCACGAAGAGAGGGCATACAAAGGATTATTAGAAACTCTAACCAGAGAGAATGAGCAGGAGCAAAGTAGAAAATAAGGTTTTGCGATAGAAGGAAGTTTTTTTTAGAAATAGAATGCAAAGATGTGGGCTATTTTCTAATGCCCAATACATCACAGAAATCAAAGGATGCATGATTGTCGATTTTGATTGCTCCTACTATGTCACACCCAATCGCCATTGGTTCTCCTCATACAAATTTATCAATGGAAGATTTATCGTGTGGTCTAGGGATGTAGGGTTGGGAAGCATTGAACCAAAGATGCACAATGGGGCATCTGTTATCTTGAAATATGTTAGCCTTGATTTAGATATGATAAAAAAACTAGATATCCATTAGTACCCTACAGAAAAAGGTTGTGTGTATGCTACAAAAGGCGGTATATTGGTAGTTGTCAAAGATAGACACTTTGTTATGTCTATGAGGAGATGTGGAAATTTATATGTATTGGAGGGAGATATTATCATAGATGTCGTCTTTATTTCCACCAGTTCAGGGGCACACTAGATTATGACATCTTAGTTTGGGACATCTGGCTTGATAGGCATGAGTACCCTTATTAGAAGAGGATTGCTTGATAATTAGGGCATGGGTAGGTTAAAATTATGAGAGCATTGTATTCTTGGAAACAAACACATAAGATTTTGCTGATGAACATAGAACAAAGGGTGCTCTAGATCATATTCACTATGATATGAGGAGGTCGTCTAAAGTTCCCTCCAAAGGTGATGCTTGATACATGCTCACATTTATATGATGATTATTTCAGGAAGTCTAGATTTATATCATAAAACTTAAGATGAAATGTTCCCACACTTCAAGCAGTGGAAAAGTACTACTAAAGAAGCAAATTGGGAAAAGTATCAAGAGGTTGTTAATTAATAATGGTCCAAAATTCTTTTCCACAAAATTTAATTATTTTTGCAAAATGAAGGCATTGGTAGGCACCGTAAAATTAGACATACTCCATATAGCAGAATGGAGTTGCAAGGCGCGTGAACATGACCCTGCTAAAGAGAGACATATGTATGTTGCTGAATGCAAAATTAACAAAGGACTTTTGGGTTGAAGCAGTTGCACATCAACCTTCCTTGTGAACCGATCTTCTTCATTTGTTTTGGACAACTTGATACCAGAGGAGGTATGCTATGGACATCCCCCTGATTATTCTGATCTGAAGATTTTTGGTTTTCATGCATATGCACATGTTAGTCAAGGAAAGTTGAAACCTAGATCAGTTAAATACATATTTCTTGGGTATGTCTCTAGAGTTAAAGGATATAGATTATGATGTCTTGATCCAAAATCACAGAAATTGATTATTGAGAAGAACATTGTATTAATGAATCGATCATTTTATCTCCCGAGAAAAGTTCTTATGTAAGTTCTTCTAATGTAGATGCAGATATGAGTACCAAGAAGCATGCGGAGCTTGAGATGACCAAATCCAACCGCATCATAGTTACTTATTTAAGTCATAAGAAGAAGAAGAGAGTTCAATACGTGAAGAAAAGTTCATTGTAAGAAAATAGGGACAAGGACTGATCAACCCACCCTCTAAGTATATGTTGACATGATTTTCGAGCTGATTAGGTGTATTAAATTAAGCAATTATCGTTGTCCTAAATCAACTAAATCGATCAACAAGACAATAAACCACTAAGAGATCAAGCAAGCAAATCAAGTGGTTTTGCTACTTTTATTAACATGGTATAGCGATCAGGGTCGAACATAAGGAGCACAATTATACACTAAGTAATAAATTTTAAAAATCCAAGGGGTTTTTATTGTTTTAGTGGTTTTTATTTTTTTCAACACTCACAAACAATCTTTTTGATTTTTCAAATAGATAAAAAATGCTCAGAAAAATGCAATAAAAATATTTTTGGATTTTTGTATTTTATAGTATTTTTGATAATTTATATATATTTTTCAGATGTTTTTATTATTTTCTAAAAATAAAATAGTGCTAAAAAGAGATAAACAGTAGACAACTAGGACTGTTTTGCAAATTAAAAATAAGTAAAGAGCTCAAAATCCTGGAGAGTATTTTTAGAATAAACTAGAAGAGAATATCTACAAACATGGATTGGAATCAATATTTTTGGATTTTTTTATGGTTTTATATATTTTTTAGAAGTTTTCAAGTATTTTGCAAATTGTTAGGTTTTCATAAGGTGTTTTTCAATAAATTTAACATTGAAGTTAAAAGGCAATGAAATACAACCACATAAATGTTTGTGGAATTTTTAGATGATTTTTCGAATTTTTATGAATTTTCCAAATCAAATAGGGATTTTTTAGGGTATTTTTGAAATTTTAGTAATAGAAATTACATGACAAGAAAAAATCACCATAAATAAAACATGCAATCAGGAACCATAAGTAATTTTTAGGCACTTTTCGAAGTTAATTCGCTATTTATTATAATAAATAAAAGGGATTTTTACCCAACAGACCCTATAAACTTTTTAAATTACCTCTACAACCTTTTGCGTAACGTAATTACCCCCATCGACCTTATAAATTACCACAGGAACCCTCACGAGGTTCAAATAGAGTAACCACAGGGTTCATAGGATAAGAGTTGGCAAATTTACGAGGTCGAGGGGGGGATTATGTTGTTTCAATGGTCGTGCAGGCAATTGGCAAAGTTCATAGGGTCTGTTGGGTAAAAATCCCTAAATAAAAGATAATTAATTTGAAATAGTTTATAGGGACCACTTTGTAATTATTTTTAGTCTTAAGGGCTAATAAATAACAAGCATGAAAAGTTTAGGGGGCCTTGATGTAATTTCACCATAATAATCACACACAGAAGTGCACCAGATTAACAACGGTATATATGCAATTTCCAAAACTATAAATCCATTCCATAACATTCAACAAGTTCACGACAAAGACTGCAAATATCCCAAAAATGTGTCTGGGTGCACGTGACTGAGACTCAGGAGGACTAAATGCAAATAAGAAAACTTCAGGGGATTCACTGTAATTTTTTCTTAACTATAAATTATTTTTATTAGATTAAAACTAAATAAGGAAAACTACAGGGAATAAGGAAAAATATACCCTTCACTGGGGTATGTGTCGAGAGCGTGGGGGAGCTGGCGCATACGATCCTGATGAGGCGCTGCAAAGCTGATCTGACAGTTCTGGTTGTATCGGGGATGTGCGTCAGATCTAACATGTCAGTTCCAATCCAATGGCCTGCATGGCTGATCTGTCAGGTGATGTTGATGAGGGACTAATTTTGATCAGATGGATAAGGGTTAGGCATTATCAGACAGGCCTGATCTAATCTGGAGCTCCGTCTCTAGATCGAACGACAAAGGGGGTGCTGGACGTACTCAGCTAAGGCATGCTTCAACCGAATGTAGAAGGCAATCCACAGGTCCGATGAAGTCGCTATGGGGTCTAACACCGTCGTGAGATCTCTCTGTGATGCCCAGAGGGCTCGGATGAAGCAGTTGATGGTCGGATGGATGAGACGGTGGTGCTCCACCTGGAGTGAAGCTCAGATCGCGCTTCCTTGCATGCATTGGTACTCGTGAAAGGAAGAAGGACTCGGAGGCTTTGCTCCAGTCACGTTATTGCTTGCAAACAGGAAGAGAAGCGAAGGGGAGTGGGCTTTGGTTCTTGGCAGAGGTGGGGGAGGGAACCTATCTTAATCCTTCTCCAGTGAGCGAAATGTAGGGGGATCAAGATGTACTGGAAGGTGACGAGTGAGTCGGTGTGTTGATCTGTGCGGGTAAATGTGTGCGATGGAGCTCCGATACAGTGGTCAGAGCGGATGAACTGACAGTAGAGCTAATAGATGGAATTGGAATGAAAGTGGAAATGTAGGCAAGCTAGTAGATACGTGGAGCTTCCGATGGACTCAGCAACTTCAGGCGTCGTGGACGGCGGGATTCTGGCCTCGACTGGGCCGTGGAAGGTGGAGGAGGCTTCACGTGACAGAGTACTCTGGCCACGTAGTGAGCTGCGGTCAAATAGAGCACCAAATCGAGCTCCGAAGGGATCTTCGAGGAGCTATCACTCTCATGAAGGGGGCTAAGGGTTGTGGGGGCACGAGGCACGAATTGGCTAGTGAGGGTGGTGGAGAAGAGACTTTACAGGGATTCCCTAGGGTCTGGAAAGATCGAGGGGATGAGCGAAACCCTAGGGCAATTCAGACCAAAATAGGGATCCACGAGAATCTCGGGTCAACGAGAAATCTTGGGTCCAAATATCAAGGTGGATGGAAGTCGGAGTCATGCATGAATGGGAGAAAGAGCTTCAGCGAAGCATGGTCAGGCCCGATTCGGTTGGGAGGGAAGGTTGACTGCGGTCAACATTCCGAGGTGGACCAATCAATCTGCAGGGACTTACATAATTAAATAAAAATAACAAATGGCTTCAAAATAAGAAATGAATAATATAGAAAATATTTTAGTTTTTCAAACTAATTTCCTATGATTTTTAATTATTTTAAAATACATATGTTGTATATATAGTATAGTGTAATTTGTACATGTATAATATACATATGTATTGTATACATGTATTTTATTTTATTATTTTTATAAATAAATCTTTTATTTTATATTTTATTTATAACATAATAAAAAGGGTATATCATAAATTTTATTTGATTTTACAAATTAAATAAAGGTATTAATTAAATAGGTATTATGTACAATATTTACAAGTGTGGCTAATGTGCAATAGAGTTTTGATTTCCTTTTTGATTTATTTTATATTTTTACTTTTTTTTCTTATTTCCTTATTAAGGATATGCACACGTGCTTAAAGCTATATTTAATTTACGAAGTGTAAATTAAATATAAATATTTATACGTATAGGTATTATGTACAAGTTACCTTATCTCCCCCTACTTCTATTCTTTATTGATCAGGTCAATTATTGACCTTTTCTCGGGGTATGGGTCAGTCGGTATTTACTATATAATTACCTTCTTATTTTATTTTTCTTTTCTCTTTATTATTTTATTTTATAAAATATAGGTTAAATATGGAATATTAACAAAGGCATATACAATGTTAACTTATTGTATTTACACATATTTATAGAGGCTTTTGCTAAAAGATAAAGCTAAAATAAAAGAATAAAGAATGAGAATCATAGATTCATGATCCCCCTATACTTTACCTTTGCTAGTCCCTTAGCAAACACTTATTTATAAAAGAATTGAAATCAAGAAGAAAAGAAAAAGAAAGAGTCAAAGTTGATTATTAAACGTATCTTCATTAAATTGGAGTATGGAGCTCAGTTAGACCATTGGATTATTAGTTTGGTGGAACCTTATTGGGAAACGGGTTTAACACTCACTAACCTTCAAGTTCTCCAGTTCTATGGTCAGGTCTCCTCAACAACCAGGTCAGAACAAGTCTACATACACAAACTCTAATGACTATGAATCCTTCCTTGTACTATATAAGTGATATATAGATCCCCACCTCAGAAATGAAAAAGATACAACCTCCCTCAGTAAGGTAACTCTAATCCCCCAGTCTAGCAACTCTTTCCTCAAGGAGCAGGGTATTCGCTTCTAAGTTCAAGTACAACTAGCTCAATAAGAGGGGGTAAAGAAGAGAATGGATCATGACCAGTGTAGCCATGTATCCCTTGAAGCTTAACCAGTGTAGCTAAGTCTCCAGCTGCAAGCTTCCTTGAGATGAGATGGTGGAATACATAAGCTTTGATTATTCACTATATACACTCCGAAAGACATTTTATTTTCAATCAAGCATGTCCCCTTTTTTGGAGTTTTTGCAATTTTGCACTTTTTTTGACAAATGTACAACATATCTACAAGGTGCAGCATATACATAAGGAGTTTTTCTTCTTGAGCTGGTAGACTATATCTCTTTTGAAGCATTATTGCAACCCACACTCTCCTGTCGTTAGACCTCAGTGCTGCTAGACCAGGTTGAGGCGCACATCCCTCCCTAGAGGATGATGGGAGGTTCCAGCTAGTTGTACTACTCCCATATGCTACTCCAAGCCAAAGGATCATGCCTCCTCACCACCTCATCCATGTTGATCTATGTGTAAGGTGTGTGTCCAAGTTAAGCCATTGTCTTTGAGAGTCATGCATGCGTTGTTAAGTGTTCTACTTAGGCTCATCAAGATGACATGTGAATATAGCCTAGTGGACATAAAAAATTAAGTCGCTAGGGGTCTGAAAAGTCTTAACTCCAAATCCTATATGGTTCCTCTGAAGTTAAGTGGATTAAGGTCTTAACTAAGCTTCATTCAACAATTTAATTCCAGACTAGTTTAAATGTCAACCATAATGCCGAAGAATGCACATGCACATATTTAGAAAAACTCTTTTTGGTGGGAATTTTTTAAACTATGCATTTTTTTGGAATTTTTAATTTTCAAAAAATTTTAGGTATTTTTCAGATAGAAATAAAGATTTTTTTCACAAAGATATACTCATATTTTCAAAGGGAAGTAGAGTATAGGTTTTATGTACAAGTGGATTTTCTCTATAAGATCTTGTGTCAGCTTTATTAAGGATACTTATGTACATAGAAGTTTAGGGGTAGTTATGGTTTTTAATGTACATATCTATACAAGTAGTTTTCATACCCCATATTTATTTCCTTATGTGGCAAAATAATTTTGCAAATATTTAAAAATATTTTTTTTCAAAACTAGTTTTACAAACATTTACAATTTTTTTTATAAGCTGTTTTTGTAGACATTTTATTTTTCACATAATTTTCAAAAAAAATTGTACAATATACCTAATTTTTATATCAAAAATAATTTTACAAATCTTTTTGCAAACAACACATTTTTACAAACATTTTTTTACAAAATTTGTATAAAATTAATTTTTGCAAAGATTTTTATAAATAATTTTGAAAATATTTTCAAAGCATTTTTATTCCTATTTTATCGATAATATCCATGTTATTATAAGTACGAGTTATAGATAAAGTATATATACAATATATATGGCACACCCCTTTACTTAGCTCAAACGATGTCCTCAGAGTGATCAGAGAGCGCTGAAGGAAGACATAACTCGTGGTGAGTATAGAGAAGAGAAAAGAATGCTATACTAAAATGACTCAAAAGAAAGAATGAAATCAATAGAAGTAGGTGACCCCCTATACATAGGATCAAGCAATCCTATGTATAGAATATTGTACACAAAAGGGAATATCGAGGAGTAGAATGTACCAACATTACCTCCCCTATACTTATGGTAAAATATCCCTAGGTATATGAAACAAGAATAGAGGTAATGGAAAAATGAATAATCACATGTCTAATACCCCCCTCTACATAGGATAAAGTGCATCTTAAGTATAGCACAATCATAAGATGGATCTGGGATATTAAACAAAATGAATGAATGATATAGACAAAATGGATCTATACAGAGATGGAGTAGAAGTGAAACTCAGGTATGAGATGCAGGTGATGTGAGTCAAAGAGCACATCTCATTCAAAATGATTAGGGGCAACGTCAACTGTCACAGGATCATGATCAAGATATGGCTTCATGCATTAACCGTTGACGCGAAGGGTGGATTCAGAAGACAACTCAGATATGCCAATGCTACAGTTGTCGTGCACCTTTCTGACTAAGTATGGTCCCTTTCATTTGCTTTGTAATTTCCCTAGAAATAATCCTAACCTAGCGTCAAATAGCCATACTCTCTGGTTGGGATCAAACTGTTTATGGTTGATGGGAGAATCATGTCATATCTTCACTTTGTCCTTATATTGTAGGCTATTTGAGAACGCTGTATCTCTCAACACCTCTAGGGCTGCCAATTCTGTCCTTTGATCTCCTATATTCTCTAGATCCAATAATAACTCGGTAACTATCCAAAGTGACTTATGTTTGATCTCCATTGGTAAGTGGCATGGCTTGCCATAAATGAGTCGAAAAGGAGATGTGCCCAAAGGTGTCTTGAAGGAAGTCATATAGGCCCACAAGATCGAGTCCAAAAGCTATGATCAATCCTTTCAGTCTAGGCAGACAACCTTCTGTAAAATAGTCTTAATCTCCCTATTTGAAACCTCAGCAAGACCATTCGTCTGTGGATGGTATGGCATGGCAACTCTATGGTTAATACTGAACTCGTTAGCAAGGGTCCTTACCTTGTCGTTGATAAAATGAGTCCACCCATCAGAAATCATGACTCTAGGTACCTCAAACTGTGAATTGATATCCTTCCTTAAAAATTTGCAAATAGACTTTGCATCTGTGGCTCGGGCAGGGATGGCCTCAACCCAAGACTCACATAATCCACAGCTAACAAAATGTACTCAATTCCTTAACTCTTAGGGAATGGACCCATGAAATCCATGCCCCCATGCGTCAAAAACCTCACAGAAGTGAATGGGCTGCATCGGCAACATATCTCTCTGTCCACACGTGCCCATTCTCTGACAGTTAGTACACTTCTTCATGAATTCATCTGAATCCTTGAAGAGGGTAGGCCACTAAAGACCAGATTGGAGAACCTTCTGCGTTGTTCATCTTTTAGAGTGATGTCCTACTGCCTCAAGCTTGTGGCAATATAAGAGGAAGCTATGGTACTCCTCCTGAGAATAAACCAACGCCAGACACTATCCCTTCCTTCGTGGTAAAGGATGGGATTCTCCAAATGGTACGACTTGACCTTCATGAGAAAGGTCTCGATTCGTTGTCTGGGCCAACCTTGTGGAACTTTCTTAGTGACAAGATAGTTTACAATGTCAGCGTACCATGGAAGCGAGGTGATAACAAGAATCACATCATCTGGAAATGTCTCAGTGATAGGTGGTCATATCAAAATCCTCAAGATGCTCCAATTGGGAGAGGTGATCCACCACCACATTCTTGACTCCAGATTTATCCTCAATCCCAATATCAAACTCCTGGAGTAGAAAGATCCATCTGGTCAATATGGCTTTGGCATCCTTCTTGGCCATTAGGTATGATCGGTATAGATAGTCACTCTAGATCCAAAAATGTATGATATGAACTTATCAAGAGTGAATACCACAGCTAGCATTTCCTTCTCAGTCGTGGTATAGTTCCGTTGAACGGCATCCAAATTCTAGTTAGCGTAGTGAATGGCAAATGGTACATTATCCCTCCTCTGTCCAAGCACAACCCCTACAGTAAAATCAAAAGCATCTGTCATGATCTCAAATGGGAGAGACCGATCGGGTGGATGAAGGACATGAGCATGAATAACCAGATTCTTGAGAGCCTCAAAGGATTAAAGACACTTATCATCTACGAGGAACTTGATGTCTTTCGTAAGTAAATCAGTAAGCGGTCAGGAAATTTGACTAAAGTACTGTATGAACCGTCGGTAGAAACCGACATGCCCCAGAAAAGACTGCAACTATCTGAAAAATGATTTGACGAGAGCCGCTAAATAGTGGTCTGACAAATCAGACTCACTGTCGCTGATGCGACTACTCAAGCCTCTTCGTTCGTCAACAATTAACCCACACAATCAATAAAGCAATCAATAGCAAGGATTAAAATTTATTATACCCTACTAACAATGTATAATGGCAAGCAAGTAGGGGTCGAACACAGGAAACAACGGTGCAGAGTAAAGACAAAAGTCAAGGCCCTAGGTCTAATTTTGTATTTTGGTTTTTAATTTTCTGATTTTTATAATTTATATTTTATATTTTTTTGTTCTTTTTTCAATGTTGGAATAAGTAAGCAATATTATAGAAGACAAGGTAAAATATTTATAAAAATATGTAAAAATAGTCAAAAATTCAGAAATAAAATCTTTTTGGTATTTTTATACTTTTTTACTATTTTTGTGATTTTTTGGGAAATTTTCAAAATGTTGTTGGTATTTTTAAATAATAAAATGAAGTAAAACAGTGAATAAGCTACTGGCTGGGGATAAAATGGAAAATAAAAATAGCAAACAGTCACAAAAATTTTCCAAACTAATTTTCAAATAAAGCCAATAAAATATAGAAGAAACAGGAACTTAGTTTATATTTTTCTGAGTTTTCTATGATTTTATATATTTTTTTGAATTTTTAGGTATTTTTAATTTTTAAGGTTTTTCTTTTGAAATTTTTAGTGTCTTTTGAATTGAAGATAAAGTAGGTCAAAATACACAATAGGGAATATTTTTGGAATTTTTTAAGGTATTTTAATATTTTTTTGGTATTTTCTAAGCTAGACAGTACATAAAAAGCATGTTTTTGATTTTTAATAAATATTAAAATGGGACAAAAATGAAAAATAAAAATATGGCGTGTAATGACAAGTTGATAGGACCTTAGGTCTATTTTTTGAGAATTTTTGGAATTAAAATGATGCGTGAAATAAATAGATCAAGCACACAAAAATTCTAAGCATGGCAGGGGTATATAGGCAATTATATAAACATACAAGGGCTTAGATGCAAATTTCACCAAAAGACACGTGCAAGGCACATGTTCTGTCATTCACAGGGGCATATTTGCAAATAAAAGAAA
The DNA here is from genome assembly GCA_037367405.1 of Ottelia alismoides. NCBI lineage: Eukaryota > Viridiplantae > Streptophyta > Magnoliopsida > Alismatales > Hydrocharitaceae > Ottelia > Ottelia alismoides. The sequence continues at coordinate 333,146 of JAZKJV010003208.1, forward strand.
CCGACAGGGCATCAATGCAATTTTCCCAAAAACATATTTAATTAACTACGCACAGGGGTATAACTGCAAATACCTAAAAGTTCGGGTTCAAAAATGCAAAATACCCAAAAGTCACGTGCCCCAGTTACGTGAGGTGACGTGGCGTGGACCAAAGTGCAAATATAAAAAGTGCAGAGGCCTAAGTGCAATTATTACAAAAGTTTTTAAACTTCAGTTGAAAGTTTTAAGACTAAAAAGTAAATACAAAAATTCGTGGGTTTAAGATGCAAAATACCCACGGATCTGATCGTGCGGTCGATGGAGCTTCACTAATCCACGTGGCGTGCATCTGACGGCGAATACCCCTTCGTCCTGGGCGGCTAGGATTAGATCTTCGAAGGTTGATCGAACGACTGGGGACACCTGGCGATCGGACGGCGGGCGTGGCGTCTGGAGTGGGCTGTCGATCCAACGGCGGGGAGAGGGTCACGAAGAACACCTCCCCCGGCGAGCTTCGGGTGGCGATTGTGGCCGACACACTGCCGCTCCAGCCCTAGGATCAGGGGCAAAATGATCCTGGGGCCCCTCCGCGTTAGCAGGTGGTCTCAGGTGAGGCAGGGACAACGTGAGGTGCTCGGACGGCGGAGGCAACCTGGGCGGCTGGTCCTGGAGTCGTCGAAGGTCGATGGAGCCTTCTCTTGGGCTCGAACCTGCAAGATTAGGTGCGCAAAATCCAGGCGAACAAAAGGGCGGTTTCGGATGGTTTGATGAAGGCGGAGGGTGGCTCGGGCGTGTAGCTCCGGCGAGCGGCGGAGCGGGGAGCTCGAGCGACTCGATCTGGGCGAGATCAAGGTGAATGGATGGGTGGAGCGGAGCGACGGAGAGAAGGGAGAGAGAATGGAGGTAATTTTGGCGGCGGTCTATAACGGGTATGGTCGGAAAATGGAGGCGGAGCTCAGCTCTGCCGTGGCTTCGATCAAGGAATCACGGCGATTGATGAAACGAAACGCAAAACTGCTACGGACCTAACCTAATCTAAGATAAGGCTACAAGAAAATGGAAAGAAAAGGGGAAGAAGCTCACCAGAGACGACGGGCTGCGAGGCACGGCGGAGCTCCAGCGAGGGATGGATCGCTTCGATTCTACACCAAACGACTCGAACCCTGGGTCGATTCGACTCCCACTCTCACCAGGAGCACGAGTAGATAGGGGTTTTCGGGTGAAAATGGCGGAAGAAGGATCAAGTTTGAATCGAAGTTAGGGGGTCTTCTTTTGTAGGGTTGACGGGCGGCGTGGAAGACGAGGGTGGGGCGCCTCGATCGATGGTCCTCGGCCCAAGGAATCACCTGGGTGTGATTCACCATTGATCGAGGAGCAAAAACGCAGAAGACATCGACATGAATCGGTGCAAGGTCAGCCCTGGAAAAATGCGAGAAGATGAGATAAAATGGTCTCTGACAAGTCTAGAGGAGGAGGTCAGACAGTTGACCGAGGTCAACTGTCAGACCAACCTGCTTGGTCCACGTGGACCAACCAGGAAAATCCTCTAAAAATTATTTCAAAAATCAATTAAAAATAGAAAATGGATTAATTTCATTTTGGTTAAAAAAATGTTTATTAATTTATGAAATATTTTATTATGAATATTAATTATTTTTATGAGATTTATTTTATAAGTTACTTATTATAGCCTATATAGGTATAATATCTACATATTTTGTTCTTTTATTTTTATTTTGTGTATTTTAATGTTATTATTTTTATTTATTATTTTCTGAAATTATAAAATACTTTTATGCACACAAATATATTTTTATTCTATTTTTCTGAGGTTTTTGTGTATTTAATAAAATATAAGGAGGTGTTGTATAGGTATATGCATAGGTATAATACCTGGGTATTCTATATACAATAACTTTTATTTTGAGTTTTATTTGGGTTTTTCTTCTTGTTTTAATTTATATAATTATAATAAATAATATCCATAAAATTATAAAAAAATCTATAAAATACAAAAATAATGATTAAAGAATAAATTGAATATTTTAAGTTGTGCAGGTATACAATGTGGGTCCAAAACTCAACTTTCAAACCGTAGCTCCGCCAAATGCGAAACCACCACCATTAAAAAGCTTATTTTATTCTATATACATTTAAAGATGAGTTTGCTGCATTTGGAGTTTTTATGTGTGAGATACAGGGCTAGGAAGTTGGGATTCTGGATTTTTATTCAGACCATAACTTTCTATCTGTACATTATTTTTCAGTGAAATCAATTTTGTATTTTTCTTTATAAAATTATCTACAATTTTCATGTACAAAGTTTCTTTATTTGATGCACAAAAAGTGGAACCAAAAATAGGTCCCAAATTGAATAAAGAATGAATTAATAGATATAGGTAATTGGCCCTTATCTCCCCCTACTTTATTCCTTGTCGACCTAGTCATCGAGATGCCTAGGTCTCAGGGTTTCGGGTCATAAAATATTTACAATATTTTATTCCTTTCTTTTCTTTTCTTTATTCTATAATTTTGGCATTAAAAACAGTATTTTATACACTTTTTACACACATATGCACGAATGTTAAATTACTCTATTTAATGCTATTTACAGGCATTTACTAGGGTTTTTTAGGCCAAAATGATAGAATAAAGATGATGAAATGTGGATTCATCATCCCCCTATACTTTACCTTTGCTAGTCCCTAGCAAACACTTATGCAATAAGTGCAAAAAGAAAAGAAAGAAAAGAAAAAGAAGAACTTGGATTTAATTTGATTATCAAACTTGTCTTCACAAAATCAAAGTTTGGAGCTTAAGTCGGATCTTTGGAATTTTAGTGCAGGCGGAACCTTAGTGAGAACCGAGTTTGAAATTCAACAATCCTTGAGAATCCCAAAACTCTGTCCAAGTCTCCTCAATAGCCAGGTCAGAAATACTTCAATTCATACGCAAACTCTTACGACTATGAATCTGACTCGTACAGTGTAAGTGATGGTGGCTCTCCCCAACTAGAATGGCAAAGAAACTGTCTTCTCCAGTATGACAACCCAATGATTCCCCAATCCAACAACTCTGTCCTCGAGGAGCGGGGTATTCCCTTCTAAGTTCAAGTGGCAACCAGCTCAAGAGGAGGGGGTGAAGAGAAGAATGGACGGTAGCCAGTGTAGCTACCTATCCTGGGATGCAAGACCAGTGTAGTCAAGTCATCCTGCTGCAGGCTCACATATTTGACTTTGGAACTCAAGCTTGCTTATTGACTTTACAACATTTGTACATACTTGCAGGCTTTTTATTTTTGTACATGCCTGAACATTTTTTTTGAATACTATATACAACAGCATTTACATAGGGAGTTTTTCCTCTTGAGCCAGTAGACGATCCCTCTTTTGAAGCTTTATCGCAACACACAGCCTCTTGTCTTTAGACTTCCTAATCACTGGACGGGTTGGGGTGCACTTCCCTCCCTAGAGGAGGACAAATGTTTCCACTTGTGTGTGTCTCATACCAGCAAATCCAATCCCCTCACCACTCCAACTGAGTTGAGCCATGTGAAAGGTGCAGGTGTCCAAGTTAGGTCATTATCAACAAGAGTCGTGCGTGTGCTCCGAAATACTCTACTTAGGCAGTCAAGAATCCATTGAACCTAGTCCCGTGATCCTCAAAGAATTAAGTCAACTAGACCTGAAGTACCTCAAACCCAGTTTCTATAAGGTTCCTGTTATTAGGTAGATTTTAAGGTCCAATCAAGCTCCAATCTCCGGATTTTACTTAGACTCGTTCAACTATCAAACCCAATCCGAAAAATGCTCATGTTATGCAATGCAATGCAGAAAATATTTTTTGTGATGCAATTTTTTTTCAAAGATTTTGAACTTTTTATGGATTTTTGAAAAGATGATGCATGCATTTTTTGTATTTTTCAGAAAGATTTTTCAAGTGTTTTTGGATTTTAATTTTGCAAATGTTTTGGGATTTTTGAAAACAAAAAGATTTTGGCTGAAATCTAGGTTAAAATATTTACACGGGAGTGCTTCTTATATTTACAAGAAGTGGATTTTAAGGATTTACAAGGGTAACTAGTCAATTTTATACATACATATATATAGTGGATTTTGGTGTGATGCAAATGTTCCTCAAACTTATTTGACACAAGCTTTTTCACACAATTTTTGAAAACTATAGTCAAAAATAATTTTTACAAACATTTTACAAACATGTACACACATTTGAAAATCATTTTGCAACGATTTTCAAAACAGTATATATAGATTTTTCAAAAGATTTTTGCAACCATTTTTCAAACCATTTGCAAATCATTTTTCACACATTTTATTTCACACAAAGAAAATAAATTTGTGCAAACCACACATTTTTACAAAGGTTGAAAACATGTAACAAAACGTTTTCAAAATAGTTTTCAATAATTGTTCACAAAGATTTTCAAACTATTTTTCAAACATTTTGAAAAAAAACATTTTACTTGATTTATTAATCAGTAAATACAAAAAGAATTTGAGGAATAACCACATCTTTTTATTAAAGATTTGTAATGAATTTTAAAGAATTATTAGCCATATTTATTAGGAAAATATGAAAGTACGAGTTATGGCTAAAGTATATACGTAGTATATACGACCCCCTATACTTAGCTTGAGCTATGTCCTCGTAGACCAGAGAGAAAAGAGAAGTCATACTCGTACTAAGTATAGGCAAGTCTAAAGAATAAATAAATTAAGGAATGGATGAACAAACAAATGAGAAGTTGACCGTCCCCCCTATACTTAGGATCAAATAATCCTAAGTATAGCAGAATGTACACAACACAGGGAGGGTCAAGGGTGGGAATTAACAGATCGTACTCAGATTGTCTCCCACCCTATACTTAGGGCAAATATCCCTAAGTATAGACAAGAAGAGGAGAGAATGGAGAGGATCGAGATAAATGAAAAACTCGGGTACACACACCCCCTATACTTAGGACAAAGTACGTCCTAAGTATGGAAAACTGTCTACAAGGGCGGCACCTTTTTGATACAAAAAGAAGATAGAAAAGGAAAAGAAGAAAAGAAGAAAAGGGATGAAAGTGGATATGAACAACTCGGGATGCGCATCCCCCCTATACTTAGGATAAAGTACATCCTAAGTGTAGCAATGATGAAAGGGATGGCATCACGTCGATAGAAGAGGATAAAAGAAATTGAAAAGAAGAAAGGAAGAAAAAGAAAAAGGCGAAAAATCATTCAAAAATGTTTTATTGTGCTTCGCCTTTCTCTGCCTCTTTGGAGATATTCAGCTCATCCTCATAGATTACTTTAACTGAGTCAACGACAGCCATGAATGTATCATGTTCAAGGTATGGCTTCAGAAGTTGTCCATTGACTACAAATGGCTGTGCGTCAGCTGACAGATTGGATATCAATACACTTCCGTTGTCACGCACCTGCCTAACCAAAAACGGCCCAGTCCATTTGCTCTTCAATTTGCCTGGAAAGATCTTCAATTTCGCATCGAACAACCACACCTTCTGACCTGGATCAAAGGACTTGCGACGGATATGCTTGTCCTGCCATGTTTTGACCTTCTCCTTGTACATCAGGCTGTTGTCATATGCATAATCTCTAAATTCCAGTGATCTGTTCAGATCCAGTTTTCTGTTCTTTCCTGCCTGCTTGGAGTCCAAATTACAGATGTTAATGGCCCATAAGGATTTGTGAATTAGTTCAACAGGCAAGTGACATGGCTTGCCATACACAAGGCGGTAGGGAGACATTCCCAAGGGTGACTTGTACGTTGTTCTATAAGCCCAAAGAACGGAGTCAAGCAACTGAGACCAGTTCTTGTGATCCGGACGCACAAGCTTCTGTAAGATTGTCTTGATCTCCCTGTTTGAGCATTCAGCTAAGCCATTGGACTGCGGGTGGTAGGGTGAAGCAACACGATGTTCAATGCAGAATTCTTGGGTCAGCTTCTTCACCTCTCTGTTTATGAAATGACTACCCCCGTCATATATGAGAATCTTGGGAATCCCGAACCGTGCTATGATGTGATCTCTCAAAAATCGATAGACAGTCCTATTGTCGACGGCTCGGGCGGGAATAGCCTCCACCCATCGACTGACATAATCGACAGCAAGTAGAATATACTCATAACCCTGACTGTTGGGAAACGGGCCCATAAAGTCGATGCCCCATGCGTCAAAGACGTTTGAGATCTGAATGTATTTCAGAGGCATCGTGTCTCTCATTCCTATGGTTCCGCCCATCTTCTGGCAGTCAGTGCAGCATTTGACATACTCATCGGCATCTTTGAATAATGAAGGCCACCAGAGGCCACTTTGAAGAACTTTTGCTGCCGCCCGTTTGCCTGAATGATGTCCTCCAGAATCTTGATCATGACACAACGCGAGAACACTTGGAACTTCCTTCTGTGGAATGCACCTTCTCCAGATACAATCTGCTCCCTCACGAAATAGATACGGGTCTTCCCACTGGTAGAAATGGATTTTAGACAAGAACCTATCTATTTTCAATTTAGGCCAGTCTTGTGGGATCTTCTTGGCAACTAGGTAGTTCACGATGTCCGCATACCAAGGAAGTGAGGTGATAGACAGAATAGCCTCATCTGGAAAGGTCTCTGTAATTGGCTGCAGGTTCAGCTCAGGAGACTCTGGTTCAGGAAGCCTTGATAGATGATCGACCACTACATTCTTTACCCCAGGTTTATCTTTGATTTCCAAGTCAAATTCCTGGAGGAGGACGATCCACCGAATGAGACGTGGTTTGGCGTCCTTCTTCTGCTGTAAGTATCGAATGGCCGAATGATCAGTGTAGATGATTACTTTTGACCCAAGGAGGTATGATCTGAACTTTTCTAAGGCAAAGACTACCACTAGCAGCTCCTTTTCAGTGACAGTGTAATTTTTCTGGGCTTCATCGAGCGTTCGGCTAGCGTAGTGAATCGCAAATGGTACATTATCTTTCCTCTGTCCTAGTGCATCTCCGATGGCGTAATCTGACGCGTCAGTCATGATCTCGAAAGGCTGAGTCCAAATCGGTGGCTGTAAGACAGGGGCCTGCGTGATGAGCTCTTTCAACTGATTAAAGGCAAGGAGCACACGGTAATCTACAATGAATTCATTATCCTTGCCGAGCAACTCAGTCAACGGTCTGACCAGTTTGCTGAAATCTTTAATGAATCGCCGATAGAAACCGACGTGGCCCAAGAATGACCGGACTTTCTTAATGTTGGTAGGTGGCTCAAGTTTAGAAATCACGTCCACCTTGGCTGGGTCAACTTCCATACCATGTTTAGAAACAACGTGACCCAGCACAATTCCTTCGGTCACCATGAAGTTGCTCTTCTCCCATGAGAGCACAAGATTCACTTCGCAGCACCTCCGTAAGACTCGATCTAAATAATCAAGGCATTGATCAAATGAATCCCCGTATACCGAAAAATCGTCCATAAAGACCTCGAGAAAGTTGCCCACCATATCAGCAAAAACTGCAAGCATACACCTCTGAAATATGGCTGGGGCGTTGCAAAGCCCGAACAGCATCCGTCTGAAGGCATATGTGCCAAAAGGACAGGTGAACGTGGTCTTCTCTTGATCTTCAGGAGCAATAGCAACTTGATTATACCCAGAGTAACCATCCAAGAAGCAGAAATATTCCTTTGCAGCCAACCTCTCCAAGTCGATGAAGGGTAGAGGAAAATGATCTTTCTTGGTAGCGAGATTAAGTTTTCTGTAATCCACACACACTCGCCAGGAAGTGGGTACTCTGGTTGCGATCTCCTCTCCTTTGTCATTCTTTACAATGGTGATCCCTGATTTCTAGGCACAACATGCAGAGGGCTCACCCATTTGCTGTCGGAGATGGGATAGATAAATCCCACATCACACCATTTCTGGATCTCTTTCATAACGACCTCCCGCAGGTTTGGATTTAATCTTCTCTACAATTCTCGAGAGGGCCTACAATCATCTTCCAGAAAGATGCGGTGCGAGCAGAGTGACGGATTGATCCCATGGAGATCAGAAGTTCGCCAGCCTATCGCCTTGCGGTTGCGTTCAAGAACCTCCATCAGACGAGATTCTTGGTCTTCGGTCAGATGGGCATTGATGATGACCGGGTACATATTGGATTCTCCCGCAAGGAAGGCATACTTCATATTGGAGGGCAAAGTTTTAGTTCTGGTGGGGTCTGAGCCGCTTCAACAGTGACTTCAGCTACTAGTGCAGGTGGTGATTCTTTCAACTGTTCGGTGTCCACCATAATCGGTTCTTCTCTCAAATCCTGACAGAATTCCTCGATGATGTCCTCTTCATCAGAAAATTCTTCAAACATATGCTCTTGGTTCTGAAGGCACATCACCCCTACGGCAGTATCTTGCAATACATCAGCAAACTCCTCATCATGATGGATAAGGGGAAATTCGACCGTGGTCTCCACTTCCTCCTCGGGGCAGAGGAATTCATGGATCTCATTGTCATCCAGAAATAAATTGGTATCTTGAATCTCTGCTAGAAGGTCGCAGTCGTCAGCGTACTCAATCACCCTTGCACATGATGTAGATGTTTGTTCGGCATGTGTTCCCTCAGATAGGGTCTCTACTATGATTATTTCATTGCCAACGCCAAAAGTAATTTCTCTTGTCCCATAATTCACTACTGCGTTTGATGTCCGCAGAAATGGTCTTCCGAGTATGATCGGGGTAAAAAGCAATGGAGAGGGGACGTCCATATCTAAGACCACAAAATCGGCCGGGAATGACTTCCCCTGAACTGTAACAGTCACGTCCTCCAACAGGCCCCTAGGCCGCTTGACTGACTTGTCTGCAAACTGCAGAATCATCTTTTTAGGCTTGAGCGGTCCTAGCCTGAACTCCGTGAGTAGCGAGGCTGGCATTAAATTGACAGAAGATCCGCTGTCGAGGAGTGTTCGCTCGAACTCCTGATTGAACATCTGGCAACGTACAAGCGGTGCTCCCATATCTGGCTTTTTATCTGGAAGGTTGCTGATGGCATTAACGGTGGCCATGGTGAGGATATGCTTTTCGGATTTGCCACCCTTACTTCTTGAATTGTGGGGGTGCGGCCTGCGCTTGGTCGTGCATGCCTCTTTTAATCCTTTCTTCACGGCTGGCATGTACTCAAGAGCTTTCATCAATGGCATATTCAACACTAAATTCTGAATGATTTCAATGATGGCAGGATCAGACAAAGCACTTTTCAAATTTTTCATTTTTTTGTGTTTTTTCATTGCTTCAGGAAAAGGAATTTTTACAAAATCTTCACCAACTTCATTCAAAATAGTGTTCATATTGTTGTGTACAGGTAGATGGCAAAAAGGAATGGATTCATCTACAAATTGTGGACCAAAAATGACAGGCTCGGCTTCTAGTGTTGGCGTTGGACTCGCTGCAGGTGTAGTGCTCCTCCTGTCAGGAACTGGCTGTGATGCAGGTGCAGGCGTCTCCAATGTTGGCTGATCTCCACCGAGGTTGCTGCTATCTTTTTGTGTTTTGCTATTTTCTTCATTTTTTTGTGATTTTCGGAATGCTGGTGCAGCTCCCAAAATACTGCCTGGCCCTGGTGTTGGCTGGACTGACGAATCCCCGTCAGATGCAAGATGCTTTCCCTTCGCCGTCGCCGATGGCTGGAGTGTCCTACCACTCCTGAGAGTAACATCATTAAATAAAAAACAATTTAATTCACCTGATTTGGGTTGGACACTGCCGGCTACCTGCTCCTTGCGTCGGAAGTTGTTCGGGTTGGCTTCGACCTGGGTTGGTATGGCGGTCTTAGCTACCGTCAGGTCATCGATCTTCTGGTTCATCTCAGTCATGTTCTTCATTAGCTGCTCTAAACAAGCCAGGGCCGGGTTGACCGGCACAATCTCAGAGGAGTCTCCCTGCTGGGGTCTAGAATGCTGATATGGCGGCTGAGATTGCGACTGGTAACCTTGTGAGAATTGGTGAGGAGGAAGGTTGGAGGGGTGTTGGTTGAATTGAGCAGCCGGCTATTGGTGATATCCCTGTCCACGGTATCCAGACTGCTGAGGACCGTACTGGTAATTCGGCCTCCAGGTGTTTCCCTGAGATGGAGGCTGATACTGGTAGGAAGGTTGGAAGGGTCTCCCACCCTGCTGTTGCTGATGATAGGGCCTGATGCCCATGTTCTGATCCTGAGAGTGTCTCTGAGGACGGGTCAGCTGCGCTTCATTGTTCCATACGCCATTGATATCCTGAATCAGTGGCGGGGGTGGAGAGAACTGCTCGGAGTATGTTGGCTGGGGCTCTGGTTGATATACAACCATCTGCGTCTGGGGCTGCGGGGGCTGCTCCGGGACCTGCACGTAGTACACGTGCTGGACAGGTTGGGGCTGTGATGGAGTCGGCTGAGGGTTCTGCTGCATTGTGGGCTCCTTCTTCTCAGCATTCGGCTCTGCAGAGGTAGACACAGCGTTGCTCATGTTTGCATTCAGTGCTCGCACGAGCTGCTCCAGCTGTTGGGAAATCTGGTCGAGCTTTTCCAGACCCTAGGTCCTCTTCTCAATGACTGCCAGTTTTTCGAAGTCCTGTGACCTCTTCTCGATGATATCCACCTTGGACAAGTGGCTCCCAATGATGCTCAGGTTGGAGCTCTCATCCTTGTCTTCGGTGTGAGAAGCCATGTTCACTGGCTTGCTGATGGTGGTTGGTGGCTTCATGTATACTGTGGACGAGGATTGGGCTGCTTCTCCTTCAGCCATTTCTTCGAAGACGTTCCATACCACGTCCTCGTCCTTGTTGAAATGTGAACCGCCGCAAGCTGCATCTACAAGCTTTTGGCTCTCAAATGATATCCCCCCAAAGAAGTGTTGTACGAGACTGGTCTTTGGAATATCATGGTGGGGGCACTTCTCTTGAAGATCTTTGAATCTCTCCCACGCTTCATGGATGGTCTCATGGGGTTGCTGGCAGAAACTGGAGATCCGGGCACGCATCTGATTCAATCGCCCGAGGGGATAGAATTTATAGAGAAATGCAGACTTCAGCTCCTCCCAGGTTGTGACGACCTTCCCAAGATGGTCAACCCAATAAAGGGCCTTGTCTTGAAGGCTGAAGGGAAACGCGGTCATCTTGACTACCCCCAGAGGGATTCCAGGGTAGTCAACAGTGGAACAGATGCGGCTAAACTTCTTGAGAAAAATGTACGGTTCTTCAGTGGTGTTCCCATGGAAAGTGGGAAGCAATGACAGAAATTGCGGCTTCAGCTCGAAGTGGGCATGCATACGTGGAACTTGAATCCACTCAGTGATGCGCCCCGCTCCTGGATTGTATGTTTCCTTCAGTGTAGGCTTCGGCTGCGGTGGATCTTCTTCTGCTGCTTCATATTTGGGTCCCACTGAAAACTCATCTCTGACTTCATGGAAATTGGGATCGTAGTTCGGATCATCCTCTCGTCGGCCGTCTCTTGCGTCGGCCCTCCTCCTCAGATCGTTCAGCATATCCTGGAAGGCGGTCTGGGCCAGGGCCTGATTAGTCAACTGCTGCTGAATGGCTTGGATGGAAGCCAGCAGCTGATTGTTAACCTCGCCCTGCGTGGTGTATTGTCCTTCCCCAGGATTGACTTCAGGTTCAGGTGGGGCCTGTGGTCCTTTTCCTCTTCCACCTGCCATCTCAGACTACACTTGAATCTCTGACTCGTGATCGGGTGGAGGATCTGCATGACGGAGTAAACCCTGATCAGTATCTTCCTGAGAACCTGCTATTGAGATGAATCTGGGATTAAGGTCAATCCCAGAATGTTGTGAATGGAGCATATGATATTGACTGAAATCGATCTCCATCCACAGGGAATTATTTCGGGGACAAGAGTAATCCCGGTTTAGCTGAAGGGGAAGAGCTAGTTCGGGTTGCGAGTCCATCCCGAATAGCGGATTTATTGGAGAAAGGCAAGTATTGAAAGAGGTGAGAATAGGGGAGTCCAAGGAGACATTTGCAAGATCCGAATTAACTTCTCGGAGATCACCCCTCTTTATTGAAGATGTTACCGGCACGGAATCGATGTGGGCGTCGGCGAGGTCCCGACTAAACCATCCGTGTGATGACATCTCGAGAAGGCCAAGAGGAAAAGATGTTGGATGAAGAGCACGATGATAAACAAGAAATAAAAGGATTGCAAAACAGTAGAAGGCTCACAATGAGCAAGGGTCAAATAGAAGGAGAACACAATTTGCGCAACGGCGCGATATTTTTGATCTTGACCTAGATGGAACTAGCAATCAAATCCAAAACAAGGGATTCACCAACTCAACGCGTGAAGCCGTGAAGGTTCGGCTTTTATCTTTGTAATTTTTATCTTGAATTCAGGAAATTATCTTTCAACGAGTCCTTAGAGCGCTACGCCTATAGGAGCGAGAGTACTGCCGGAAAAGTATTCCCGTACTTGTCCTACTCCTGTGTAACCTGTAGCTTGTGCTTTTTGAGGTCCTTGTAACCCTTCCTGGATCCCTACTCAGCCAAAGAATAAGAGAGAGGAAGCCAATAGACGAAACCGATACTTCGGATCTCGCTCGCAACGGAATCACCCGTGAGCGTGCAAGATCCTACTCGGACGCAGACGGTGAGACAGACACACCCGTGAAGGCGTGGCCTATGCTCGGTACTTCGGATAAGGTCGATGCTCACACAATAGTGAGTCACCAATGGCGACCAAGCCCTACTCGCCTACGTACGATAGTAGCGCCAATACTTCGGAAATAATGCGATACACAAGACAGCCACAAGCTGGGATTTTGGCTCTAATCCTTACGAAGCGCTCATCTCACTTGGAAGGAGACCTTCCCATGCAACCTGAATACAAGTGAGGGTGTTACTCTCCCCAGTCAATGAGTCCAATTACCAATTTTATTTATATCAAGGTTTTCTTAGCAGTCCCTTTTTTAATTTTTTGTGTTATCGCTTCTTTTGAGTGGGTTCAAACAAGCGCCTAACGATTTTGTATTTTCTTGATCCTACTTTGTCCAAAAACAGAGGGAGAATAGAGTCGGAAAAGCCGATGCAAGTCGACACCAAGGTGGAAATCTCACCTTTGTGCCTAGATGATGGATGCAAAGTAAGAAGACTTACAGCGAATCCCAGCTCTCTCCATGCGAGATGCAAAGAAGAATGTATAAACCTAACTATATGCCGGTATGCAAGGCGGAAATCGTCTTAAGGTAGGCAACTTCTAGCGTTAAGAACCACGAGTCAATCACCGATCTCCAATCCTAAGGTCCGGTCTAGGCTCACCCCTCCTCTGCTCAACACACTTGAGTTTAAGAGAAAGCGCTTTGCGGGATGAGCTCGCGGTGCGGCGGATCAAAGAGAAGTGAATTGACTATTTAATTAAACTAAGTCCAACTGCGAGCTATAGGTGCATGCAATGGTTGTTAGTGTGTTTGGACCTAATTTAATCGAGCAAGCAAGGCCTACAACTAAGAGTTCAATCCACAAAAGAAATGAAAAATAAATCAAAACTGGAAAATGACAGTCGAGAAAACACGAGAAAACCGCGGTGAGCCCCGGGGTGAACAAACACCCGAAAATTAGGCCCGAAGTATTCAAGTGTTCAAGTCCTGTATTATTACAAATTAAATGACTCTCTCTCACAAAAATACAAAAAAATTACTGTCTCTCTCTCTCAAGCTCTACTGCTCTCTCCTGCCGGCTAGGGTAGAATAGCCGGCTCCTCCTCCCAAGGATGCGCAGGATCCCCTAGGCGATCCTCCTTGATCAGTGGTCCCTCGCAAGAAAACAAAAGAGGTGTCAGACAGTTCAAACAAATTATGCACGAGAGACAAATAATCAAAAATGGCTAAGTAAATGAAAGACACCAAGGTACTCTACAAGCCGATGCTCCCCGGCAACGGCGCCATTTGAAAAACGATTTGGCGAGAGCCGTTAAATAGTGGTCTGACAAATCAGACTCACTGTCGCTGATGCGACTACTCAAGCCTCTTCGTTCGTCAACAATTAACCCACACAATTAATAAAGCAATCAATAGCAAGGATTAAAATTTATTATACCCTACTAACAATGTATAATGGCAAGCAAGTAGGGGTCGAACACAGGAAACAACGGTGCAGAGTAAAGACAAAAGTCAAGGCCCTGGGTCTAACAAACCACTTAGCCAATCTAATTTCTTGTGGGTTTTAATTTTTATATATTTTTTTATTTATATTTTTTATTTTTGTATTTTGGTTTTTAATTTTCCGATTTTTATAATTTATATTTTATATTTTTTTGTTCTTTTTTCAATGTTGGAATAAGTAAGCAATATTATAAAAGAGAAGGTAAAATATTTATAAAAATATGTAAAAATAGTCAAAAATTCAGAAATAAAATCTTTTTGGTATTTTTATAGTTTTTTACTATTTTTGTGATTTTTTGGGAAATTTTCAAAATGTTTTGGGTATTTTTAAATAATAAAATGAAGTAAAACAGTGAATAAGCTACTGGCTGGGGATAAAATGGAAATTAAAAATAGCAAACAGTCACAAAAATTTTCAAAACTAATTTTCAAATAAAGCCAATAAAATATAGAAGAAACAGGAACTGAGTTTATATTTTTTTTGAGTTTTCTATGATTTTATATATTTTTTTGAAGTCTTTAAATATTTTTTAAATTTTAAGGTTTTTCTTTTGAATTTTTTAGTGGCTTTTGGACTGAAGATAAAGTAGGTCAAAATACACAATAGGGAATATTTTTGGAATTTTTTAAGGTATTTTAATATTTTTTTGGTATTTTCAAAGCTAGACAGTACGTAAAAAGTAAGTTTTTTATTTTTAATAAATATTAAAATGCGACAAAAATGAAAAATAAAAATATGGCATGCAATGACAAGTTGACAGGACCTTAAGTCTATTTTTTGAGAATTTTTGGAATTAAAATGATGCGTGAAATAAATAGATCAAGCACACAAAAATTCTAAGCCTGGCAGGGGTATATAGGCAATTATAGAAACATACAGGGGCTTAGATGCAAATTTCACTAAAAGACACGCGCAAGGCACATGTTCTGTCATTCACAAGGGCATATTTGCAAATAAAAGAAACCGGCAGGGCATCAATGCAATTTTCCCAAAAACATATTTAATTAACTACACATAGGGGTATAACTGCAAATACCTAAAAGTTCGGGTTCAAAAATGCAAAATACCCAAAAGTCACGCGCCCCAGTCACGTGAGGTGACGTGGCGTGGACCAATGTGCAAATATAAAAAGTGCAGGGGCCTAAGTGCAATTATTACAAAAGTTTTTAAACTTCAGACGAAAGTTTTAAGACTAAAAAGTAAATACAAAAATTCGTGGGTTTAAGATGTAAAATACCCACGGATCTGATCGTGCAGCCGATGGAGCTTCACTAATCCACGTGGCGTGCATCTGACGGCGGATACCCCTTCGTCCTGGGCGGCTAGGATTAGATCTTCGAAGGTTGATCGAACGGCTGGGGACACCTGGCGATCGGATGGCGGGCGTGACGTCTGGAGTGGGCTGTCGATCCAACGACGGGGAGAGGGTCGCGAAGAACACCTCCCCCGGCGAGCTTCGGGTGGTGATTGCGGCCTACACACTGCCGCTTCGGCCCTAGGATCGGGGCAAAATGATCCTGGGGCCCCTCCGCGTTAGCAAGTGGTCTCAGGCGAGGCAGGGACAACATGAGGTGCTCGGACGGTGGAGGCAACCTGGGCGGCTGGTCCTAGAGTCGTCGAAGGTCGATGGAGCCTTCTCTTGGGCTCGGACCTGCAAGATTAGGTGCGCAAAATCCAGGCGAACAAAAGGGCGGTTTCGGATGGTTCGATGAAGGCGGAGGGTGTCTCGAGCGTGTAGCTCCGGCGAGCGGCGGAGAGGGGAGCTCGAGCGACTCGATCTGGGCAAGATCGAGGTGAATGGATGGGTGGAGCGGAGCGACGGAGTGAAGGGGGAGAGAATGGAGGTGATTTTGGTAGTGGTCTATAACGGGAGTGGTCGGAAAATGGAGGCGGAGCTCAGCTCCGTCGTGGCTTCGATCAAGGAATCACGGCGATTGATGAAACGAAACGCAAAACTGCTATGGACCTAACCTAATCTAAGCTAAGGCTACTGGAAAATGGAAAGAAAAGGGGAAGAAGCTCACCAGAGACGACGGGCTGCGAGGCGCGGCGGAGCTCCGACGAGGGATGGATCGCTTCGATTCTACACCAAACGACTCGAACCCCGGGTCGATTCGACTCCCACTGTCACCAGGAGCACGAGTAGATAGGGTTTTTCGAGTGTAAATGGCAGAAGAAGGATCAAGTTTGAATCGAAGTTAGGGGGTCTTCTTTTGTAGGGTTGACGGGCGGCGTGGAAGACGAGGGTCCAACGCCTCGATCGATGGTCCTCGGCCCAAGGAATCACCTGGGCGTGATTCACCATTGATCGAGGCGAAAAAACGCAGAAGACATCGACATGAATCGGTGCAGGGTCAGCCCTGGAAAAATGCGAGAAGATGAGACAAAATGGTCTCTGACAAGTCTAGAGGAGGAGGTTAGACAGTTGACCGAGGTCAACTGTCAGACCAACCTGGTTGGTCCACGTGGACCAACCAGGAAAAATCCTCTAAAAATTATTTTAAAAATCGATTTAAAATAGAAAATGGATGAATTTCATTTTGGTTAAAAAATAAAAAATGTTTATTAATTTATGAAATATTTTATTATGAATTTTAATTATTTTTATGAGATTTATTTTATAAGTTACTTATTATAGCCTATGTAGGTATAATATCTATATATTTTGTTCTTTTATTTTTATTTTGTGTATTTTAATGTTATTATTTTTATTTATTATTTTCTAAAATTATAAAATACTTTTATGCACACAAATATATTTTTATTCTATTTTTCTGAGGTGTTTTGTGTATTTAATATAATATAAGGAGGTGTTGTATAGGTATGTGCATAGGTAAAATACATGGGTATTCTATATACAATTACTTTTATTTTGAGTTTTATTTGGGTTTTTCTTCCTGTTTTAATTTACATAATTATTATAAATAATATCCACAAAATTATAAAAGATCTAAAAAATACAAAAATAATGATTAAAGAATAAATTGAATATTTTCAGCTGTGCAAGTATACAATGTGGGTCCAAAACTCAACTTTCAAACCGTAGCTCCGCCAAATGCGAAACCACCACCACTAAAAAGCTTATTTTATTCTATATACAATTAAAGGTGAGTTTGCTGCATTTGGAGTTTTTATGTGTGAGATACAGGTGTGGGAAGTTGGGATTCTGGATTTTTATTCAGACCATAACTTTTTATCTGTACATTATTTTTCAGTGAAATCAATTTTGTATTTTTCTTTATAAAATTATCTACAATTTTCATGTACAAAGTTTCTTTATTTGATGCACAAAAAGTGGAACCAAAAATAGGTCCCAAAGTGAATAAAGAATGAATTAATAGATATAGGTAATTGGCCCTTATATCCCCCTACTTTATTCCTTGTCGACCTAGTCATCGAGATGCCTAGGTCTCGGGGTTTCGGGTCATAAAATATTTACAATATTTTATTCCTTTTCTTTTCTTTTCTTTATTCTATAATTTTGGTATTAAAAACAGTATTTTATACACTTTTTACACACATATGCACGAATGTTAAATTACTCTATTTAATGCTATTTACAGGCATTTACTAGGGTTTTTGAGGCCAAAATGATAGAATAAAGATGATGAAATGTGGATTCATCACTATCTCAAATTGGACGGTGGAGTGAGCTTATTGATGATATCCACCTTGGCAAGATCAACATCCATGCCCCTGATGAAGATGATGTAACCAAGGACTGTCCCTTGAGTCATCATGAAATGACTCTTGTCCCAAGATAAGACTAAGTGGACCTCTATGCAACTCTAAAGTACTTGGTCTAGGCATGCAATAAAAGCATCAAACCCATCGCCATAGACCGAAAAGTCATCCAACTATAACTCTAAACATTCGTCCACCATGTCCAGGAAGATGGAAAGTATGCACCTTTGTAATGTAGCAGGGGCATTACATAATCCAAAGGCATCCGTCTAAAAGCATGCGTTCCGAATGGACAGGTGAACATTATTTTCTCCTGGTCTTCGAGTGCTATGGCCACCTGATTGTATCCCGAGTACCCGTCAAGAAAACAGTAGTAACTCTTTCCAGTTAGCCTCTCGATAATATGATCAATAAATGGTAGCGGGAAATGATCCTTCTTGGTGGCCTGATTAAATCATCTGTAGTCCACACATACCCTCCAAGAAGTGGGTACTTTGGTAGCTATCTCTTCTCCAGACTCACTCATAATTGTGATGATACCCGTCTTCCTAGGCACCACATGCAAAGGACTAACCTATTTGAAGTCAGAGACGGGGTAGATAAAATCGGTGCTCCACCACTTAGATATTTCTTTCATGACTACATCTCGAAGATTCAGGTTCATCCTCCACTGGAACTCACGCGATGGCTTGGCATCATCTTCGATATATATATGTGGTGGGAGCACATGGCCGGACTTATCCCGTGGAGATCAGCTACACTCCATCCGATTGCCTTGTGGTTTCTTTTAAGAACCTCCATCAAACGAGATTCTTGGTCTTTAGTAAAATCTGCTGACACAATGTCTGGGAACATCTCAGGCTTATCCACAAGGAATCTGTACTTCATGCTTTACGACAAGGTCTTCAATTCTGGACATGTGGGAGCTGGTAGATCTGGTCTCTGAAAAGTCTGAGTAAAGGCTACCAGATCTGCATGTGAGAACTCTCATTAAATTTATGATTCTGACGAAGATGGCCCTGCTGGTGTATCTATCAACTGTACTGGCTCTATCTCCATCCTAGTTGTCGGCTCTGTGGACATCATACACGGTAAATAATCATCGAAATCCTGCCAATCAAAATCGGTGTTTGAGCTTGAGGGATCTGAATCTGAATTACAAGAAATATACTCTACTTCGCTACCCAAATCACAATCATCAACCTCTAAGGTGTCTTGTGCCATGAGTGCGCTCTCCAAACTAGTATCAACTATCATATGTGGCTCTGCAGTCTCTAAAGGTATGACAAGAGCTCGTGAAATCGGATCTGCCCAAACTGCTTCATCATCTATAATCAGAAAATCACACTCCTAATGGACGTATAGCTCTGATCACACTCCTGGTGTCAACTTCTTTGGAGTTTTTGCTTTTTGCTTTTTTTAATACTATTTGCAGCAATATTTACATAAGGAGTTTTTCCTCTTGAGCTAGTAGACTATCCCTCTTTTGAAGCATTATTGCAACCCACACTCTCCTGTCTTTAGACAAAATTCACTAGACGGGTTGGGGCGCACTTCCCTCCCTAGAGGAGGACAAATGTTTCCACTTGTGTGCATCTCATGCTGGCAAATCCAATCCCCTCACCATTCCAACTGAGTTGAGCCATGTGAAAGGTGCATGTGTCCAAGTTAGGTCATTATCAACAAGAGTCGTGCGTGTGCTCTGAAATGCTCTACTTATGTAGTCAAGAATCCATTGAACCAAGTCTCAAGATCCTCAAATAATTAAGTCAACTAAACTTGAAGTAACTCAATTCCAGCTCCTATAAGGTTCCTGTTATTAGGTAGATTAAGGTCCAACCAAGCTCCAATCTTCGAATTTTACCTAGACTTGTTCAATTATCAAACTCATTCCGAAAAAATGTGAATGCTATGCAAAAGAATATTTTTCTGATGCACTTTTCAATGTTTTGAGCTTTTTATGGTTTTTTTGAGAAGATGATGCATATGTATTTTTTGTATTTTTTTCAAAAAGATTTTGCAAATGTTTTTGTATGTTTTTGGTTTTGCAAATATTTTTGTGATTTTTGAAAACAAAATATTTTTGGATAAAATTAGGTACAAATATTTACACAGGGATGAATCTTATATTTACAAGAGTTAGGTTTTAAGAATTTACAAGGGTAAGTGGTCATTTTTATAGAAATACATATATATATATACAGTTTAATAAAGAATTTTAGTGTGATGTATATATTCCTCAATCTTATTTGAAAACCATTTTTCAAACAATTTTAGAAAACTATAGTCTAACATAATTTTGTCTAAGTATTTTTACAAACATTTACACACATTTGAAAATCATTTTGCAAAGGTTTTTTCAAACAGTATATATAGATTTTTCAAAATATTTTTGCAACCATTTTCAAAACTATTTGCAAATCATTTCTCAAAGTTTTTATTTCACACAAATAAAAGAAGTTTTACAAGTAAAACAATTTTTACAAAGGTTGAAAATATTGAACAAAATGTTTTCCAAAAAGTTTTCAAAAGATTTTTCGAAAAAAATTTCAAACCATTTTTTAAACATTTTATAAAAAATATTTTAACTTGATTTATTAACTAGGAAGTACAAAAGAATTTGAGGAATCATAAACATCTTATTATTAAGTGATTTTAATTAATTTAATTGTATATTTAGCCATAATTATTATTAAAAATATGAAAGTACGAGTTATGGCTAAGGTATATACGTAGTATATACGACCCTCCTATACTTAGCTTGAGCTATGTCCTCATAGATCAGAGAGAAAAAGAGAAGATATAACTCATACTGAGTATTAAAAAGTCTAAAGAATAAATGAATGAATGAGAAGTCGACCGTCCCCCTATACTTAGGATCAAATAATCCTAAGTATAGGTAGGTCAGGGCAGCTGCGACGGAGGCTTCAACGGGGGAGAGGACGTCAGGCAGCGATGCTAGGGGAGGAGGAGGCCAAGGCGGCGGGCTAAGAGGAGTAATGAGCGGAATGAGGAAAGAACTCGGGTCAAGAGGATATAAGACAATTGGGGACGATCGTATAACCGTCCCCTATAATAATGATCGGGGACGGTTATAAGTGAACTGTCCCCTTTGGTCACCGATATTTCTATATGTCCCGCCAGTACAGACACATCGGCGACGGTTATGCGACCATCCCTTATACCTACCTATACGAGACGGTTGCAATCGTCCCTTAAAGATAGGTATACGCGACGTCAACAATGGCGTATAGGGGACGGTCATCACCGTCCCCTAAAGTTCCCGTGTACAGAAGAAACAAACATGAGCTCTACTCATAAGGGACGGCTATGTAACCATCTCCAGCGAGTCTATCATCCGAGACGGTCAGTAGGGGACCGTCTCTTATACTTACCAGAGGGGACGGTTGTGCTTCGACTATCCCCTCTGATTCTATAGGAGACGGTTGTTCTCCAACCGTCCCCACTAAGCGTCCCAAAAGATCGACAAGTTTGTAGTGGGATCAACCAGGTGTCCCCGTTAGTTGACCTTGGTCAACTCTCTGACCGAGGCGCTGGATTTGTCAGACCCTCATCTCCTCCTCATTTCGCCTAATTTTGGGTCTCGATCCTTGCATTATTTCACATCGATGCCTTCGTGACTTTTTCTCCTCAATGATGCTCTTACACGCCCAATGATTTCCTCGAGGATTGATCCATTGATGCATCCGCTGCACTTGATCATTGGAGCTAGTTGGTCATCCTCTACATAAACCATCTATGACTTTCCTCTCATTTTTGAATCCCTTTTGGCCTTGGTCTGACACACTTTTCGTGCGCCATCAATCAAGGTCTGTGACAGGGACGTCTCCATCCCATCTGGAGCGAAGTCGGGCATGGTTGTAGGTTGATTCCAGCATCTCTGGCGACCCTCCGTTGTGAGGTACCTATCTCATAGTCCCTGTACTACTCGAGGTTTCTTTCTTTCTTATTATCTTTGGTTTCTCCTTGCATATCACTTTTGCTTTTGATTATAGAGAATAAACATACTCATTAGCGTTAAAATCCACCATCGAAGTTCGTCGGAGCCCAGCTCCGGCGAACCCCATTCCACTGTCACAGCTGTCCTCCGGCGTACCTAACCACCCCAAAACCTTCCCCTTCGCTTCTTGAACACCCAACGCACCTCTACATACTCAGATCCACTGTGGATCTAGAGATCGACCTCCCAAGTCCTCCGCCTCACTGGGAAGCCTCTGCCACCCTCCACTGTGCATCTCCCTTCGCCCATAAGCCCTAGGACCCCTTTTCTTTTGCTTGTGATCTTTGCCTGCAGGACCTGGTGGCCAAACGACTCCCATTGGAATCGATTTTGTTGAAATTGCATGTACATGGGACGCCTAATCTTCCTCGACCTCGCGGAGGTGCTCCGACGAATGCCAGTGTATTTTCGAGCCATAGGCCTGTAGAGGACGTGCCCAAAAACCTTTTTGGACTCTTCATGGCTCATGGGGAGGTCGGAAGCATGTGTGTCACTCGATCGAAGGTCGGAGTTAGGGGAGTCCTTCCCTATTCTTCGAGTCTTCATCTCTGTCGTATGATCGCCCTCAACGTCCAGATCAAGCATCCTTCGTTGGATCGAGCCCTGCCATGATCGTAGATCTCAGCCCTGGGTTCTAATCTTGGTCGTCCAATGCGAACCGCCAATACCAGTTGAGAATGCGACGCGCGACATAAGTGAAGATGATCAGTCGTTCGTTCCTTCCTTGTATAGGGTATTTTGCATATTTAAACCAGATGATTTTTGTATTTAAAATTTAAAACTCAAACATTCCTCTACCATTCAAATTTTTTGTAATATTTGCAGTTAATCCCCCCAACTCTTGATATTTACATTTAGGTCCATGCCAGCTCACCTCACGTGGTCGCCCACCTCAGGCGTGCTCCTAGGCTTTTATGTATTTCGCTTTAACCCATTAATTTGTCATTCATGTTGTAACTTTTTGAAAAAAAGTTGCAGAGTGGCCCTCGTAGTTAATTTTTTTACAGAAATGTGTTTGCTAGTATTGTAGTTTCTCTTTGTTTCCTCTATTTATTTAAAATAATAATTTTGCTCCAAAAAATCACCAAAAATAGAGTTAGATTCTTGGATGCTTGTACTTTCATACCCCATATTTTTTAGCATTTTAGGATCTTTTTTTATTTATTAAAAATAAAAAAGAGACCATTTATTTCCTATCTACAGTATGAAATACATAAAAAATATAAAATATTTTTGAAAAATTCCAAAAAATTATTTATTGTGTTTATATATTTTGCAACTCTAGAAATTGAAAAACCTAAAAATAGGAAAAGAAAATACCTTTATTTGAGAAACTAGCTCTTCTAGAAACTTATTCTCCTGCATCTGTTTGGAGGTCACCTAGATATGGATCTTTCTGTATGTGATAGTCTCAGTGGTGGCAAGGGTCTCCCTCTGTTGTTGGTGCATCAAATGGAGGTGCATTGCAGGCGTTGCAAGGGCAAAATATTACCCAATCGTGGATCTGATGGATTTAATGTACATGCGGATCTATTGAGTACATATATATATTCTTGATCTAGAAAAAGTTTTGGCACGTAGTGTTAAATAACAACTACATAATTACTTAGTGGTAACAAATATGATCATTCCAACAAGTCAGAGATAAACTTAAAAATCATTTTACATATAAAAGAGGACAAATGGAAGTGATGGATTGGGTATGTATCCAACCATTTCATATGTAGACAAATACAAGTGAATATATTTGTTTCATTTAGACAACATGATTAAATTACTCTAGGTTTTACATCTTCTTTAGTTATATTAGACACCAATCGATAAGTTTTATTTATAAAAGAATATGGTGAGTTTTGTTATATTAATAACTAATTAGATATCTAAAAAGGAACTATACAATGAAAATAATATCAAAAAGGGCCCCAAGAAATCAAAAGAGAAGCACGGATCTAGGAGCATATGCATGTAATTGAGGAGAGAGACCAGCTACCACTGTTATTAGGGTTTTGCTTATGCCATGATGCAGGAGTGGTTGATCTATACACCAAGACAAAGAGAGATTGGATGAAGGTAGTGGAGTAGAGTGGAGACGATGTATTAGGGATGTTTATTTATATTAAGAATGACAAGATCTCCATTAATATGTGTCTTTTTCCATCATATGGTGTTATATTTTGATGTTCATTGTTATGTTATATTCATATATAAATGCTTATATCAATTTTTATAAAGTAACATGTAATTATATAATAATGAACTGCATATAATACCAATCATGGAAGCATAAGGATTAGATGACAATTAGGACGTGAACTCAAGTGATATTTATAAGCCCTTCAAGTGAGTGGAAATATTTTGGAAGAAACATCTAGAATCATCTTCTATGCTCCACCTTGTGGTAGCAACATCTAGATATTTCAGACGAGTGATGAATCTCGTATTCATCGTGCTAAAAGTCAATAATTAAACCCCTAACTTAATTAATCCAAAAAATATGTTAATAACTCATTCATTTTATCTTGTATTATATTGTACATTCTTAACCTATAATTAATTGTATTTAATAACTATTATTTATTTTATAATTATTTTCTCATCAAAAATCCTTAAAAATTAGGTGAATTAATTGTTTATAGTTCTTAACCCTTAAAAAGACTAAAAGCACAAAAACAATTCAAAAACCAAAAAGCAGGTGTTTTTAACCCCTTAAAAATACCCCCAAAAATACTTTTTGTATAAATGATCTTTTTTAGATTTTTATCCAACATAAAACTTGTAGGTCTCATCGAGACAAACAACTTTCGTGTTTTGACTTTTTCTTAATTCCATCTCTAACTAATTCTTTTTTATTTTTCTTTAATTTTTAAATATGAATTTTCTGGTACAGCCACGTGGCTCTTTCTGGAGCCGTCACGCGGACGCATCTTCTTCCGCCACCCAGCCCCTCCTGGGCCATTTGATCCTCACCTCCCACCTCAATCTTAGTCGCACAATCTCGCTCCATCTCCAGCCATCAGATCGCTCCAGAGATCAAATCCAAGCCATCCCTTCGCGCCTTATTCCCAACCACCCAATCCCATCGCCATCCCACGCTCCTCCTTGCGCCACGTCATCCCCACACCCCCCGCAGTAGGATGAGACTTCAAATCTCATCCTAGTCATCCAATAGCACCTCAATCTCTGCTGTTTGATCAAAACCCTTGATCAAATCTCACCCTCACGTGCGCGCCATCATCCTGGTCGTTGGATCACTAGATCCAACGACTAGGACTTCATCCCCAACCTCTGTAACTTCCCTCCCCAGCCCTTTTCACCTCGCGTCCGGCCCGCCCCCTTCCAATTGTGGCTGATACCTCCGGTCGTCTTCCCGTTCCCAACACCTCCCTTGCTTAGCCGTTACATCCATCTCCCTCGCGCATCATGCCAACGTCTCCACCATCATTCCCAACCATCTAAGCATCCGTTAAAAAACCCACCTCCCCACCTTAACGTCCTATCATCTTCTCCTATAAATCTCCTCCCTCCACCACCGGTGACCGTTGCCCACCACTCCAGGCATTAGCCCAGCTTCCCATGCCCTCCGGTGATAGCGGAGGGGTGGATCGTCGAGGCGATGATGACTTTTCGCCTCGGTGTCGACCCGCGATTTCTCTGTCGTGTCGCGGTGCATCTAGCGTCCGCTGAGCACCGAAGCCCGACTGCCTTTGTCATGCGACGACCAGAGCAACGATTGCTGCTCAGCCCAAGCCAATCTTCCTCCGCCAATTTTCTGGACTCCGGCCAGGTAACCTTGTATCTGTTTTCTTCCCGATTTCTCTAGATTTTTCTGCAATCCTCACTCGCTGCCACCCTCACCTAACCACCTCATGACCTTCGCCCTATCACCAGCATCTCCGCGCACTATTCTGATCACCCTTCTCCTTCTCCAGACCCTCCTTCACCCCTACCCCCTTCTTTTCGGGTCCGCCAGAGAAGGAGCATTCGGCCACCGCTTCCCGTCACCCCTACGACCACCACCCATCTCACTCATGCACGTACAATCACACAATCCATGCTTCGGCTATCTAACGCATGCAGGAAGCTTTAATGGCTAGATCCATCCTCACCTCGTCGGTCTCGCTCTACCACTCCGACTACCTGCCTCAGCCTCACCCTTCCAGACATCGATGGACCTCCGCCAGCCACCGAGCATCTTCGCTGGATTACTGGATAGCTTCCCCGACCTCCAGTGGCCCTCGCGAAGATCGGTGGAGCTTTACATGGATCACCGGAGTCCCGCCTTCTCCGGTGGCCCGCGACGGAGAATGAAGAGCATATGCCGTTCGATTATCTGGATCGGACGGCTATGATGATGACACTTGGCATTTTCAAGCCTCATAATGAACCAACAGGCTCAGATCTTCCAAGCCTCCTCCCGAGCCCCCACCTGATGCCACATGGCCCGAGCCAGCCTAGCCTCCCGAGCCTAGCTCCTCACATGCCCATTACGTGAGGGCCAGGGTAAATTGTACAGAAGGACCTGGACGTTTTCATATTTATACTTTGGTCCCCAGGCACGTATGTCACGTAGGCGCCTGGGTATTTTACAAGGAGGCCCGACCAGGTTTCACTGTTTGCACAAATGCCTCTACGCACAAGGAATATTTACAAGGGGCCCCAGGCGATTTTGCAAAATTACAAATAGGTCCCTGAGTGACGTATTTATAATATTTATCTTTTTCTTTTCTTGCATCTTTATTACATTTATGCCCCTGCATTATTTTTAGCATAACTTGAGCATCATTGATCCAAATTGCATGATTTTAGCGTCCTTTTGATCCTTGTTTCTTCATCTATCTCATGGCATGTTTAATTTTCTCATCTGATACCATTTTAAATGAAGTATTTTTTATGTTAGATGATGATCTTTCTCTACTGGTCCTTGCCCTGAATTGATGACTGACCATATTGTTATTCTCAAAATGACTCTAACTTCAAACCATATTCTGTTGCTCAATTTAGTGATCCTTTTAGGGCATTTTTGTCATCCTTTATTTTTCATGCAATTAACCTTGCATTAGTTTCATGCACACTCCTATGTTTGCATTGAAAAATAACTAAAAATGCATGCATCATATATCTTCATTGTTCTGCATTTTGCCTTGTGCATCTGCATGAAGACCTGAAATTGAGAAATAATTCACGCATGCTCTTAGTTGATCAAGATTCGATAAATTGATAGAGTAGCTTGTATCCCTGTATTTGACCTTGGTAGACTTACCAAGTAAAAATAATCCACAATATTCAAAAGAATGTGGTTTTTGATCGATCGATTTTCGCCTCCTATACTACAATTATTTATTATTAAAGAGTTGAATCTCGCGTTCATCAAGGAGGTGGAGAAATATCTAGATATTTTCTTCACTTCTCTTCATTCTAGATTCTTTTCCAAGTGGGTCCATGTCTTGATTATTATGAGTAGTTGATGGCATCATTTGCAATAGTAATTTTAAATGAATTTCAATAGAATACGGCACTATTCCATGTGAAGGATGAGGAAACTATCACAACGAACAATCTCATCTATTAGCGGGGTAGTTATATGTACATATATATATATATATATTATGAATGAAAGAATGATTTCCGTCCAATAAGATGCAGTCCTTCCTGAGTTCAGGAAGGCCGACCTTTTTTGTAAAAAAACATGATGACTTAAGTAGAATATGTATACATTTTGTACTATAACGTGCAGTTTTAATATTTGTATCATAATATGCAGTTATATGTGCGTGTGTAACTTTGTATTCAATAACGATGCTAAACAGGTTCCTTGTGCAAAAGCAAGTTTCTCCTTGTTGCTAAATATTACAAATAGGAAAAGTGCAAAAATGATGCAATTCTTCGTTTTATCTGACTTATGCGTCTCTTAATGAATTCGGCATTGGACAATGGGTGTTCTAAGTTGACACAATGTTACAAAGTAATGTTTTCCATATTAAAGTGTTTTTGTGGCCAATGTAAAAACATACAATAGAGCTTGCTGTATACTGGTAACAACAAATATATATTCCACTTGCATATGCCTAAAATGACAAGAAGGAGCACCACACTAAACTAAAAAAATAATCAAATATTTAAAACACTCATTCAATATGGCCTTCAATTGTAAATTTCGTGGGGTGCTTCAATGCAAATGTCTACAGTCCACTTTCTTATTATCACGATATATTATGAGATTCTTGGTACTTAGTAGTTGTTAAGAGCTACATTCATGTCTACCACTCATTCGATATTGCAATGATGTTGGGGAATGTGTCTCCTCCAATAAACTGGAGAAGAGTTGTTGATCTCGTGTAGCATCCAAGTAATGACAATTAGTTGTTGTGACTTGTGATAGATTAAGTAATTGAAGCAAACAATTGCCATCCAATATATTTTTGAGAAGATAACTACCTTACATTAAAATAACATAAATGTAAGTATAAACGTAAATAGTAGGCGAAAGTTCATTATATTTATCACATAAACATTCACAAAAATGCACACATGTAGGCAAGCCATCAGATTATTTCAGATTTAACATTTAATCAAAATACATACACGAGGATATTATGGTCACACAAAATAAAAAAAAAGATAAAAGACATGCATAACATTAATCATCAACAAACTACACCATACTGTGGGATAAATCATTTAATCCATCTTCTCTTTAGTGTGAAAGGCCTTGTTAGATTATAGATCAGTTCCTCAATGGTATCCGCCATCCCCTCCTCCGCCGCCATAACCCCCTCCTTGTCCATAACCGGCACCCCCGCCTCCTCCATTCCCGCTTCCTCCACCGTAACCCCCTCCTTGTCCATAACCGCTACCCCCACCACCGCCACCCCCTCCATACCCGCCTCCACCGCCGTAACCCCCTCCTCCTCCATATCTGCCTCCACCACCATATCCTCCGCCATAGCCCCCACCACTCCCATACCCGTAACCGGGATACCACGGACGAGACCATGGATGATACCATGGATGGAACCTATAATTGAACCACTTCTCATCTTTTAACTGTTCGCCATAAGTAAGTAATATCCTCCCATCGATTGAGCAAACAAAGGCACAAAACAACGCAACCAGAAGAACTTTGCCACTCATATTTTCCATGTATGGCTAAGACAATGTCTGCTGTGAAGGAAGAGAATGGCGTGTGGCTTTATATATATAGGGAAGAGAAATGGTTGTTCATACGTCTCTCATTCGGACTTAGTTAGCATGAGCCCACTAATACTGATAGGTTGTTGACCGTTGAGAGATAATTAAGTAGAGATCATTGTCATTGGAGGAGTTTAATGAAGATACAGAAGAAGAAGTGATAAGCGAGGACGTGTATGCGAATCAATCTCACAAATTGCGTATTTGATTGACTTGATCTTTTTTTGAAAAACAAAAGCAAGTGAGACTTATTACAATCCAAAGTCATATCATACTAAAAAGTCAATAATTGTGATTTTTTTAATGATCAGAGATTTTAATATTTTGACACATTCAAAGATACTTTTCGTATAGGTAAAAGTCAATAATTGTGATGTAATGAAACATGGTTTGTCGTTGCCAAGTATGCTGGTCTTGCATGTGGATATGATAGTAGGAAAATAGGACGATATAATGGTTGTATTGGATTGACTAAGAATTGGCCATCTATATTGGAGAATTTGTATTGAAGGTTGGTCGACACACTCAGACACAATGTAACACTGCAACAAGTTTCTGGATCAATTTTCCTCGTTAAGGATACATAGACCTAAGCTCACAATGTTACAAATGATATCAAATGGATTCACTATAATAATGCATACCCAAGGTGACCTAAACATGAAGCGTGCAATTGCCACTACTATTAAGAATAACTGATGTGCCATACTGTAACGGGAACAATGTGAATATAAGGGGGAGTGTTATAACACCTCAAATATAGCCCACATTTAAGGCATATGAAGTTTGAGAGTGGGTTAAAAGATGGGACATTACTACTTGACAACTTAAGCTCAAGCATATTGACTGATTTTTAATAGATCCAATTGGATTCGAACCCAACAAATTGTCAAGGATAATTTTCCTCGATAATGGTCCGAGATATGAGTCCAGATCATTACAAATAGTACCAGAGTGGGTTCCCTAATAATAATAGAAAGAGATGCTCCAGGAAACCTAAGATCATAGCTTACAACCACCGCTATCACATGGAATGAATAATAGACCATATTGCAATAAGAACGTTTTGGATATAAGTGGGGAGGATTGTAACAACCGTAACATAGTCTCATATCTAAAACCAACAAAGCACGAGAGTGATTTATATATGATCTGGATTACTACTTTATAGCTTGGCTTAAATATCTTGGTTGTTGAAAACTATTCTAATCAGATCCAAACCTAACAAGTTGTGCGGGTCATTTTTCCAACAATAATGATCTAGGGACCAAAGTTGGAAATTTTAACGGTTAGTGGATGACCAATGTTCATTTGAGGTCCACCTCTTTTGCAAGATAAGTAGGAATAAGATTAACGATATATTAGGGGAAAAAAGGGGGTCGAGACACAAAAGAGAGTAAATATAAGTTGTTTAAAGTCAATTCACTAATCCTTAATTTTTTGTTCCTCGGCAGTTGTTCAAAGGAAAAAAAGAGTACTATGGGTAATTTCGGTAACATGCAAGAGCTAGCCTCCAAAGATTGTATGGAACGCTTCTTCCAATTCAACCACCAGATTGATCTCACCTTAGACTTGATCTATCAATACGAGATGATTTTTCATTGCTATCATAGATAGATAATAAATTGTCTACAAATTGTCATGCTTCTGGAATATCCAAGGACAGAATTCCCATTAACAAATATGCAATATCCAACAAGGATAAAAATTTCACATTATTTACATGAAAAAACATTCACATCAGAATATGCAATATAAAGAGAAATTCTCACTCTAGATTATTCATGAAAGATTAATGGAAAAAAGATCTCGCTTTCGACGATGAAATTTCAGTCGCCACAAGTTTGACGGACGTTACATAACAATAGCTTTCTTTTTAGAAAAATGAATATCAAGTTAATTGCCTCAATAAGGGTACAACTGCATTCATTTAATAAAATATTATCAACCAATTAATAAAGCAAGTAATAGAAATATCAAACAAAAAATTATGTAAACATCAATATATATACTAGCGACGATCTATGCCTACAAATTCTGTAATTGTCGTAACAAAAACTTTAATATGTGACCGTTTAACCATTGTACAAATTCATTGTCAAATATGTGGTAATCAAAGAATTGCATGAACCAAGATCTCATTGCCGTACTAGTAAGACCGGGTCATCTGCTGTAGCATTTCCCTGCTGTAACGTAGTGGATGTATCCGATAGAGAATGGACGGCCCTGATAGGGGGCAGGGATAATCGGCCCTTTATCCGGATCGTCCATTCTCCATCGGATGCATCCCCTACGTTGCAACAGGGAAATACACAGCAGATGATCCGCGCTCTGTAGCTAAAACAACTCTTACTTTATAGCTACAAAATTTTGTTGCAGGAAATATTCTATAGATGATTTTTATTGTTACCACATTTCATTGCTATACAAATATACAATGCAAATACATTTACAACAAAAACATAAATCAAACTACGTACACAAAGCCATTAGATTTTTCAACTAAACTTCACTGAAAGTACATACAAGAGGCCACTAGGAAATGAAAGTTGGGCATAACATCAACCACCATGAATCCACATCAAACATTGAATCCTCTTTATTTAAAATAGGTTAGAAAGATTAGGGAGCCTCTCAAGGATATCCACCAGCCCAACTTGAAGCACCACCACCTCCACCACCATAGCCTCCCCCTTGTCCATAACCAGCACCGTAGCCCCCGCCATATCCGCCTCCGTAGACCCCGTCGTGTCCATACCACCAGCCGGGACGGTACCACGGACGGAACCAAGGGAAAAACCACTTCCCTTCTTTGAACCGTTCGCCGTCGTTTAATAGCCTTCTCGCATCGATGGAGCAGACAAGAACACAAAGAACCAATACAATGAGAAGCACACACACACTCATTAGGGTTTGTGATGGGTTTCACACAGTCTATTGGAAGGGAGTAGACAGAACATGAAGGGTGGATATTTGGGTTAATATATAGAGAGAGAGATAGGGAAGAGTTGCTAATGTGTCACATATAGGGCTCCATCTGCATGACTCCATCACGAGGTTGTTGATGGTTAAGAATGTTTTGGTTAGGAGTTAGGAGAGATCCTTTTCTTTGGAGAATTCCAATTCTTTTAACATACAAAAATAACATCCATGCCAATCAAGCTCATGTACTGCATATTTAATTTACTTGGTCATCTTTAAAAAGAGAAGGGAGGACTTCCAACATATGGTATACTGGTTATAGTTAAGGATCCGGAATAGAGGAGAATAAGGGGCCATTTTCCTCCCAACACGGTTCCCCGTGGTACGACTATTCCCCATTATTTCATCTTATTTCACTCTTATTCCTATCTTTATCCCACCTTACCTACATTTATTTCACCTTATTCTCCTTTTCCTATCCTCCAGCCGAACAAAGAATAGACCCTTATTCTCCTTATTCCCAATCCTTATTCCAGCTTATTCCCGAACCGAACGGGCCCTAAGGAAGATTTCCTAGTTGGATGTCCTAAATCAGCGTGTAATATTGTAGCGCAAATCACCCAACATAACTTTACTCAAACATAATGAAAAATATATTACCTTTGCTAAATTTACATGTAATCTTTTCACCAAATATGAGAGTTTTTTTTTTGCAGGAAAAAGGTAGAAAGCCGTAGAGGCGACCACTATAAAACTTTATATTCACGATCTAGGAATATAGTTACAAAGACTCAGAACCCTGAAATACCTTAACGTTTTCTAATTCATTCTCAATATAAAATAACTCTCCCTGTTACAGGATCGAATAGAATTTTCATGGAGGCATTTTTTTCCGTTCATGCTTTTGCCCATTCTACTTGCCTCAAAGGCAAGCTCGATCTCTTTTATTTTTTTATATTATGAAAATTATAACATGGTTGATTTTTCTTTTAGGAATAATTCTAAATTACAAAGAAGATACGTAGAAGAAGAGCGAGCAGATCCTCTGACGTACAGCAGAGGACTGTTGTAAAACGATCGGACGTCCGAGCCGCTTGATCTTGATCTAGTTGTTCGCAAAGTAAGGGTGCACAAAAATCCAGATTTTGTGCGATCCGCTCGATCAAGATCGAGCGGATCGGGCTTCCGACCATTATACCGCAATCATCTGTTGTACAACAGAGGATCTTCTCACAGAAGAAAAATGGTTGCTTACATTTATAACTTTTGTATGGAAAACTATGCGTGTTCAAGTCCTAATTTCAATCTAATAAGTTTGCTTGTAATTTTATTACTCATGTTTCCATTTCATATTTTTTTAAATGGTGTGTTGGGTTAAAAAAATTCTTTAATATTTTTATAGATGGTATGATATGAAGTCTAACATAATTTTTACATCTTAAATAAAAAATGTATATATTTTTTTAAAAAAACTTTCTGTTTGTTTTATTTGGCTTCACCAAGCCAACATTCCTAGCTTTGTCTTTGTAATTAACGAGCAAGAATATTTAAGTTGGATAAGCGAAGGAGACGGGACTAGATTCCTAAAATCGATCGTCTTTATTGCTAATTAGCAATACATATTCATTCTTTTTTTTAAAAAAAATTATAGTAATTGTTTATTAGAAATGATTTAAGAAAAAAAATCAATGGATAATTATTTATTACAAGATGTCTTGTTAGCAATATATCAAGGAAAATAATTTTTCCTGCAGATTTAAAATAAAACAACAAATAATATTCACTGTTATGAATTTAACATTGAAAGATTCCCATGAATATTAAATTTTTTGATGTAGATCAACGTTGTAGTGATTTCAGACATCGACTTCCATGATAACCTTCTTTTCTTGCCGACTCAATATCAGACAGACAATGGAATATCTTTTCTTCTAGAAAACCCACAAGTGAAGCAAATAAGTGCTATCCGGAATATTTTGAGAGGATTCACGGTAATTTCTTAAGAAAAACATACACGAACGAAATGGATAGAAAGGGTAGTCTGAAATCCGCACAACAAGTTGTGACATAATTTTACTGCAGGAACAACATTAGTAAAAAGCATATACATACACAAATGCATATTTATTTATTTATTTACCAAACACTGATAAAAAATACATATAACAAGATATTATGGCAGTATACATACACAAGCTATTATGGGCACACATGATAAGAAGAATAAATGAAAGATACGCATGACATCAATCACCAGTATGCAGCAGGTAGGACAAGAGATACATCGCTTGTTCTCGTTATTTGATTTGGCATATGAAGGTCTCTTGCGTTATCTGGGAATTCCTCAGTGGTATGGACCAGGACCCCCTCCACCGTATCCTCCACCGTATCCGCCACCGTATCCGCCATACCCCCAGCCAGGATGGAACCATGGATGGTACGGCCATGGATGGTACCATGGACGATACCATGGATTGAAGCCAGGATAGAACCACTTCCCATCTTTCAACTGTTCACCGTCATCATTCAGCAACCTCCTCGCATCGGTTGCCCAGATCACGAGAGCGCAGACCAACACAACCAGAAGAATTTTGGCACTCATGATGCTCAGGACGAGGTCTGTTGTGAAGGAATGGAATGCTGGGTGCCCTTTTATAGGCGCAAAGGATGGTAGCTCATATGTCTCACATCACCATTTATTCGCATCAGGCCATTACTGGTTTGTTAACAGTTGAGATGCCATTAAATTTTACAAGATATATATAAAAAGCAATCCTTTTCATTGAAGAAATCCAATCGCGACAGCCACGAGGAGTGAAGGATGAAGCCATCAGCCATGCATGAAGGTGTATGTATGCCAATCAAGGTGACATAATGCCCTTGCGTATTGGTGAACTTGGTCTTCCTTTAGAAGGGAAAGGGGAGTAGCCCACGTACCATAGATATGTTTGCAGACTAGAGTAGAGCAAGGACATAACTCAACAATAAGATCCCATAGTTAGTATTTTATATTGCAACATGGGAGATCCTTTTCATTGAAAAAGTCCAATCACGTTACACCCCATAAGTAAAAGGATTAAGGTAATGCATGTAGATCTAAGTCCACATGTTGCATATTGGTGGACTTGGTCTTCTTTTAAACAAGAAGCATAGGTGATGAATCTTCAATTCATCATCTTTATTCATTTGGCTTCAAATTCTTAGTAAAACACATGTAAATAGCAACTTATTCTCATTAATAATCAATCTAGTATCATTTGTTAATATTATATATTTAGCATCTATTTACATCAAAATAGAAGAATAAAGAATAAAAAGAAAAAGAAGAATGATGTATATAAGTATCATAAATACAGTTTGACACGAAATTCTGAGATTTGATCAAGCCTTGACTTGATCGACAAGGAGTAAAGTAGTGGGAGATAGGTCAGTAATTTATAAAAATCCAAGAAAAATACAAATCACATTATATGAAACCCCTATTAGGTATGCTTGTCGATTATGAGAATAAATCGAGGTTGGTAGATTTTGTCTATGTGCAATTGTATCTCGATGTTGAACCCAGTGTGTGTGCGTGCTTGCTTTGAATGTTAAGTGATGAATCCATGATTCAACGCCTTTATTCTTTCATTTTGGCTAAAATCCTTTGTAAAATACATGTAAATAGCCACTAATTAAATCTAATTAATATCTTAAACACAATTATTGATATTTCGTAATTAACACTTATTTTACATCCAAAATAAAAGAATAAAAATAAAAAGAAAAATAAAACAAAAGAAGGATGTATATAGAAGATATACAGACTGGTCCTAACCCCGAGACCAGGTCAATATTGACGTGGTCGACAAAAGAAATAAGTAGGTGGAGATAAGGATCATAACCCATAAAAATATTTAAGACTAAAAATATAATTTACCCATTTATCACAATGTAAATACTTCACCTATTTTATTTATCATCAAAACTATCTCAAATCAAAACACTTCTTTTTGAAAAAAGTTCATAAAAAATATATATTATTTTATAAAAATATCAGAAAAATAATCTGTTACAAAAATAAAATAACTGCAATGACCCATAAAAGCCGCAAAAGCCAACTTCCAAGGTTCATATCTATTTATAGAAAACTCCAAATTGATCAAACTCACTTTTAAAATCTATTTTGTCTATACTACTATTTATTAAAAATATTAAAAAAATATTCAGATAAAACCCGTGACTTTCGTCTTTTTGGACCTATTGCCTATATGTACTATATATAGAATCTTCCCTAATTTTTAATTAAATAATTGTAAACCAGATTAACTTAATTATTTTTCCTAAAATCCTCTAAAATTGTATATAAAAATATAAAATATTAATAAGTTAAAATACCAATAAAATCCGGAGGCCTGAAGATGCTATTTTTTTTTCCGGACCTCATAACTCGGTTGTATGAACTCTGAATTAAGCAAACTCAGTCTCAAAAAATTATATTTTTCAATTATCTACAAAATGACACTAGTTTCGCTAGAATCGGAGTTAATGCGTAAAATGTGGTTTTCGGGTCCGTATTGATATATTATACAATAAACCGTAACTTATATTATTATTTAATACATTAATACTTTATTTATTTATTTTTTCAAAATAAATAATATTTCATTTATTTAATTAATGAATTTATTTATTTATTTATTTATTAACTACTTAACTATTTAATTAATACTTAATTACTTTATTAATTATATTTATTATTTATTTACCAAACATGTAGGGGCCTTTTTGCAATTTCAAATAACCGGTAGGGCTTCTCTACAATTTGTCCATTTGTGCACGTAAGACATGCGTGCTTAGATCTAAGTGTGAATCTACAGAACGTCAGGGCTGTTTTTGCAAATTACCTAACCCCTCACGTCAGTTGCACGCGAGGGGACTAGGTTCGGATGCGCACAACTTCGGGTGGATGACGTGGCAACTACTATTGCTTCAGGGAAGGGTGGCTTGGTCTACAAGCCTGTAGGTTCCTGCTTGCATCGTGGCGCCATCTAGACTATTAGATGGCCGTCGAGAGGTACCATCAAACGACGACTGTACCTCATCTTTGTCGGAGGAGCGGCGATGTGAATGGAGCTCCGGTGAGGCCGCCAGAGCTCCTCTGTGCTCCTCCGTGCACGTAAATGGTCCATAGACCTCCGTGGCCACATAGCGAAGATGGAGAGCTGGAGATGAACTGCAGGGTGGTTGTAGGAGGTGATCGACGTCGCATCATTGGAGATGTTGCTCGAGATCGAACTAGCAGCTGGAGCTCCGATCATTGAAGGTACCTACAATATTAACATAGCTGAAACGTGCACGTATGTGTTTGTGAACGAACATGGGTAGAGTGCGGGCCTAATCGGAGTGGAGAAGGTGGAGGTCCTGTGGGTCGTCCTCCTCTATGACGGAGGAAGGGGGCGACGTGGGGAATGGTTCTGACAGAGAGATACGTCGAGCTTAGTGGTGCACGTGTATTGTGGATGTCCGGTGGTGGTGATCGAGCAGTGAATTGAGGGTGAGGAAGTGTGTATTTGGGGGATTAAATCGGAGAAAAGTAGAAAAGAAGAGGAGGAAGCGATCAAACCTGATCGGAGAGGTCGACGACGATGGTGGAGGCATAGGCTAAGGACCGGGGCAGTCCTCGGGTCTTCACATGACGAGGGCAGCCTATCCTCGATGCTTGACGGTGCCTAGGGCAACCGTAACATGGTGGTCAAGCCGTGGGTCGACACCAGAGTAGGGGGAGGCCATGATGTCCCTTTTCTGACCTCCGTCTATGATAGGGAGCCAGAGGAGGGCTAGGCTCTTATACGTAATTAGAGGACAAGGTGGTAAGGGGGGTGGAGTGGGCGTTTTATAGACAGAGGAGTTTGGTCGTTACGTGGTGGGGGTGGTGATTATAGTGGTTTGTCGTGAATGCGTGAAGTGATGGAGAGACTCATTGAGGGACGCGCGATGATGGCGGAAGATAGGGTTACATGGAACGACCGTTAGGGAGCGGAAAGGGCAGCTGAAGTGGGAGCTAAAAATGGAAGGAGGCGGCTAAGTCCTGAGGCGTAACAGATAGGGAGAGGGGAGATTGAGGTGGAAGATATGGTCCTAACCGTTGGATCTCAAGATCCAACGGTTCAGATTTAGAGCGCGGGTGAAGGGAGGAGATCAGATCGGTCAGATATGATCGAATGGCTGGAAAGCAGACGGGGATGTGTGGTCTAGATGAGAGTGGGTGGAAATGATCTGCCGGTTGAGGAGGGGGAGCATGGCGTGTGAAGGGCCATGCCACGTGGAGGAAGCAGGACCATGGGATGCGGAGGCATCTAATGGCTAAAATAAAGGTGGGGAATGATGGCTTTGATCATCTCAGGGATATGATCTGTTGGTTGGTAATGGAAGCGTTGACGTGGAGGTCGTGAAGCCATTGGATGGCACAACCATCCAACAATTGAGGGGAAGGCAGGGGTGGGTGGTTCTGATGAGATCTAGAAATCTCATCATACGACTAAAAGGAGAACAACAGTGGATGAAGTGTCCCAGAGGAGATCAGAAGACATAGAAGGGTGGCGAGTGGTGCAAGGAGAGGCGGTCGCATGGCAGCTCCAGAGAACGCCACGTGGTTGCTCTAGAAAATTCAAAAATAACAAAAATAAAGAAAATTCAAAAAGAAATAGTAGGAGCTGAATCAACAAAAAGTCAAAACATATAAGCTTTAGATCTTGATGAACTCTACAAGTTTAATGTTGGTCAAAAATCCAAAAGATGTCATTTGTACAATGAAGAATTTTTGCAAGTATTTTTAATGCCTTAAAAACACTTAATTTTGTAGTTTTTGTAATTTTTATATTTTTAATACATATTTGAGACCAAAATAATTATATATAATAATTATCTTAATTTTTAGGGAATAAAATAGAAAATAAAGAAAATGTTAGTAATAAATACAATAAAACTGGGGTTAGCTTTATTTGTAGGTGATTGATTTATTCACAACGACGCGGAAATAATGAAGATTTCTCATGAGGTTCTTATTTTTCAAGGATAAAAATAGAGAATAATAATGATCCAGCAGGGATTAATCATACAACTATACTTAAACTATGCTCGTCCTTGAGCATTTAAAGAATGAAGGAGGTGGATTAATTCCTGACAGTGCGTGTGAATTTCCAAGGCTTAATTTATCGAAGACCCTTAATTTGAGTGATCCTAAAATAATGGGCTCAACCATGTTCTAGTTAGAAGGAATCCAACTTCTCTAATTATCAGACTCTCTATTTGTACATAAAATATAAGGATATGAAAATTAGTGTACGACATTCATGAGAGTCGAGTCGAGATGTCACCCAAGGTTCCAGTCCAGGAGATTCTCCTCTAGACCTAATCCTCAACGCTAGGGAATAAGTCGGTTCTTGATTCAGTCAACCGTCACATCTTTTGAGTATCCAAGATACCTTCGACACCCAGAATTGTATCACTATATGATGGAGAACCCTTTCTTGGTGCTAGACTGACTTCTTGGTCCTAATAGCGTTTGGTCCAAGTGGACACTTTGAAATGGTTGGGAGCTCTTGCCTTTGGTGGAAGCTCGTAGAATTTTTATTTGTAATGATCGAGCTTTTCTTTGTCTGAGAGAACTTCTCTTGAATATTCATTTTATTGTTTGGCCATCTCCAATGCATTTATCAAGAGTTGGCACACACTAATCAACAATTTAATTAGGTTTCATCACACCCTGGCACATAGGTAAATATCGATAGCATGCGAACTTGTTCACATACTGGATAGGGTTTTTGCTGACTCTGATGATGAATCCACGTTTCATCATCTTTATTCTATCATTTTGGCCTTAAAAACCCTAGTAAATGCGTGTAAATAGAGCTAATTCAGGTATTTTAGCATTCATGCATATGTATGTAAATATTGCATAAAATGCGGTTTTTAAAGCCAAAATTATAGAACAAAGAAAAGAAAAGAAAAGAATAAAATATTGTAAATATTTTATGACCCGAAACCCCGAGACCTAGGCATCTTGATGAATAGGTCGACAAGGAATAAAGTAGGGGGAGATAAGGGCCAAAACACAGATAAAATACCTATACATTTTATTCATTCTTTATTCATTTTGGGACCTATTTTTGGTTCCACTTTTTACACTTCAAATAAAGAAACTTTGTACATGAAAGTTGTAGATAATTAAATAAAGAAAAAATACAAAATTGATTTCACAGAAAAATAATGCACAGATAAAAAGTTATGGTCTGAATAAAAATCCAGAATGCCAACTTCCCAGACCCGTATCTCGCAAATAAAAACTCCAAATGCAGCATACTCACCTTTAATTGTATATAGAAGAAAATAATCTAATTAATGGTGGTGGTTTCGCATTTGGCGGAGCTACGGTTTGAAAGTTAACTTTTGGACCCTCATTGTATACTTGTACATATTAAAATATTCAATTTATTATTTATTTATTATTTTTATAATTTTATAATGTTGTAAATAATACTTATAATAATTATGTATATTAAAATCAGAATAAAAACATCATTAAAACTCAAATAAAAATACTTGTATATGTCTAATATATAGGTATAATACATGAAGCTATACCTATACAAATAACACTTTCATTTTATTAAGTGTATAAAATATATCAGAAAATCAAAATAAAAATATATTTGTGTCTATAAAAGTATTTTATAATTTTAGAAAATAAAAACCAAAATAAAATAAATTAAAAATACCTAAATAAAAATAGAATACTTAAATACATAGATATAGATACCTATAAGGGTATAAATGCAAACTTGTAAAAATATACTCCATAAAAATAAATAAAAATCACCATAAATTAATTCATAAAATAATAAACAATTTTTATTTTATAATCATAAATTAATAAAATCGTTTACTATTTTTAAATGATTTTAGAATCATTTTTTCCAGGCTTTTTCCTGGTTGGTCCACGTGGACCAACCAGGAGGGCTGGAGAGTTGACCTCGGTCAACTCTCTGACCCATTGCCTGTTGTTGTCAGAACTGATTTTTCTCTCGTTTTTGATGATTTCTGGAGAGCGCTCCTTTCATCGAATGGGGTCGAACTCTTCACGAGATTTGTAGTCCTACCATCCAGCTATCACGCCTAGCCTTTACCTCGGGGAATGGAGTTGCGATTCGCAAGATACGCGTCCTCGAAGACCGCCCCTCGGCCAAGTTCAAAACCAACCTCATTTCCCCCCATTCCTCTTTGAACCCCATTTGACTCTTGTTTGGTTTTGGTTGGCGAGCTCCGGATCGATCCCTGTGACAGGGGGATCTCCAGCTCGGTCGCGCGAGGCCAGGCAAGGCGTCGGAGGGCCGGTTCCGCCCATCGCTGGAGCTTCGCTCCCGGCGGTTACATCTCGCAGTACACCACTGTTTGAGGTCGTTTTCTTCTCGTTTTCCTTATTTATTGCATAGCTGTAACCTCTAGCGTCTATTCCGTGTATTTATCTTTGTATTAAGTCGCATTAGCAACCCAGTCCCATCCGCAATCACATTGCCGGAGCTTTCAAGCTCCGACCACCACTGCCACAATCACCCTCCGCCCAACATTTTTTCTCCATCCTCCACCCACTGCTGGAGCCCCTAGGACCCCCATTTTGTCGCTGGCCTTTCATTTGCAGGTCCTGGGCGCTCGAGACCCCACGAGGGGTCGGTTTTTGGGATACAAAGAGAGCACCTGGAGCTGCGCCCTTCCAACCCTTGCAGCGGCGCATTCGTACCCTCTCCGGCCATTTTGGCGCCGCTGGGAGGTAGATCCTTCCTCCAGGAGCAGCTGGGCAGTTTTTGAAGCGGAGGAGGAGGTCGAGGCAGCGACTACTAGCCGATCGAAGGTCCTCCGGGCCGTGTTCCTCATTTGTTCTTCCTCCGCGCCCAATCACTGTCGGATCCCTCGCGTTCTTCACATGCTACAGCAACCGTCAGATCAAGGATCCCCCAGAGCCGTCGAAGCACTCATGATAATCTAATCTGGGCCGTTAGAACGAAGGGGCATCGTCTCCCCTCCGCGTGACACGTGTCTTAAGTGGAGTCTGATCTGCCGTCCGCCAGCGCCCTTTTGAGGGGATTTTGGTATTGCCTCCCCGCACTTTGCGTTTTTGTTTATCAGCCTTTAAACATTCAGGGGTTGTTTTGAATTTTGGTGAAATTTGCAGCCTATTCCCCCCATTTTTGTAATATTACAAACGCACCCCTGCCAGGTGCACGTGCGTACGCACGTGGGGCTGGCAATTTTGCAGAGGCACCCTCGCGTTTATGATAACTGCTATCAGTCCAGAAACTCTTTTCTCTAGTTATAATATTTTTGGAAAATTGCATAGAGACCCTTGGATTCTAGTCTAATTACATAGATGCCCCTGCGAATGTGTGGTTTCTTGCCGTTGTCTCTAATTTTTGCATGCTTCTATAAAAACCCAAAAATTCCCCAAAAATCAGTTTAAGCTCCTGCTGCATTGTAGTTTATCACCATATTTTTATTTTTCATAATTATTGCATTTTATTATTTATAAAAATTCAAAAATAGCCAAATTCAGCACTGTCTAGCTTAGAAAATCACTAAAAAATATAAAAACTTTCCAGAAAAATCCCAAAAAAATATATTTTGTGTCTTTTAGTTAGTTTTAACTCCCAGCCAAAAATCATTAAAAAAATATAAAACCAAACTCCAAAAAATTGCAAAACTCTAAAAACCTTCATAAAAATTTATAAAATCCATAAAAAATCCAAAAATAGTGTTTTCTTTTCCTAAATTTTCTTGGTTTCATTATCTTTAAGTGAAAATTACTTTGGAGAATTTTTTCTACTGTTTGCTATTTTATTTCTCCATTTTAAGTTTCAGCCTTGCATTTTATTCACTGTTTGCTTTATTTTGATAATTAAAAATACCAAAAACATTCTAAAAATTATCCAAAAATCACAAAAACAGTAAAAAAGTATAAAAAGACCAAAAAGACTTTATTTCCTTATTTTTGAGTATTTTTATCTATTTTTATAATTACCTCTTTTGTCTCTTTTATTACATTGTCTCTATTTTCCAATATTGAAAAAAAAAGAAAATATAAAAAATATAAAATATAAAAAGAAAAATAAAAATCAGTAAATTAAAAATCAAAATACAAAATTATAAAATTAAAAATTAAATAAAAAAATATAAAATTAAAACCCACAAAAAAATAGCATAGATAGACACTTTGATCACTTGCACACACATTTTTGAGCACTTGTGCCCCGTTCTACCTGTCTGCTCCCTGTGTTCGACCTCTACACATACTTGCACTATACACATCTTGTTGTAGAGTTATAATAAATTTTAACTCCGCACATTTATTTTCATTGCTTGATTTATCTGTTGTGGGTTAATTGTTGTTTGAATTCGGATTTCGTTGGAGGTCAAATCAGCGACTGTTGATTCGCCTTGTGAGTCAACACAATCTCTGCGATTTTCGTGTTCAACAAATGGCGCCGTTGCCGGGGAGCAACAGCGCGTAGTTCGGGTCTTGTTTGTGATTGTGATTTAGTGTCTATTTCGCGGCTTTTATTTTTCGCTATTTTATTTTCTTTATTTTTGATATACCTCTTGAGCTGTCTAACCCCCTCTCTTGTTGACTTTGTGCGAGGTACCGCGGATCGAGGGAGGCGCTCCACCCTAGGCGCCTACGCACCCACGTGAAGCCGGCATCTGCCAACCGAGCACCGAGGTGACGAAGAGGAAATTTTGAAGACCGAGCTCATTTTTAGTTGTAGAATTTATTTCTTGTATTTATTAGTGTAATTTAAGTGAGAGAGTGACCTATATTTGTAATAATACAGGTACCCCCGGACTTGGACTCTTGAGCCTAATTTCCAAGTGATTGTTCACTTGGGGGCTCTGATGAATCCACGTTTCATCATCTTTATTCTATCATTTTGGCCTGAAAAACCCTAGTAAATGCGTGTAAATAGCATTTATTCATGCATTTTAGCATTCATGCATCTGTGTGTAAATATTGTATAAAATGCGGTTTTTAGTGCCAAAATTATAGAATAAAGAAAAGAAAAGAAAAAGAATAAAATATTGTAAATATTTTTTGACCCGAAACCCCGAGACCTAGGCATCTTGATGAATAGGTCGACAAGGAATAAAGTAGGGGGAGATAAGGGCTAAAAGACAGATAAAATACCTATACATTTTATTCATTCTTTATTCATTTTGGGACATATTTTTGGTTCCACTTTTTACACTTCAAATAAAGAAACTTTGTACATGAAAGTTGTAGATAATTTTATAAAGAAAAATACAAAATTGATTTCACAAAAAAATAATGTACAGATAAAAAGTTATGGTCTGAATAAAAATCCAGAATGCCAATTTCCCAGACCCGTACCTCACAAATAAAAACTCCAAATGCAGCGTACTCACCTTTAATTGTATATAGAAGAAAATAATCTAATTAATGGTGGTGGGTTCGCATTTGGCGGAGCTACGGTTTGAAAGTTGACTTTTGAACCCTCATTGTATACTTGTACATATTAAAATACT
The DNA here is from genome assembly GCA_037367405.1 of Ottelia alismoides. NCBI lineage: Eukaryota > Viridiplantae > Streptophyta > Magnoliopsida > Alismatales > Hydrocharitaceae > Ottelia > Ottelia alismoides. Next base: position 377,637 of record JAZKJV010003208.1, read on the forward strand.
CAATTTATTATTTATTTATTATTTTTATAATTTTATATTTTTATAATGTTGTAAATAATACTTGTAATAATTATGTATATTAAAATCAGAATAAAAACATCATTAAAATACAAATAAAAATACTTGTATATATACATAGGTATATTACCTATAGACACACCTATACAAAACATACTTGTATTTTATTAAATATACAAAATAAATCAGAAAAATAAACTAAAAATATATTTGTGTCTATAAAAGTATTTTAAAATTTTGGAAAATAAAAACCAAAATAAAATAAATTAAGAATACCTAAATAAAAATAACATACTTAAATATGTAGATATAGATACTTATAGGGGCATAAATGCGACTTGTAAAAATATATTTCCTAAAAATAAATAAAAATCGGAATAAAATACTACATAAAAAAATAAACATTTTTTATTTTATGACCAAAACTTAATTCAACCTATTTCTATTTTTAAATGAATTAATAAAACATTTCTTTGGGATTTTTTCTGATTGGTCCACGTGGACCAATCAGGAGAAGGCGCCAGTTGACCTGGGTCAACTGGTCGTCCTTCGTCCCTGTAGCCCGTGCACCTCGTTTTTTGGTCCGCTTTCACGGATTTTTCGAGGCTGCATCGTTCCTCCTCGAGCCTCGCTTCCTTCACGAAAATTGCACCTGGTACAACCAGGATTCTCGCCGACCTATTAGATCCTTCAAGATCTCCTTGGCGCGCCCGTGATCGTGCCTCGAAACTCTTCAACCGTCATCCCTTTAAAAGACACCCCCCGACTTTGATTCAAGTTTTGATCCTTCTTCCGCCAAATCCACTCGAAAACCCCTATCCCATTGCGCTCCTGGTGACAGCAGGAGTCGTTTTGACCTTGGGTTTGCGTCCGTTGGCGTCGAATCGAAGTCGATCCGACCTTCGCCGGAGCTCCGCCGAGCTTCATCGCCCGACGTCTTCGGTGAGTTTCCCCCTCCTTTCTCTTCGTCTTTTTGTAGCCTTAGCATAGAGTAGTGTAGACTTCTAGCAGTTCTTACTATCGATCACCCATTCGCCGTGAATCATCGATCAAAGCCCACGGCGGGGCTGAGCTCCGCCTCCATTTTCCGATCACTTCTATCATCGACCGCCGCACCGACCACCTCCATCTCGTTCCTCCTCGTTCCCTCTCGCACCGCCGCACCTTCATTCAAGCTGATCTCGCTCAGATCAGCATACCTCTGAGTCCTTCTCCGCCGCTCGCCGGACTCATCTCGCCCCGCCGCATTAGCCATCCATCTCACACCGAAACTATCCCAGTGGTGTCGCACTTGTTTCCCGCGTCTAACCCTGCAGAGAGGAGCAAAGGAGAAGGCTCAATCGAGCCTCATCGTTCCAGGGAAGACGTCCCCAGGCCACCTTCGTCGTCGGAGCACGTCAGAGCTTCCCAAGTCCATCAGATCCTTCCCATCGACGCGGAGGGCCCCCAGGACCATTTTGCCCTAGGTCCTGGGCTGGAGGAGGCTGTGTGTCGGCCGGAAACACCGATCGAAGCCACCTGCGGCCGTTGTTCTTGGAGATCTTCCAGGCGCCGTCGGATCTGGCTTGTTCTTGGCACGCTTCAGCTGCCGTTGGATCACGTTCACCTTCAGCCGTCCGATCGCCAAGCAGCATCTAATCGTGGCCATCCACGAGCGAATCGTCATCGGGTGACCTCGCGCGGACACGTGGCATAAGTAAAGGGTCGTCCACCGTTTGATCGCGCCTTTGCTTGGGTATTTTGCAAAAACCACCCCAAGAGTTTTTTTGTATTTTAAATTAGTACTAAATCTTTCCTTTGCAGTTATTTAGTTTTGTAATATTTACCTTAAAGCCCCCGAACTTTTACGTATTTACAAAAAGGTCCTCGGCCACGTCATCTCACGTGCCCGTACGCGTGAGGTACGTGGCCATTTTGCAGACAGACCCTCGGCCTTTGGGGTATTTTGGTTTAGTCCCAGAACTTTTGTATTCAGTGTTAAATACTTGGGATATTTGCATACAAACCCCTGATAGTTTTAGTTATTGCCTTTAGGTCCTTACCAGGCGCGTGTTTCGCACGTGTTCGGTTTGGGCATTTTCGCTGAGGCCCCTCCGGGTTTGGATATTTGTGTTTAATCCATGAAATGCAAGTTTTAGAGTAATATTTTGTGGAAAATTTGCATGTGTGCACCTGGATGTTTTGGATATTACACTTATGCCCTTCCCAGCACTGTTTAATGTTTGGAGACTTGTTCTAATTGTTTGAAATATCTTTTTAACTCCAAAAATTCCGCAAAAATAGGGTTAAGCTACTGGATGCATATACTGTGACGCCCTATTTTTAGTTTTTAATTTTATTACGTTTTAATATTTACTAAAAATCAAAAACAGCCTTTTTGTGTACTGTCTACCTTAGAAAATACCAAAAAATATCAAAACACCTCTAAAAATTCCAAAAAAAAATCACCTAGTGTCTATTTTATTATCTTTTAGTGTCAGTCCAAAATTCATTAAAAATTTCAAAAGGAAAACACTAAAAATCTAAAAATACTCAAAAACTTCAAAAAAATATATAAAATAGTAGAAAAATCCAAAAAAATATAAACTCAGCTTCTATTTGTCCTTTATTTTGTTACTTTTATTAGAAAAATAGTGTGAAACATTTTTGCTACTGGTTGGTATTTTTAGATTCCATTTTACTCACAGCCAACCTTGTTTGCACTGTTTTCTCTTATTTCAGCTTTTAAAAATATCAAAAACATCTCGAAAAACCCTCAAAAATCACAAAAACAGTATAAAACCTTGAAAATACCAAAAACATTTTATTTCAGAATTTTTGAGCATTTTTGTGCATTTTTATAAATCTTTTAGCTTGCCTTTCATTTTATTGCCTTTACTTTCCAATATTGAAAAAGAAATATAAAAATATAAAATATAAAATATAAAAATCAGAAAATCAAAAATCAAAATACAAAATTAAAAATTAAATTAAAAAAAATAAAATAATAAAAATTAAAAACCCACAAAAATTTTAGATTGGCTAAGTAGCTTGTTAGACCTAGGTTTGGATTTTTATCCGTGCTTTACACCTTTGCTCCTTGTGTTCGACCCCTACTTGCTTGCTATTGTACATTTTTAGTAGGGTATAATAAATTTTAATCCTTGCTATTCATTCTCTGATTGATTGTGTGGGTTAATTGTTGAGGACCGAGGAAGTTTGAGCAGTCGCACCAGCGACAGTGAGTCTGACTTGTCAGACCGCTATTTAGCGGCTCTCGCTCTCTCGCTTTTCAAATGGCGCCGTTGCCGGGGAGCATCGGCTTGTAGAGTACCTTTGGGTCTTGCTAGTCACTTAGCCATTCTTGCTTACTTGTATTTTGTGTATTATTTATTCTGAACTGTCTGACATCTCTTTTGTTTTCTTGCGAGGGACCGCCGACCGAGGAGGATCGCCTAGGGGATCCTGAGCAGCCTTGGGAGGAGGAGCCGGCTATTCTACCCTAGCCGGCAGGAGAGAGCAGGAGAACTAGAGAGAGAAAGAGAGTTGTTTTTATTTTTGTGAGAGAGAGAGTATTTGATAATTTGTAATAATACAGGACTTGAACTCTTGGACATTTCGGGCCTAATTTCCGGGTGTTTGTTCACCCGGGGGCTCACCGCGGATTTTATCGAGTTTTTATCGCTGTCATTTTCCGGTTTCGTTTTCATTTTTCACTTTCTTTTGTGGATTGAGCTCTTAGTTCTAGGTCTGCTTGATTCGATTAGAATAGGTCCAAACACCTAATTATATTTGCATGCTCCTATAGATTCGTATTTGGACTTAGACTAATTAAACAGTTAGCTAGTAGCTTCCAAATCCACGCGCCGCGAGCTCACACCCGAACAAGCGCTTTCTCCTACTCCAAATGTGTTGGGCAGAGGAGGGGTGAGCCAAGACCGGACACTCGGATTGGGAATTATTAGCTAGCTTGTGGTTCTTCACGCTAGCAGTTGCCTGTTCTAGGACGATTTCCGCATTGCATAACCGGCATATAGATTAGGTTTATAAAATTCTGCCTTGCATCCCGCATGGAGAGAGCTGGGATTCACTGTAAGTCTTCTCACTTTGCATTCATCATATAGGCACAAAGGTGAGATTTCCATCTTGGTGCCGACTTGCATTGGCTTTTCCCGACTCTTTTCTCCCTCTGATTTTGGATACATTAGGATAAAGAAAAAAAAAACAACAAAATCGTTAGGCGCTTGTTTGAAACTACTCAAAAGAAGCGATAACACAAAAAAATTAAAAAAGGGACTGCTAAGAAAACTTTGACCTAAATAAAAATTGGTAATTGGACTCATTGATTGGGGAGAGTAACACCCTCATTTGTTTTCAGGTTGCATGGGAAGGTCTCCTTCCAAGTGAGTTGAGCGTTCGTAAGGATAATGCCCAAAACCCAACTTGTGGCTGCCTTGTGTATCGCCTGGATTTCCGAAGTATTGGCGCTACTATCGTACGTAGTCGAGTAGGGCTTGGTCGCCAGTGGTGACTCACTATTGTGTGAGCACCGACCTTGTCCGAAGTATCGAGCATAGGCCACGCCTTCACGGGGGTGTCTGTCTCACCGGCTGCGTCCGAGTAGGATCTTGCACGCTCACGGGTGATTCCGTTGCGAGCGAGATCCGAAGTATCGGTTTCGCCTATCGGCTTCCTCCCTCTATTTCTTTGGCTGAGTAGGGATCCAGGAAGGGTTACAAGGACCTTAAAAAGCGCAAGTTACAGGTTACACAGGAGGAGGACAAGTACGGGAATACTTTTCCGGCAGTACTCTCGCTCCTATAGGCGTAGCGCTCTAAGGACTCGTTGAAAGATAAAATCCTGAAATCAAGATAAAAAGTACAAAGATAACAGCCGAACCTTCACGGCTTCACGCGTTGAGTTGGTGAACTCCCTTGTCTTGTGTTTGATTGCCAATCACATTTAGGTCAAGATCAAAAATATCGCGCCTTTGCGCAGTTTTGCTCCCCTTCTATTTGACCCTTGCTCATTGTGAGCCTTCTACTGTTTTGCAATCCTCTTTATTTCTTGTTACCCTCGTGCTCTTCATCCAACATCCATTCCTCTTGATCCTCGCAAGATGTCGCTACACGGATGGTTTAGTCGGGACCTTGCTGACACCCACATCGATTCCGTGCGATCGACGTCTCCAATAAAGAGGGGTGATCTCCGAAGAGTTAATTCGGATCTTGCGGATGTCTCTTTGGACTCCCCTATTCTCGCCTCTTTCAATACTTGCCTTTCTCCAATCAACCCGCTATTCGGGATGGACTCGCAACCCGAACTAGCTCTTCCCCTTTCAATACACCGGGACTACTCTTATCCCCGAAACAACCCCTTGTGGATGGAGGTCGATTTCAGTCAATATCATATGCTCCGTTCACAACATTCTGGGATTGACCTTGGTCCCAGATTCATCTCAACAGTTGGTGCAGAGGAAGATACTGATCAGGGTTTACTCCGTCATGCAGATCTTCAACCTGATCAAGAGTCAGAGATCCAAGTACAGTCTGAGATGGCAAGAGGAAGAGGGAAAGGACCACAGCCTCAGCATGAGCCTGAAGACAATGCGGCAGAAGGACAATATACTACGCAGGGTGAGGTCAACAGTCAATTGCTGGCTTCCATTCAAGCCATTCAGCAGCAGTTGACCAATCAGGCTTTAGCCCAGAATGCCTTTCAGGACATGCTGAATGATCTGAGGAGGAGGGCCGATGCAAGAGACGGCCGACGGGAGGATGATCCCAATTTCGAGGAAGTCAATGATGAGTTCTCAGTGGGACCTGACTTTGACGCAGCAGAAGAGGATCCACCGCAGCCCAAGCCTACGCTCAAGCAGACATACAACCCAGGAGCAGGGCGCATCACTGAGTGGATTCAGATTCCACGTATGCATGCTCACTTCGAGCTGAAGCCACAGTTTCTGTCACTGCTTCCCACTTTTCATGGAAACACCACTGAGGAGCCATATATTTTCCTCAAGAAGTTCAACCGCATCTGCTCCACCGCTCACTACCCCGGGGTTCCCCTGGATGTGATCAAGATGACTGCATTCTCTTTCAGCCTTCAAGACAAGGCCCTTTACTGGGTCGATCATCTCGGGAAGGTCGTCACCACCTGGGAGGAACTAAAATCTGCTTTCCTCCACAAATTCTATCCTCTGGGGAGATTAAACCAGATGCGTGCCCGGATCTCCAGTTTCTGCCAGCAGCCCCACGAGACGATCCATGAAGCGTGGGAGAGATTCAAGGATCTCCAGGAGAAGTGCCCCCACCATGAAATACCCAAGACCAGTCTCGTGCAACACTTCTTTGGGGGGCTATCATTTGAGAGCCAAAAGCTCGTGGATGCAGCTTGCGGCGGTTCACATTTTAATAAGGACGAGGATGTCGTGTGGAATGTCTTTGAAGAAATGGCTGAGGGAGAAGCAGCCCAATCCTCGTCCCGAGCCTACATGAAGCCACCGACCGCCATCAGCAAGCCAGTTAACATGGCTTCTCACACTGAGGACAAAGATGAAAGCTCCAACCTGAGTATCATCGGGAGCCACTTGTCTAAAGTGGATATCATCGAGAAGAGGTCGCAGGACCTCGAAAAACTGGCAGTTATAGAGAAGAGGACCCAAGGTCTGGAGAAACTCGACCAGATTTCCCAGCAGCTGGAGCAGCTCGTCCGCGCACTGAATGCAAACATGTGCAACGCTGTGTCTACCTCTGCCGAGCCGAACGCTGAGAAGAAGGAGCCTACAATGCAGCAAAATCCTCAGCCGACTCTCCCACAGCCCCAGCCAGTCCAGCACGTATACTACGTGCAGGTCCCGGAGCAGCCACCGCAGCCTCAGACACAGATGGTTGCATATCAGCCAGAGCACCAGCCCGCTTACTCCGAGCAGTTCTCTCCACCCCCGCCACTGATCCAGGAGATCAATGGCGTCTGGAACAACGAAGCGCAGCTGACCCGTCCTCAGGGACACTCTCAGGGTCAGAACATGGGCAACAGGCCCTTCCAGCAGCAACACCAGGGTGGAAGACCATTCCAGCAGCCCTACCAGTACCATCCTCCCTCACATGGGAACACGTGGAGGCAGAATTACCAACACGGGCCTCAGCAGTCCGGATATCGTGGACAAGGACATCACCAGCAACCGGCTGCACAATACAACCAACACCCGTCGCAGTACTTCTCCAATCCCCCTCCTCAACAATTCGTACAAGGATACCCGTCACAATCTCAACCGCCATATCAGCAGTCTAGACCCCAGCAGGGGGAATCTTCTGAGATTGTATCGGTGAATCCGGCCCTGGCCTGTTTGGAGCAGTTGATGAAGAATATGGCCGAGATGACCCAGAAGATCGACGACCTGACGGCAACCAAAACCGTCATACCAGCCCAGGTCGAAGCCAATCCTAACAATTTCCGACGCAAGGAGCAGGTAGCCGGCAGTGTCCAACCCGAATCAGGTGAACTTAATTGTTTTTTATCTAACGCTGTTACTCTCAGGAGCGGTAGGACACTCCAGCCATCGGCGACGGCAAAAGGAAAGCAGATTGCATCTGACGGGGAATCGTCAGTCCAGCCAACACCAGGGCCAGCAAGCATTTTGGGAGCAGCACCAGCATCCAGAAAATCACAAAAAAATGAAGAAAACAGAAAAATACAAAAAGATAGCAGCAACCTCGGTGGAGACCAGCCAGCATTGGAGACGTCTGCACCCGCATCCCAGTCAGCTCCTGACAGGAGGAGCACCACACCTGCAGCGAGTCCAACGCCAGCACCCGAAGCCGAGCCTGTCATTTTTGGTCCACAAATTGTAGATGAATCCATTCCTTTTTGTCATCTACCTGTAAACAACAACACGGACACTATTCTGAATGAAATTGGAGAAGAGTTTGTAAATATTCCTTTTCCTGAAGCAATGAAAAAATACAAAAAAATGAAAAATTTGAAAAGTGCTTTGTCTGATCCTGCTATCATAGAAATTATTCAGAATTTGGTGTTAAATATGCCATTAATGAAAGCTCTTGAGTACATGCCAGCTGTGAAGAAAGGACTTAAGGAGGCATGTACAACCAAGCGCAGGCCAACCCCACATAACTCCCGAAGCAAAGGTGGTAAATCTGAAAAGCATATCCTCACTATGGCCACCGTCAACGCCATCAGCAACCTCCCGGACAAAAAGCCAGATATGGGAGCACCTCTTGTACGTTGTCAGATGTTCAATCAAGAGTTCGAACGGACACTCCTCGACAGCGGGTCATCTGTCAATCTGATGCCAGCCTCACTACTCACGGAGTTCAAGCTAGGACCGCTCAAACCTACAAAGATGATTCTGCAGTTTGCAGACAAGTCAGTCAAGCGGCCTAGGGGCCTGTTGGAGGACGTGATCGTCACGGTGCAGGGAAAATCTTTCCCAGCCGATTTTGTGGTCCTAGATATGGACGTCCCCGCTCCGTTGCTCCTTACCCCGATCATACTCGGAAGGCCATTTCTGCGGACGTCAAACGCAGTAGTGAATTATGGGACAGGAGAAATCACTTTTGGAGCTGGGAATGAAATTATCCGAGTAGAGACCCTGTCTGAGGGAACGCCCGTTGAACCAACATCGGTATCATGTGCAAGGGTGATTGAGAATGATGAAGACTGCGACTTTCTAGCCGAGATTCAAGACACCAACCTCTTCCTGGACGATCATGAGATCCACAGAATCCTCTATCCAGAGGAGGAAGTGGAGACCGCAGTCGAATTCCCGTGTATCGATCAAGATGAGGACCTTGCTGATGCACTACAAAATACTACCGTGGGGTCGTTATGCCTTCAGAACCAAGAGCCAAGTTTGGAAGCATTTTCGGAAGAAGATGAAATCATCGAGGAATTCTGTCAGGATCTGAGAGAAGAGACAGAGCAGATTATGGTGGACATCGCACAGTTGAAAGAATCACCACCTGTATTGATAGCAGAGGTCACCACTGAAGTAGCTCAGACCCCGCCAGAACTGAAACCTTTGCCCTCCAATATGAAGTATGCCTTCCTTGCAGGAGAACCGAATATGTACCCGGTCATCATCAACGCGCATCTGACCGAAGATCAAGAATCTCGTCTGATGGAGGTTCTTGAACGTAACCGCAAGGCGATAGGCTGGCGAACCTCTGATCTCCACGGGATCAATCCGTCGCTCTGCTCGCACCGCATCTTTCTGGAAGAAGACAGCAGACCCTCTCGTGAACTGCAAAGAAGATTAAATCCGAACTTGCGAGAGGTGGTTATGAAAGAAATCCAGAAATGGTGTGACGCGGGATTCATTTATCCCATCTCCGACAGTAAATGGGTGAGCCCTCTGCATGTTGTGCCCAAGAAATCAGGGATCACCATTGTGAAAAATGACAAAGGAGAGGAGATCGCCACCAGAGTACCGACTTCTTGGCGCGTGTGCGTAGACTACAGAAGACTTAACCTCGCCACCAAGAAGGATCATTTTCCGCTACCCTTCATCGACCAGATCTTGGAGAGATTGGCCGCGAAGGAATATTTCTGCTTCTTGGACGGTTACTCTGGGTATAATCAAGTTGCTATTGCTCCGGAAGACCAAGAGAAGACCACGTTCACCTGTCCTTTTGGCACATATGCCTTCAGACGGATGCCGTTCGGGCTTTGCAATGCCCCAGCTACATTTCAGAGGTGTATGCTTGCAGTTTTTGCCGATATGGTGGGTAGCTTTCTCGAAGTCTTTATGGACGATTTTTCGGTCTATGGGGATTCATTTGATCAATGTTTGGAGTATCTAGACCGAGTCTTACGGAGGTGCTGCGAAGTGAATCTTGTGCTCTCCTGGGATAAGAGCAACTTCATGGTGACCGAAGGAATCGTGCTGGGTCACGTTGTTTCTAAACGTGGCATGGAGGTTGACCCAGCCAAGGTGGATGTTATTTCTAAGCTAGAGCCACCTACAAATATCAAGCAAGTCTGGTCATTCTTGGGCCATGTCGGTTTTTACCGACGATTTATTAAAGACTTTAGTAAATTGGCCAGACCGCTGACTGAGTTGCTTGGCAAGGACAATGAGTTCATTGTAGACGACCGTGTGCTCCTTGCCTTTAATCAGTTGAAAGAGCTCATCACACAGGCCCCTGTCCTACAGCCGCCGATTTGGACTCAGCCTTTCGAGATTATGACCGACGCGTCGGATTATGCCATCGGAGCTGTACTGGGACAGAGAAAAGACAATGTACCGTTTGCAATTCATTACGCTAGCCGAACGCTCGATGAAGCTCAGCGAAACTACACTGTTACTGAAAAGGAGCTGCTAGCGGTAGTCTTTGCTTTGGAGAAGTTCAGATCTTACCTTCTTGGGTCCAAAGTTATCATCTACACTGATCATTCGGCCATTAGGTATTTACAGCAAAAGAAGGATGCCAAACCACGTCTTATCCGGTGGATCCTTCTCCTCCAGGAGTTCGACATGGAGATCAGAGATAAACCTGGGGTAAAGAATGTAGTGGCCGATCATCTGTCAAGACTTCCTGAACCGGAGTCTCCTGAGCTGAACTTGCAGCCTATCACCGAGACCTTTCCAGATGAATCAATTCTGTCTGTCGCTTCACTTCCTTGGTATGCGGACATTGTGAATTATCTAGTTGCCAAGAAAATCCCACAGGACTGGTCTAAGTTGAAAATAGACAGATTTTTGTCTAAAATCCATTTCTACCAGTGGGAAGACCCATATCTGTTTCGTGAGGGAGCAGATTGCATCTGGAGGAGGTGTATTCCTTAGGAGGAAGTTCCAAGTGTCCTCGCTTTATGTCATGATCAAGATTCTGGAGGACATCATTCAGGAAAATGGACGGCAGCAAAAGTTCTTCAAAGTGGCCTTTGGTGGCCTTCATTGTTCAAAGATGCAGATAAATACGTCAAAGGTTGCACTGATTGTCAGAAGATGGGTGGAACCATAGGAATGAGAGATACGATGCCTCTGAAGTACATTCAGATCTCAGATGTCTTTGACGCATGGGGCATCGACTTTATGGGCCCGTTTCCTAACAGTCAGGGTTATGAGTATATTCTGCTTGCTGTCGATTATGTCAGTCGATGGGTGGAGGCTATCCCCGCCCGAGCCGCCGACAGTCGGACTGTATGTCGATTCTTACGAGATCACATCATAGCACGGTTCGGGATTCCCAAGATCCTCATATCTGACGGGGGCAGTCATTTCATAAACAGAGAGGTGAAGAAGCTGACCCAAGAATTCTGCATCGAGCATCGTGTTGCTTCACCCTACCACCCGCAGTCCAATGGCTTAGCTGAATGTTCCAACAGGGAGATCAAGACAATTCTACAGAAACTTGTGCGTCCGGATCGCAAGAACTGGTCTCAGCTGCTTGATTCCGTTCTTTGGGCTTACAGAACAGCGTACAAGTCACCCTTGGGAATGTCTCCCTACCGCCTGGTGTATGGCAAGCCATGCCACTTGCCCGTGGAACTTATTCATAAATCTTTATGGGCTATTAACATCTGTAATTTGGACTCCAAGCAAGCAGGACAGAACCGGAAATTGGATCTGAACAGATTACTGGAATTCAGAGATTATGCATATGACAACAGCCTGATGTACAAGGAAAAGGTCAAAACATGGCATGACAAGCACATCCGCCACAAGTCCTTTGATCCAGGTCAGAAGGTATGGTTGTTCGACGCGAAATTAAAAATCTTTCCAGGCAAATTGAAGAGCAAATGGACTGGGCCGTTTGTAGTTAGGCAGGTGCGTGACAACGGAAGTGTATTGATATCCAATCTGTCAGCTGACGCACAGCCTTTTGTAGTCAATGGACAGCTTCTGAAGCCATACCTCGAACATGACACATTCATGACCGTCGTTGACTCGATTCAAGTAATCTATGAGGATGAGCTGAATATCTCGAAGGAGACAGAGGAAGGCAAAGCACATCAAAACATTTTTGAATGATTTTTCCTTTCCGTCTTTTCTTCTTTTCGTCTGTTCAATTTCTTTTGTCTTATTCTACCGAATTAATGCCATCCCTTTCATCACTGCTACACTTAGGATGTACTCTATCCTAAGTATAGGGAGGATGTGCATCCCGAGTTGTTCATGCCCAATCTCATCTCTTTTCTTCTTTTCTTCTTTTCTTCCTTTCCTCTTCTATCTTCTTTATCTATCAGAAAGGTGCTACCCCTTGTAGACAGTCTTCTATACTTAGGACGTACTTTGTCCTAAGTATAGGGGGGTGTGCACCTCGAGTTTCTTCTATTCTTTTCGATCCTCTCCATTGTCTCCTCTTCTTGTCTATACTTAGGATATCTTACCCTAAGTATAGGGGGAGACAACCTGAGTACGATCTGTTCACTCCCACCCTTGACCCTCCCTGCTTTATGTACAGTCTGCTATACTTAGGATTATTTGATCCTAAGTATAGGGGGGACGGTCAACTTCTTATTCGTTTGTTCATCCATTTCTTTATTTATTTATTCTTTAGATTTTCCTATACTCAGTACGAGTTATGTCTTCTCTTGTCTCTCCGATCTATGAGGACATAGCTCAAGCTAAGTATAGGGGGGTCGTATACACTACGTATATACTTTAGCCATAACTCGTACTTTCGTATTTTTCTTAATAATATGGCTAACAATTCTTTAAAATTCATTAAAAAATTCTTAATAAAAAGATGTGGTTATTCCTCAAATTCTTTTTGTATTTACTGATTAATAAATCAGGTGAGAATGTTTTTTGCAAAATGTTTGAAAAAATAGTTTGAAAATCTTTGTGAACATCTATTGAAAACTATTTTGAAAATATTTTGTTTCATGTTTTCAACCTGTGTAAAAATGTGTGGTTTGTAAAATTTCTTTTCTTTGTGTGAAATAAAATGTTTGAAAAATGATTTGCAAATGGTTTGAAAAATGGTTGCAAAAATGATTTGAAAAACCTATATATACTGTTTTGAAAGCCTTTGCAAAATGATTTTCAAATGTGTGTAAAATGTTTGTAAAAACTATTTTGGACTATAGTTTTCAAAAATTGTGTGAAAAATTGTTTTCAAATAAGTTTGAGGAATACTAACATCACACCAAAATCCACTATATATATATTGACCACTTATCCTTGTAAATTCTTAAAATCCATTTCTTGTTTATATAAGAAGCACTCCCGTGTACATATTTTAACCTATTTTTCAGCCAAAATCTGTTTGATTTCAAAAATTCCCAAAAACATTTGCAAAATTAAAATCCAAAAACATTTGAAAAACCTTTTTGAAAAAGACAAAAAAATGCATCTGCATATGCATGCATCATCTTTTCAAAAACCCTTAAAAAGTTCAAAATCTTTGAAAATTGCATCACAAAAATATTCTCTGCATAGCATTACATAGCATGAGCATTTTTCGGATTGAGTTTGATAGTTGAACAAGTCTAAGTAAAATCCGAAGATTGGAGCTTGATTGGACCTTAAAATCTACCTAATAACAGGAACCTTATAGGAACTGGGTTTGAGGTACTTCAGGTCTAGTTGACTTAATTCTTTGAGGATCACGGGACTTGGTTCAATGGATTCTTGACTGCCTAAGTAGAGTATTTCGGAGCACACGCACGACTCTTGTTGATAATGACCTAACTTGGACACTTGCACCTTTCACATAGCTCTCCACGGATGAGGTGGTAAGGAGGCAGTTTCCTTTGGCTTGGGGTAGCATATGAGGGTAGTACTTCTAGGCGGAACCTCTCTTCTTCTTATAGTGAAGGAAGTGCACCTCAACTTGGTCTAGTAGTGATGAAGGCTAAAGACAGAAGCTGTGGGTCGCAATAAAGCTTCAAAAGAGGGATAGTCTACTGGCTCAAGAGGAAAACTCCTTATGTAAATGCTGCTGTGAATAGTATTCAAAAAAAAAAAAAAAAAGGGGTTCAGGCATGTACAAAAATAAAAAGCCTGCAAAGTATGTAAAGTCAATAAGCAAGCTTGAGTTCCAAAGTCAAATATGTGAGCCTGCAGCAGGATGACTTGACTACACTGGTCTTGCATCCAAGGATAGGTAGCTACACTGGCTACCGTCCATTCTTTTCTTCACCCCCTCTTCTTGAGCCGGTTGCACTTGAACTTAGAAGGGAATACCCCGCTTCTCGAGGAAAGAGTTGCTAGACCGAGGCATTAGAGTTACCAGGTTGGGGGAGGTTGTTTCTTTGTCACTTCTGAGGTGGGGAGCTACATATCACTTACACTGTATAAGTCAGCTTCATAGTCGTAAGAGTTTGCGTATGAGTTGAGGTATTTCTGACCTGGCTATTGAGGAGACTTGGACAGAGTTTTGGGATTCTCAAGGACTGTTGGATTTCAAATTTAGTTCTCATTAAGGTTCCGACCGCACTAAAATTCCCAAGGTCCGACTTAAGCTCCAAACTTTGATTTTGCGAAGACAAGTTTGATAATTAAACTTAATCTAATTTTCTTCTTTTTCTTTTCTTTCTTTTTCTTTTTGCACTTATTGCATAAGTGTTTGCTAGGGACTAGCAAAGGTAAAGTATAGGGGGATGATGAATCCACGTTTCATCATCTTTATTCTATCATTTTGGCCTGAAAAACCCTAGTAAATGCGTGTAAATAGCATTTATTCATGCATTTTAGCATTCATGCATCTGTGTGTAAATATTGTATAAAATGCGGTTTTTAGTGCCAAAATTATAGAATAAAGAAAAGAAAAGAAAAAGAATAAAATATTTTAAATATTTTATGACCCGAAACCCCGAGACCTAGGCATCTTGATGAATAGGTCGACAAGGAATAAAGTAGGGGGAGATAAGGGCTAAAAGACAGATAAAATACCTATACATTTTATTCATTCTTTATTCATTTTGGGACATATTTTTGGTTCCACTTTTTACACTTCAAATAAAGAAACTTTGTACATGAAAGTTGTAGATAATTTTATAAAGAAAAATACAAAATTGATTTCACAAAAAAATAATGTACAAATAAAAAGTTATGGTCTGAATAAAAATCCAGAATGCCAATTTCCCAGACCCGTACCTCACAAATAAAAACTCCAAATGCAGCGTACTCACCTTTAATTGTATATAGAAGAAAATAATCTAATTAATGGTGGTGGGTTCGCATTTGGCGGAGCTACGGTTTGAAAGTTGACTTTTGAACCCTCATTGTATACTTGTACATATTAAAATACTCAATTTATTATTTATTTATTATTTTTATAATTTTATATTTTTATAATGTTGTAAATAATACTTGTAATAATTATGTATATTAAAATCAGAATAAAAACATCATTAAAATACAAATAAAAATACTTGTATATATACATAGGTATATTACCTATAGACACACCTATACAAAACATACTTGTATTTTATTAAATATACAAAATAAATCAGAAAAATAAACTAAAAATATATTTGTGTCTATAAAAGTATTTTAAAATTTTGGAAAATAAAAACCAAAATAAAATAAATTAAGAATACCTAAATAAAAATAACATACTTAAATATGTAGATATAGATACTTATAGGGGCATAAATGCGACTTGTAAAAATATATTTCCTAAAAATAAATAAAAATCGGAATAAAATACTACATAAAAAAATAAACATTTTTTATTTTATGACCAAAACTTAATTCAACCTATTTCTATTTTTAAATGAATTAATAAAACATTTCTTTGGGATTTTTTCTGATTGGTCCACGTGGACCAATCAGGAGAAGGCGCCAGTTGACCTGGGTCAACTGGTCGTCCTTCGTCCCTGTAGCCCGTGCACCTCGTTTTTTGGTCCGCTTTCACGGATTTTTCGAGGCTGCATCGTTCCTCCTCGAGCCTCGCTTCCTTCACGAAAATTGCACCTGGTACAACCAGGATTCTCGCCGACCTATTAGATCCTTCAAGATCTCCTTGGCGCGCCCGTGATCGTGCCTCGAAACTCTTCAACCGTCATCCCTTTAAAAGACACCCCCCGACTTTGATTCAAGTTTTGATCCTTCTTCCGCCAAATCCACTCGAAAACCCCTATCCCATTGCGCTCCTGGTGACAGCAGGAGTCGTTTTGACCTTGGGTTTGCGTCCGTTGGCGTCGAATCGAAGTCGATCCGACCTTCGCCGGAGCTCCACCGAGCTTCATCGCCCGACGTCTTCGATGAGTTTCCCCCTCCTTTCTCTTCGTCTTTTTGTAGCCTTAGCATAGAGTAGTGTAGACTTCTAGCAGTTCTTACTATCGATCACCCATTCGCCGTGAATCATCGATCAAAGCCCACGGCGGGGCTGAGCTCCGCCTCCATTTTCCGATCACTTCTATCATCGACCGCCGCACCGACCACCTCCATCTCGTTCCTCCTCGTTCCCTCTCGCACCGCCGCACCTTCATTCAAGCTGATCTCGCTCAGATCAGCATACCTCTGAGTCCTTCTCCGCCGCTCGCCGGACTCATCTCGCCCCGCCGCATTAGCCATCCATCTCACACCGAAACTATCCCAGTGGTGTCGCACTTGTTTCCCGCGTCTAACCCTGCAGAGAGGAGCAAAGGAGAAGGCTCAATCGAGCCTCATCGTTCCAGGGAAGACGTCCCCAGGCCACCTTCGTCGTCGGAGCACGTCAGAGCTTCCCAAGTCCATCAGATCCTTCCCATCGACGCGGAGGGCCCCCAGGACCATTTTGCCCTAGGTCCTGGGCTGGAGGAGGCCGTGTGTCGGCCGGAAACACCGATCGAAGCCACCTGCGGCCGTTGTTCTTGGAGATCTTCCAGGCGTCGTCGGATCTGGCTTGTTCTTGGCGCGCTTCTGCTGCCGTTGGATCACGTTCACCTTCAGCCGTCCGATCGCCAAGCATCATCTAATCGTGGCCATCCACGAGCGAATCGTCATCGGGTGACCTCGCGCGGACACGTGGCATAAGTAAAGGGTCGTCCACCGTTTGATCGCGCCTTTGCTTGGGTATTTTGCAAAAACCACCCCAAGAGTTTTTTTGTATTTTAAATTAGTACTAAATCTTTCCTTTGCAGTTATTTAGTTTTGTAATATTTACCTTAAAGCCCCCGAACTTTTACGTATTTACAAAAAGGTCCTCGGCCACGTCATCTCACGTGCCCGTGCGCGTGAGGTACGTGGCCATTTTGCAGACAGACCCTCGGCCTTTGGGGTATTTTGGTTTAGTCCCAGAACTTTTGTATTCAGTGTTAAATACTTGGGATATTTGCATACAAACCCCTGATAGTTTTAGTTATTGCCTTTAGGTCCTTACCAGGCGCGTGTTTCGCACGTGTTCGGTTTGGGCATTTTCGCTGAGGCCCCTCCGGGTTTGGATATTTGTGTTTAATCCATGAAATGCAAGTTTTAGAGTAATATTTTGTGGAAAATTTGCATGTGTGCACCTGGATGTTTTGGATATTACACTTATGCCCTTCCCAGCACTGTTTAATGTTTGGAGACTTGTTCTAATTGTTTGAAATATCTTTTTAACTCCAAAAATTCCGCAAAAATAGGGTTAAGCTACTGGATGCATATACTGTGACGCCCTATTTTTAGTTTTTAATTTTATTACGTTTTAATATTTACTAAAAATCAAAAACAGCCTTTTTGTGTACTGTCTACCTTAGAAAATACCAAAAAATATCAAAACACCTCTAAAAATTCCAAAAAAAAATCACCTAGTGTCTATTTTATTATCTTTTAGTGTCAGTCCAAAATTCATTAAAAATTTCAAAAGGAAAACACTAAAAATCTAAAAATACTCAAAAACTTCAAAAAAATATATAAAATAGTAGAAAAATCCAAAAAATATAAACTCAGCTTCTATTTGTCCTTTATTTTGTTACTTTTATTAGAAAAATAGTGTGAAACATTTTTGCTACTGGTTGGTATTTTTAGATTCCATTTTACTCACAGCCAACCTTGTTTGCACTGTTTTCTCTTATTTCAGCTTTTAAAAATATCAAAAACATCTCGAAAAACCCTCAAAAATCACAAAAACAGTATAAAACCTTGAAAATACCAAAAACATTTTATTTCAGAATTTTTGAGCATTTTTGTGCATTTTTATAAATCTTTTAGCTTGCCTTTCATTTTATTGCCTTTACTTTCCAATATTGAAAAAGAAATATAAAAATATAAAATATAAAATATAAAAATCAGAAAATCAAAAATCAAAATACAAAATTAAAAATTAAATTAAAAAAAAATAAAATAATAAAAATTAAAAACCCACAAAAATTTTAGATTGGCTAAGTAGCTTGTTAGACCTAGGTTTGGATTTTTATCCGTGCTTTACACCTTTGCTCCTTGTGTTCGACCCCTACTTGCTTGCTATTGTACATTTTTAGTAGGGTATAATAAATTTTAATCCTTGCTATTCATTCTCTGATTGATTGTGTGGGTTAATTGTTGAGGACCGAGGAAGTTTGAGCAGTCGCACCAGCGACAGTGAGTCTGACTTGTCAGACCGCTATTTAGCGGCTCTCGCTCTCTCGCTTTTCAGGCTCGTCGCGGTTTTTGCCGGTTTTCTCGCATTCTTTTTATTTTGTTTTGTTTTTCGATTTTATTTACTTTGTGTGATTGACCCCTAGTTCTAGGATTGTTTGCGATAGACTAAGGCCAAACACCTAATATTTTGCATGCACCTATAGTCTCGTTTGGACTTAGTCAAATTTTAAATAGTTGATCCTCACCTTCAACCCGTCGTGCCGCGAGCTCTCCCCGCAAAGCGCTTTCTCCTACCCTCAATTTGTTGAGCAGAGGAGGGGTGAGCCTAGACCGAACTCTAGGGTTGAGGATTGACGG
This sequence comes from Ottelia alismoides, assembly GCA_037367405.1. Classification (NCBI taxonomy): domain Eukaryota; kingdom Viridiplantae; phylum Streptophyta; class Magnoliopsida; order Alismatales; family Hydrocharitaceae; genus Ottelia; species Ottelia alismoides. The sequence goes on from JAZKJV010003208.1 coordinate 396,451, forward strand.
TCAACTTGTGGTTCTTCCCGCTAATAGCAATTTTTGAACTTAGGGCGATTTCATCGGCTTTGCATTTGCATATAGATAGGTTTCAATTCTGCTGAGCATCCTTGCATGTAGAGTGCTGGAGGCAAGGTGAGCATTTACGCTTTAGCATCCATCATTATTTGCCGCTTGCATTGCTTTTCCGACTCTACCTCTGATTTTGCCAACCTAGGATCTTAAAGGAATTGAATCCCCGATAGGCTCGTGCATTTTTTTTAAAAAATCCAAAAAAAGGTGATAACCAAATAAAATTGGGACTGCTAACATTACTTGACCCTAAAATTCACCAAAAAGAAAAATCTTGTATTGGGGCGAGTAATCCCCTCATTGTCTTCGCTTTTATTTGCTCGCGCACACACTAAGGTTAGAGCCCAAAATCCCATTCAGCCTCCTAAGTGTTTGCGCAACTTCTTGACTTCTCACCTAACTCTAAAACAGACAAGATTAAAAGACCGCATTTTACGGTCTCTACCGAGTTGAGTAGGTGAATTGAGGGTTTGTCTTGTTTCATTTTTGCTTGTGATTGTTTTGTGTGTGTCCTAGATCATCCCTGCGCACTTGCGCCTTCTTTTCCACTCTCTTGACTTGACCATCGTGCTCTCCTGCTCATTTTCTTTTGTTTCGAGATGGCCGACTGGAGCGTATTTTATCCGGACTTCGCGGATCCCTCCTTCACTCCAGCCGGTCCACCTCCTTTTTTTCCTGGAGGACTTTGCTCCTGACTTTTGTACATATCCGCCTCAGCCACAGTATCAGGACTCGGATTTCTACCCACACCCACCTCTATCTCCACCTGTGTATTATCCGCCTCCACCTTCACATCCACCCGAGACTGAGCTGATGGAGTCACCTTTCATGGAGTCCACCCTTGAGCACTTGACCCAAATGATGGATCACATGAGGTAGAGGATTGACACCCTCACTAGTACAAATAAGAGCGACCATGATATTCCACCATTTGATGATATGGGTTCACTCGAGGATTTCCATGAGAGCTTGCAATCACCAAAATTACAAAAAAATGAGAAAAATTTAAAAACACAAAAAGAGATTGGGAGACCTTTGGTTGAGTCGGACTGTGAGGAGAGCACCCACTTGCCAGATCCTTTGACCACACAGCCTTTCACACCCGGTCCCACCTTTGACCCCGAGGATGCCGCTGTACAGACTGCTCTTGGCATGCCTCGTGTAGATGTTGATTCCGACTTCCTCCCTTGTATGGAGGAAGTCCTAAACTTCAAAAAAATGCTGACTGAACCCGAAGTGGTGGCCACCATACATGAGATTATCCGTGCCCCACTTCAGCAGGCCATGACCGATTTATCTGCTCCTCTTCCCAAGAAGAGAAAGCGGAGGAGCAGATCTGAGCGTCATATCTTGACCATGGCCACTGCCCACGCCATCACACACCGTCCCATTCCCAAGAAGAGGAACACTGCCACACCTTTCATTAGTTGCACCATCTCTGACCACACATGTGATCACACTCTCCTAGACGGCGGTGCTTCGATCAGCATCATACCCTTCTCGCTGGTACAGTCTCTTCACTTAGGGCCTCTCAAGAAGACCAGGATGATCGTTCAGTTTGCTGATGGATCAATAAAGAGGCCGAAGGGTATTCTTGAAAACGCCGTCATCTCGATTCAGGGCACGAGCCATAATGTTGATTTTGTCGTGTTGCCCATGGAGAACTCCACAGGGGAGCATTCTCCAATCATCCTGGGACGACCATTCCTTGCCTCTGCGAGGGTCGTTATTGACTACGGATCAGGAGAGATTCGCTTCCGTCCTGCTGACGAGGGCGAAGCAGTGATCACCGCACCCACTGCTGACCAGAGACCCGCACCTGATGCGACTTCACCTATCTTGGCTGACCCTGAGGACTATGATCTATATGAGGATATCAGAGAGACTTTCTTCATGACCGATGATGAGACCCGAGAATTCCTCTCCAAGGAGGAAAGCTCAGAAAGCATAGACCTTGGTGTTTCCGCTTCTTGTGATTGGCGATGTGTTGATGATATCCGCGGGATTTACACGATCGACACCATTGAGCGGAGGGCAGATATAGAGACTATACAGGACGGACATGCTCTGATTACTTCCACTGATGAGTCCGCTCCTGTCCATGTAGATACTGATGAGACTAAGGCCGAATTTGATTTTGTTGCTTTTCTTCAGAAATTCGGGCCTTTTGATGAAAAAGATGATCCAGTTGAGATTATAGAGGACGAACAGAGTTCGACTACTTCCACCGATGAGTTCGTGCCTTTTGGTTTTGACCTGGATGACTCCTCGCAGGATGACTCTGAGTACACTACTTCCGATGATGATGAGTTTATCCCATTTCACTTTGATATCAGCGAGACTCCCAAGGCCGGACCGAGTCACACTTCTTCCACTCACACGTCTGTGCCTTCACACCCTAGGGCCACTGAGGATTTACACCCCGTCGACCCTGATCGGATTCCGTCCACTGTGGACCCCGATGTCGACCTGCACCACACTAGATCTATTCCTCCGCGGTCCCGCAAGAAGGTTCGCTTTCTACCTTCTTGACCATCTGTATATCCACCTCTGTTGTACATTCTCCTTTGTTCATCTCTATCTTCCGTATTGCTCGACCACCCATTATCGTGTCTGCCTTGCTTAGGACGTACTTTGCCCTAAGTATAGGGGGGTGGACGAGCCGAGTGTTCATTCATCGTTCCGTCTGATCACTCCTGTTGTTGCCTATACTTAGGGCTTCTTTTACCCTAAGTATAGGGGGAGTGACGTGTACATCCTCACGATCTCTTCTTCCATCTTCATCTCTTTTCTTCTTTTCTTCTTTTCTTCTTTTCCTCTTCTATCTTCTTCATCTACCGAAAAGGTGCCGCCCTTGTAGACAGTTTTCCATACTTAGGACGGACTTTGTCCTAAGTATAGGGGGGTTGGCACCCCGAGTTGTTCTATTCTTTTCGATCCTCTCCATTGTCTCCTCTTCTTGTCTATACTTAGGGATATCTTACCCTAAGTATAGGGGGAGACAATCTGAGTACGATCTGTTCATTCCCACCCTTGACCCTCCCTGCTTTGTGTACAGTCCGCTATACTTAGGATTATTTGATCCTAAGTATAGGGGGGACGGTCAACTTCTCATGCGTTTGTTCATCCATTCCTTTACTTATTTATTCTTTAGGCTTGTCTATACTTAGTACGAGTCATGTCTTCTCTTTTCTCTCCGATCTATGAGGACATAGCTCAAGCTAAGTATAGGGGGGTCGTATATACTGTGTATATACTTTAGCCATGACTCGTACTTTCGTATTTTCTTAATAAATATGGCTAATAATTCTTTAAAAATTCTTTAAAATCCATTAAAAATTCTTAATAAAAAGATGTGATTATTCCTCAAATTCTTTTTGTATTTACTGATTAATAAATCAGGTGAAAATGTTTTTTGCAAAATGTTTGAAAAATAGTTTGAAAATCTTTGTGAACATCTATTGAAAACTATTTTGAAAATATTTTGTTTCGTATTTTCAATCTGTGTGGTTTGTAAAATTTATTTTCTTTGTGTGAAATAAAAATGTTTGAAAAATGATTTGCAAATGGTTTGAAAAATGGTTGCAAAAATGATTTGAAAAACCTATATATACTGTTTGAAGAGCCTTTGCAAAATGATTTTCAAATGTGTGTAAAATGTTTGTAAAAACTATTTTGGACTATAGTTTTCAAAAATTGTGTGTAAAATTGTTTTCAAATAAGTTTGAGGAATATGCACATCATACCAAAATCCACTATGTATCTATGTATAAAATTGACCACTTATCCTTGTAAATTCTTAAAATCCACTTCTTGTAAATATAAGAAAAGCACTCCCGTGTACATATTTTAACCTATTTTTCAGCCAAAATCTTTTTGTTTTCAAAATTCCCAAAAACATTTGCAAAATTAAAATCCAAAAACTTTTGAAAAATCTTTTTGAAAAATACAAAAAAATGCATCTGCATATGCATGCATCATCTTTTCAAAAATCCATAAAAAGTTCAAAATCCTTGAAAATTGCATCACAAAAATATTTTCTGCATTGCATTGCATAGCATTAGCATTTTTCGGATTGAGTTTGATAGTTGAACAAGTCTAAGTGAAATCCAGAGATTGGAGCTTGATTGGACCTTAAAATCTACCTAATAACAGGAACCTTATAGGAACTGGGTTTGAGGTACTTCAGGTCTAGTTGACTTAATTCTTTGAGGATCACGGGACTTGGTTCAATGGATTCTTGACTGCCTAAGTAGAGTATTTCGGAGCACACGTACGACTCTTGTTGATAATGACCTAACTTGGACACCTGCACCTTTCACATGGCTCAACTCAGTTGGAGTGGTGAGGGGATTGGATTTGCCGGTATGAGACGCACACAAGTGGAAATATTTGTCCTCCTCTAGGGAGGGAAGTGCACCCCAACCCGTCCAGTGATTAGGAAGTCTAAAGACAGGAGGCTGTGGGTTGCGATAAAGCTTCAAAAGAGGGATAGTCTATTGGCTCAAGAGGAAAAACTCCTTATGTAAATGCTGCTGTATATAGTATTCAAAAAAAAAAAAGTTCAGGCATGTACAAAAATAAAAAGCCTGCAAGTATGTACAAAGTCAATAAGCAAGCTTGAGTTCCAAAGTCAAATATGTGAGCCTGCAGCAGGATGACTTGACTACACTGGTCTTGCATCTAAGGATAGGTAGCTACACTGGCTACCGTCCATTCTTCTCTTCACCCCCTCCTCTTGAGCTGGTTGCCACTTGAACTTAGAAGGGAATACCCCGCTCCTCGAGGATGGAGTTGCTGGATTGGGGAATCACTGGGTTGTCATACTGGAGAAGTCAGTTTCTTTGTCATTCTAGTTGGGGAGAGCCACCATCACTTACACTGTACAAGTCTGATTCATAGTCGTAAGAGTTTGCGTATGAGTTGAGATATTTCTGACCTGGCTATTGAGGAGACTTGAGCAGAGTTTTGGGATTCTCAAGGACTGTTGGATTTCAAACACGGTTCTCAATAAGGTTCCGCCCGCACTAAAATTCCAAAGGTCCGACTTAAGCTCCAAACTTTGATTTTGCGAAGACAAGTTTGATAGTTAAACTTAATCCATCTTTCTTCTTTTTCTTTTCTTTGTTTTTCTTTTCTGCACTTATTGCATAAGTGTTTGCTAGGGACTAGCAAAGGCAAGTATAGGGGGATGATGAATCAACGTTTCATCATCTTTATTCTATCATTTTGGCCTTAAAAACCCTAGTAAATGCGTGTAAATAGAGCTAATTCAGGTATTTTAGCATTCATGCATATGTATGTAAATATTGCATAAAATGCGGTTTTTAAAGCCAAAATTATAGAATAAAGAAAAGAAAAGAAAAAGAATAAAATATTGTAAATATTTTATGACCCGAAACCCCGAGACCTAGGCATCTTGATGAATAGGTCGACAAGGAATAAAGTAGGGGGAGATAAGGGCCAAAACACAGATAAAATACCTATACATTTTATTCATTCTTTATTCATTTTGGGACCTATTTTTGGTTCCACTTTTTACACTTCAAATAAAGAAACTTTGTACATGAAAGTTGTAGATAATTAAATAAAGAAAAAATACAAAATTGATTTCACAGAAAAATAATGCACAGATAAAAAGTTATGGTCTGAATAAAAATCCAGAATGCCAACTTCCCAGACCCGTATCTCGCAAATAAAAACTCCAAATGCAGCATACTCACCTTTAATTGTATATAGAAGAAAATAATCTAATTAATGGTGGTGGTTTCGCATTTGGCGGAGCTACGGTTTGAAAGTTGACTTTTGGACCCTCATTGTATACTTGTACATATTAAAATATTCAATTTATTATTTATTTATTATTTTTATAATTTTATAATGTTGTAAATAATACTTATAATAATTATGTATATTAAAATCAGAATAAAAACATCATTAAAACTCAAATAAAAATACTTGTATATGTCTAATATATAGGTATAATACATGAAGCTATACCTATACAAATAACACTTTCATTTTATTAAGTGTATAAAATATATCAGAAAATCAAAATAAAAATATATTTGTGTCTATAAAAGTATTTTATAATTTTAGAAAATAAAAACCAAAATAAAATAAATTAAAAATACCTAAATAAAAATAGAATACTTAAATACATAGATATAGATACCTATAAGGGTATAAATGCAAACTTGTAAAAATATACTCCATAAAAATAAATAAAAATCACCATAAATTAATTCATAAAATAATAAACAATTTTTATTTTATAATCATAAATTAATAAAATCGTTTACTATTTTTAAATGATTTTAGAATCATTTTTTCCAGGCTTTTTCCTGGTTGGTCCACGTGGACCAACCAGGAGGGCTGGAGAGTTGACCTCGGTCAACTCTCTAACCCATTGCCTGTTGTTGTCAGAACTGATTTTTCTCTCGTTTTTGACGATTTCTGGAGAGCGCTCCTTTCATCGAATGGGGTCGAACTCTTCACGAGATTTGTAGTCCTACCATCCAGCTATCACGCCTAGCCTTTACCTCGGGGAATGGAGTTGCGATTCGCAAGATACGCGTCCTCGAAGACCGCCCCTCGGCCAAGTTCAAAACCAACCTCATTTCCCCCCATTCCTCTTTGAACCCCATTTGACTCTTGTTTGGTTTTGGTTGGCGAGCTCCGGATCGATCCCTGTGACAGGGGGATCTCCAGCTCGGTCGCGCGAGGCCAGGCAAGGCGTCGGAGGGCCGGTTCCGCCCATCGCCGGAGCTTCGCTCCCGGCGGTTACATCTCGCAGTACACCACTGTTTGAGGTCGTTTTCTTCTCGTTTTCCTTATTTATTGCATAGCTGTAACCTCTAGTGTCTATTCCGTGTATTTATCTTTGTATTAAGTCGCATTAGCAACCCAGTCCCATCCGCAATCACATTGCCGGAGCTTTCAAGCTCCGACCACCACCGCCACAATCACCCTCCGCCCAACATTTTTTCTCCATCCTCCACCCACTGCTGGAGCCCCTAGGACCCCCATTTTGTCGCTGGCCTATCATTTGCAGGTCCTGGGCGCTCGAGACCCCACGAGGGGTCGGTTTTTGGGATACAAAGAGAGCACCTGGAGCTGCGCCCTTCCAACCCTTGCAGCGGCGCATTCGTACCCTCTCCGGCCATTTTGGCGCCGCTGGGAGGTAGATCCTTCCTCCAGGAGCAGCTGGGCGGTTTTTGAAGCGGAGGAGGAGGTCGAGGCAGCGACTACTAGCCGATCGAAGGTCCTCCGGGCCGTGTTCCTCATTTGCTCTTCCTCCGCGCCCAATCACCGTCGGATCCCTCACGTTCTTCACATGCTACAGCAACCGTCAGATCAAGGATCCCCCAGAGCCGTCGAAGCACTCATGATAATCTAATCTGGGCCGTTAGAACGAAGGGGCATCGTCTCCCCTCCGCGTGACACGTGTCTTAAGTGGAGTCTGATCTGCCGTCCGCCAGCGCCCTTTTGAGGGGATTTTGGTATTGCCTCCCCGCACTTTGCGTTTTTGTTTATCAGCCTTTAAACATTCAGGGGTTGTTTTGAATTTTGGTGAAATTTGCAGCCTATTCCCCCCATTTTTGTAATATTACAAACGCACCCCTGCCAGGTGCACGTGCGTACGCACGTGGGGCTGGCAATTTTGCAGAGGCACCCTCGCGTTTATGATAACTGCTATCAGTCCAGAAACTCTTTTCTCTAGTTATAATATTTTTGGAAAATTGCATAGAGACCCTTGGATTCTAGTCTAATTACATAGATGCCCCTGCGAATGTGTGGTTTCTTGCCGTTGTCTCTAATTTTTGCATGCTTCTATAAAAACCCAAAAATTCCCCAAAAATCAGTTTAAGCTCCTGCTGCATTGTAGTTTATCACCATATTTTTATTTTTCATAATTATTGCATTTTAATATTTATAAAAATTCAAAAATAGCCAAATTCAGCACTGTCTAGCTTAGAAAATCACTAAAAAATATAAAAACTTTCCAGAAAAATCCCAAAAAAATATATTTTGTGTCTTTTAGTTAGTTTTAACTCCCAGCCAAAAATAATTAAAAAAATATAAAACCAAACTCAAAAAATTGCAAAACTCTAAAAACCTTCATAAAAATTTGTAAAATCCATAAAAAATCCAAAAATAGTGTTTTCTTTTCCTAAATTTTCTTGGTTTCATTATCTTTAAGTGAAAATTACTTTGGAGAATTTTTGCTACTGTTTGCTATTTTATTTCTCCATTTTAAGTTTCAGCCTTGCATTTTATTCACTGTTTGCTTTATTTTGATAATTAAAAATACCAAAAACATTCTAAAAATTATCCAAAAATCACAAAAACAGTAAAAAAGTATAAAAAGACCAAAAAGACTTTATTTCCTTATTTTTGAGTATTTTTATCTATTTTTATAATTACCTCTTTTGTCTCTTTTATTACATTGTCTCTATTTTCCAATATTGAAAAAAAAGAAAATATAAAAAATATAAAATATAAAAAGAAAAATAAAAATCAGTAAATTAAAAATCAAAATACAAAATTATAAAATTAAAAATTAAATAAAAAAATATAAAATTAAAACCCACAAAAAAATAGCATAGATAGACACTTTGATCACTTGCACACACATTTTTGAGCACTTGTGCCCCGTTCTACCTGTCTGCTCCCTGTGTTCGACCTCTACACATACTTGCACTATACACATCTTGTTGTAGAGTTATAATAAATTTTAACTCCGCACATTTATTTTCATTGCTTGATTTATCTGTTGTGGGTTAATTTTTGTTTGAATTCGGATTTCGTTGGAGGTCAAATCAGCGACTGTTGATTCGCCTTGTGAGTCAACACAATCTCTGCGATTTTCGTGTTCAACACCTTCACTGACTTTATCCCATCCTCAAGCATCATTAAATTGTGTCTAAACTCAAATATCCAGTCCCAAATCCTCAAGTGATAACTCAACTCATGTCATCAATCATGCAGTTGTGAGAGTGGTGTGATGATCATATTCTTCAGAAGGTAAAGATGAGGAGTGCAATATAGCACTCAAATCTTTCAAACTAGGAAAGTGTGGATTATTAAGTTCAAAACCCTAATGACTAAGGCAAGCTAACTCAGTCTCTCAAGATCTCAGAAATCAAGTGTCTTTAAATCCTAAAGCCTTGATTGATAGTGAATGTGTCAGGAATACACCAATCTCCAAAGTTCGTGAATTTTTGTGATTTTTAGTTTTTGCAAATTTTTATGAATTTTATTTTTTTTTCATTTTTGCAATTCTTTAGAGAGATAATGGCTGGTCCAGGATCATATGAATAGTTACATCTACTTCCAACCAATATGTATGTAAGTATGTACCGTTAGACGACTACCCGTGTTACTTGAGAATGGAGCCATAGACAAGGTCCTCTAAACCACTCACTCTGCTAAGGAAGACCATAGTTCCCTCACTGAAGAGTATGTACTCATTTTTAAGCCTAGTAGTCAGAGCCTCTACCAAAGAAAAAAAATTAATTTTCCAGATTATTATGGGATTTTTAAATAAAGTTAATTTTTATTTACAAAAGTTAGTCCCTTAATTTTTAAAAAAAACTTTTAAAAAAATTACACAAATTAATTCACCAGCATACCTGAACCCTAGCTCAAAAAGTTTTCAAAAATTTTAACATACGAGCTATGGGTAAAGTATATATATATACAATAACATACGGTATATCCCCCTATACTTAACCTTTGCTATGTCCTCATAGCACAAGTGATATGAATCCCTAGCTTTGTCAAAAAATGACTTAAAAAATGACTTAAAAGAACTGACTCGGAGGTCCCCCTATACTTAGGTCAAAAAATGACTTAAAAGAAGACAAATAGAGGGAAGATGGATTGAGTCGGGTCCCCCTATACTTAGTCTAAAAATAGTCTAAGTATCGGATGCAAAGTTTGGGCCGGGGGACCCGATGTTTTTTGGATTAGAGTGGGCATTTATAAAGATGTCTAGTTGCTTGGATATGGGGGAGGGGTGATGAATTTTTACAGATGAAGGTGAAGCTGTGGGGGGTGGTAGATCATCGAGTGATCTAATTTTTTTACACATGCAAGCCCTCGAATGAGGACCACTAGAAATGTACATGATACAATTTCTTTATAACAAAATGCAGGAATGAAATCTTGACGAATCTTCCTTGAATCCTTCTTGTTTTCTTTTGCGGCTCCTCACAGTGCAAGCTCTCAACCCCATGCCTCCATGTAGATTGCGCATCCTAAGTCTCCATGGGCCCTACCACAAAAGAGATATTCAGAGGAAATATCAAGAAAAATAATCAATAAATGATGCAAAAATAACATAATGAGAAGAGCTAAGATTATTCACACTAAAATAATACAATAAAATTCGACAAACAAATAAAGATTAGCCATGTCCATGATAATGGCACCATTTGATGAACCTCATATTTTACCATATTAATAATCATCTTTTACCTTAGTATTGGTGGTAAAAATGATTCATCAAAAATCACACTTTCGAATATGTGGAAGTTAATTTACCTGGCAAGTATACCAAGGTCGAACACATGGGCACGAGCCTTTTTGTCTATTTATCGGAAATTATTTCTTAATTGATGAGTGATTATTTTCTAAACCAAAGTCTTCATGTAGATGTGATATGCAAAATGATATGCAGATAAAATGATGCACAGAATGATACAAGTAATGCAGAAGAAATCACAAGAAATGATGCATGCAATTTTTATTTGATTTTAAAGTACAATTAAAGGATGAGATGAACACAATACATGATGAAATGCAAAATATAAATATGTAGATAATAATGTGCAAATATGCCCTATAGATATCTAATTAATGATCATGAAAATGCGGATCAATTTCAGAGTCAGAATGAGCAATAAGGACAAAATAATGGCATTTTACTTAAAGAGCAGGAGACACTATAGATCTCAGAAACCATAATATTTAATCTAGTGTCAAATCACTAAATTAAACATGACATTAGGTAGAAGATGAAATAAGCTTCAAAATGAAATTGAAATAATGTGATTTGGAGTTATATTGCTCAAGATATGAATGAAATAGTGTTAGGAGCATAAATGCAATAAAAATGCATGAAAATTGAAGATAAATATTACATATTGATCCCTGGAGGAACCCATTTGTAATAACCAAAACCTGAAGGGGCCTAAATTTAAATTTTCCAAATATGGGGGGCCTTTTTGCAATTTCAAATAACCAACATGGCTTCTCTACAATTTATCCATGCACGTACGTAAGGCACATGTGCCCGGACGTAAGTGTGATTCCGGAGACTGCTAGGGTTGTTTCTGCAAATTACACAATCCCTCGTGTGTGTTGCACGTGAGGGGGCTAGGTTCAGATGGGTACAGCTTCAGGTGGTTGACATGGCAACTTCTAGTGCTTCGGGGAAGGGCAGGTTGGTCTACGAGCCTGCATCTTTGAGTTTGCATCGTGGCTCCATCTGGACTGTTGGATGGCCGCTGAGAGGAGCCATTCAACGACGACTGTACTTCCTCTTCGTCGGAGGAGCGTCGGTGTGAATAGAGCTCCGCAAGTCCACCCGAGCTCCTCCGTGCACGGAAAGGGTTCGGGGACCTCCGTGGCCACCTGGGGAAGATGGAGAACTGGAGATGAAGCTGCGAGGGTGGTTGTAGGAGGCGGTCGATGTTTCATCGCCGGAGATGCTGCTCGAGATCAGACTAGATGATGGAGATCCAATCATTGAAGGTACCCATAATGTTAGCATAGTCGAAGCGTGCACGCGGGTAATTATGAATGATCAGGGGTGGAGTAGGGGCCCAATCAGAGCAGAGAAGGTGGAGGCCCAGCGGGTCCTCAGCCTCTATGATAGAGGAAGGGGAGTGACCTGGGGAAGGGTTCTGATGAAGAGATATGACGAGCTAAGTGGTGCACGTGTATTGTGGATGTTCGGTGGTGGTGATCGAGCGATGAATTGAGGGTGAGGAAGTGTGTGCGACGGGGATTAATTTGGAGAAAAGTAGAAAAATAGAGAAGAAAGAGATCAAACCTGATCGGAGAGGTCAACGGCGATGGGGGAGGCTTATGTTGAGGACATGGGCGATCTTCGGGTCTTCACACGATGAGGGAAGCCTATCCTCGGTGCTCGACGGTGCCTAGACCGCAACACAGTGGTCAAGTTGTGGGTCGACATCGCAGCAAGGGGAGGCCACGATGGCCCTCCTTCGACCTCCGTCTATCACAGGGAGGCAAAGGAGGGCTAGGATCTTGCTCAGAATTAGTGGACAAGGTAGCAAAGGGGGCGGAGCAGGCATTTTATAGACGAAGGAGTTCGGTCGTTACGTAATGGGGGTGGAGATTATAGTGGTTGGTCGTGAATGCATGAAGTGATGGGGAGACTCATTGAGGGAGGCGTGAGGATGGCAAAAGATAGGGCTACGTGGAATGGCCGTTAGGAAGCGTAGAGGGCAGCTGAAGTTCGAGCTAAAAATGGAAGGAGGCGGCTAAGTCATGAGGTGTAATGGACGGGGAGAGGAGGCGACTGAGGTGGATGACAAGGTCCTAGGTGTTGGATCTCGCGATCCAACAGTTAGGATTTAGAGCACGGGTGAAAGGCAGAGATCAGATCCTTCGGATCTGATCGAACGGCTAGAAAGAGGGTAGGGATGTGTGGTCTAGATGGGAGTGGGTGGAAATGATCTAGCGGCTGAGGAGGGGATGTGTGACGTGTGAAGGGCCATGGCACATGGGGGAAGCAGAACCATGGGATGTGGAGGCATATGATGGCTAAAATGAAGGCGGGGAAGGACGGATGGGATCATCTCAGGGATACGATCTGATGGCTAGTAATGGAAGCGTTGATGTGGAAGTCGCGAAGCCCTTGGATGGCACAATGATCCAACGGCTGAGGGGAAGGCGGGGTGGGCGTTTCTGATGAAATCTAGAGATCTCATCAGACGACTGAAAGGAGAACAACAGTGGATGGCTAAGATGAAGCACCCTAGAGAAGATCAAATGGCGTAGAAAGGTGGTAGGTTGCGCGAGGAGAGGTGTCTACTTGATAGCTGTAGAGAGCGCCACATGGCGACTCCAGAAAAATCAAAAATTTAAACAATATAGAAAATACAAAAAGAAATAGTAGGAGGCTGAATCAATAAAAAGTCAAAACAAGAAAGTTGATCTCGATGAGATCTACAAGTTTTAAGTTGGTAAAAAATCTAAAAGATGTCATTTGTATAATGAAGAATTTTTGCAAGTATTTTTAATGCCTTAAAAACACTTATTTTTTGGTTTTTGTATTTTTTGTCTTTTTAATTTTTTTGAGACCAGAAAAATTATATACAAGAATTATCCTAATTTTTAGGGAATAAAATAGAAAAACAAAGAAAATGTTTGTAATAAATATAATAAAATAAATGTTAGCTTTATTTATAGGGGATTGATTTATTCACAAAGATGTGGAATTAATGAAGATTTCTCATTAGGTTATTATTTTTCAAGGATGAAAATATAGAATAATGGTGATACAGCAGGGATTCATTACCTTGCTTGATTGATTTATTTCTCTTGTGGGTTAATTGTTGATTGACCTTCAAGCTGTGTGTACGATCGCCTCAGCGACATTATATCTTTGCTTCTCAGTGAGGATCCTTTTTTATACCCTCGCAGAATCCGAGTCATCAATAGGTTAGTCTAATTTTGGATCTTTAGTTAGTTGGAGCTTGAGGCTCCAACTCAAAATCATTATGATTTACTTGTCTATGACCCACCATTTTACCTCATCTTTCATCCCCATAGCATTCTCCATCAGACCCCTTTGTTTCCCCCTCGATTCTATACGAATCGAGTTCCATCGAAGCTTGATACCCTCCTCCACCTAGAGCTTCATCGTCTCATCACTCCATCGTGTGTATACCTTAAATCCTTGGTCGAGACTCTTCGTCTCAAGCAGAGTGACATTTTCATGCAGGTAGCATGCCTTGAGGACCACGTAGAGCCGAATCAAACCCCCATTTAAAGCCCTAGGTCGTGAAGAACTGAAGGAGCCCCATGTCCCTACAGATGGGGCCAGCCCATTGAGATATACCAGCAGAAGAGGTCGTAGCCCAAGAAGGATTTGTGCTCACAAGCAAAGAGAATAGATGCTAGAGGTCGAAGGAATCCAAAATCAAAGTGAAAGCTAGGCTGCTGCTTGGGGTGTTTTTCGTGACACCCCAAAACTTTCAGATCAAGAACAATGACCTGGATCTTATTTGGACTACTCATTTCGAGGCGAACCGTCGCCTTCCATCGACATCAGATCCGCCTAAGTGAACCATATGGCGCACGTCGTTGGATGAAGGTACTTGAGTGGGTATATTACTAAATCTCTCCACTACTTTTTGGTTTTTATGTTTTGATCTTGTAAATATTAAGGAACACGTCAATGGTAGGGTAATATTTACAAGGACCCCCTGAACATTATTGTTATTTGCATAAAGGTCCTCTGTCAGCTCAACTCACGTGCCCCGCGTGTGAGGTGCTGGGATTTTTGCAGATATACCCAATCAATGTTTATGTATTATTTTTAGTATCAAAACTTGTATTATCATTGGGAAATTTACAGACGGAACCTTGCGCGTTATTTTTATTGCAAATATACCATGCCAGCTTGTATCTTTATTTATTGTGTATTACTTTTTATTAATAGCTCCAGTGCCTTAAAAATCTTAGGAAAATTGCAGAAGCCATAAATCATAGGGGTGCACATGGATCGGATTGGATCGGATTTTGGCTTAATCCGTGTCCAATCCATACATAACGGATTTTTTATTATTCCAGTCCAATCCAATCCATTAAACATGCAAATCCAATCCAATCCAATCCATCGGACTACGGATTGGATCGGATTGGTTCGGATTTTTAATGCTCACCTAATCTATGATTAAGTTTGTAGCATAATCGAACTCGACGTTCGAATCATGGTTCTAAATTTGAGATTATGTATAAATGTAAAGAAAAGAATAGTTAATTTTTGGAAATCAATTTGACTTATTTTTTTTGAAAAGCAAAAACATATATGCTTGTTATGAATTTATTACAACCGATCATTGTAAAACTAAATAAAAATAACATACTTGTGATCCGTAGAAATCATAAAAGAATCATATTGACTTTGAATAAAATTGCAAGTTTGTATATATCAAATAGGAACTACAACTAGATAACTATGCATGCGCAAGGAAGATCTGGCTGCGCATGCACACAACTAGGACAAGGACAACATCCGGTGGAGATATGTGTGTACCTGAGGGTGGAGATGTGTGTGACGCAGGTGAGTGTTTTGTTTGTTATGGGTCCCGAGTGGGTTTAGGTTTATGTATTATTATTTTTAGAAGTTTGTTTCGTTTGAAAAATTGGAAGGGCCTAAGGGTTCGTTTGGTTGCAGGGTTGAGCAGTGTTGGGTTGGTTTGGTTGGACTGGGTGAATAGTAAACTGTGAGGAGGGGGTACCCCTGTGAATAGTACCCCAACCCAACCCAACCTTGTCCAACCCTGCAACCAAACGAACCCTAAAGGACATTGCAGGTAGGTATTACTTTTTTATAAACCAATTAGTAGGGTGAGATAAGGGGTTTTCCAGCAAGTTGTATGTAGTAAAACTAGAATTGGAATATGTTTAAGTTATAAAGAGACTAGCTTGGATATTTACACATAGCTTTCAAATAAAATGTAAAATATAATGTGTTTTATTGAGAATAAATAAAGTAGTATATATTATTATTTATTAACGGATTAACGGATTGGATCGGATTGGATTTTGATAATAATCCGATCCAATCCATAAATGAACGGATTTATAAAATTCCAACCCGATCCGATCCATTAAACTTATAAATCCAAACCGATCCAATCCAATGACAACGGATTGGATCGGATTGTGGATTTTATCTGATCCATGTGCACCCCTAATAAATCATGTTGATGCATGCTCATATTTTTATTTATGCTTTTATTATATTTTTCTCATTTTCTAAAAATCAAATAGAAGTCATATATTCCTAATTTATATATTAAAATCTAGAAAAATAATAAAAGCAACTTTAAAAATTCCAAAAAAAAGTATATTTATTAACATATCTTCTAAGTCCAAACCAAAAATCACAAAAATATAAAAAAATACTAAAAATCACAAAACTCTAAAAGCCTATAAAAATTGGTAAAATTTTCACAAATCCAAAAAATATTTTTTCTTCTATATTTTTTCTTTATATTATATAGTATAAATTAAAGTTATTTTGAGAAATTTTGAACCTATTGTCTATTTTTAATACCCAAAACAATTCAGCCTATTTATTATATTTGTTGTTTTGATATATTAAATAAATTAAAAGTACATAAAAATTAGCAAATATATATATAATCTCAAAAATAGAGAAAAATATTAAAATGTTAAAATAAGGTTGCCCCCACACCCATTTTCTCTTATTTTTTATTCTTTTTGAAAAATGCTTCTTTGGATTTTCATCGCTATACCTATTATGCCATTCAAATTTCGTGTGAAGTATAGACTCCTACGACCTCCATCTAGACGGGGTCGATTTCAACAATTCTGTGACCGCTAATAAATGACTATTTAGATGGATGTTGTAGGAGTCTCTATTTTCCACAAAACATGAATGGCGAAATATAAGAATATTGTGATGAATTTCCACATAAGTATTTTTCAAAATAAATAAAAAAATGGGGAAATGAGGTAGGGGAAGCCAAATTAGCTCCTCCAAGGGTATCTCCATTTTCCCATATTAAAAACATAAAAATATTCTATTTTTAGAATTTTAAGTCTATTTAGCTATATTTTAAATTATCATATATATAATCAATAATACTTATATACTTATGATTATTACTTATAAATATTTATTATGTATTAAAAATCCTTAAAAATAAAAAGGAATGTTTTTTATATACATGTTTATATATTTATTATATATCCTCTGTATATATAATACCTATATTATCATTATTATTATATATACCTATATATTATAACTTTGAAAAAAAGAAACTAAAAATTTGTAAAATTAAAAAGAAAAAATATAAAATATAAAAATATAAAAATGTAAAACAATTAAAAATACATAAAAAAATAAATATAATTAAAAATATACAAAAAATAAAAATACAAAAAATATATAAATAATTATTATGAATGCTTAATTATTAATAATTACACTTACCCCTCATTCTCTCAGTGGTTCGACCCCTATACTTGCTGACTATATACCTCTTTTGTAGGGTATAATAAATTTCACCTCGCACTAGTTTTCATTGTTTAAAGCATGTCTTGAGTTGATTGTTGTCTTAATTGATTGTTCATGTGTCGAGTGTCGAGAGAGGGTTGATACAATGATTGTCGAATTTTACTTTTCGGACACTGTATGCTTTCCAAGATCGGACGTTAGGTACCTCTGTTCAGTCAGTTAGACAGAGCAGCGATAAGAGCTCGAGGATAGATAGATCAGAGCGGGTCAGAGGAATCGAGGAAGTCCTAGTCGTGACTTGTGAGGAATCAAAACTTGGAAGGGTATGGGATGGTGGCCTGATGGGAGGTTAGTTGCGGCCTTTCCACATAAAAACAAAGTTTCCAATCGGGTACCCTAGGTTTCCATCGGGGTTTTCCATCTGGTCACCGTAGTTGATCGGATCAGTGCTCATGGGTACCCAAATCGAAGATTTCTCGTGTACATGTGAACTTAGGGTTCAAATAACCGGGTCAGGTCGGTACCCATTTGACACGAATATTTTGAACACCCCTACTTATCATTGTTAAATAGAAATGATTTAAGAAAAAAAATCAATGGATAATTATTTATTACAAGATGTCTTGTTAGCAATATATCAAGGAAAATAATTTTTCCTGCAGATTTAAAATAAAACAACAAATAATATTCACTGTTATGAATTTAACATTGAAAGATTCCCATGAATATTAAATTTTTTGATGTAGATCAACGTTGTAGTGATTTCAGACATCGACTTCCATGATAACCTTCTTTTCTTGCCGACTCAATATCAGACAGACAATGGAATATCTTTTCTTCTAGAAAACCCACAAGTGAAGCAAATAAGTGCTATCCGGAATATTTTGAGAGGATTCACGGTAATTTCTTAAGAAAAACATACACGAACGAAATGGATAGAAAGGGTAGTCTGAAATCCGCACAACAAGTTGTGACATAATTTTACTGCAGGAACAACATTAGTAAAAAGCATATACATACACAAATGCATATTTATTTATTTATTTACCAAACACTGATAAAAAATACATATAACAAGATATTATGGCAGTATACATACACAAGCTATTATGGGCACACATGATAAGAAGAATAAATGAAAGATACGCATGACATCAATCACCAGTATGCAGCAGGTAGGACAAGAGATACATCGCTTGTTCTCGTTATTTGATTTGGCATATGAAGGTCTCTTGCGTTATCTGGGAATTCCTCAGTGGTATGGACCAGGACCCCCTCCACCGTATCCTCCACCGTATCCGCCACCGTATCCGCCATACCCCCAGCCAGGATGGAACCATGGATGGTACGGCCATGGATGGTACCATGGACGATACCATGGATTGAAGCCAGGATAGAACCACTTCCCATCTTTCAACTGTTCACCGTCATCATTCAGCAACCTCCTCGCATCGGTTGCCCAGATCACGAGAGCGCAGACCAACACAACCAGAAGAATTTTGGCACTCATGATGCTCAGGACGAGGTCTGTTGTGAAGGAATGGAATGCTGGGTGCCCTTTTATAGGCGCAAAGGATGGTAGCTCATATGTCTCACATCACCATTTATTCGCATCAGGCCATTACTGGTTTGTTAACAGTTGAGATGCCATTAAATTTTACAAGATATATATAAAAAGCAATCCTTTTCATTGAAGAAATCCAATCGCGACAGCCACGAGGAGTGAAGGATGAAGCCATCAGCCATGCATGAAGGTGTATGTATGCCAATCAAGGTGACATAATGCCCTTGCGTATTGGTGAACTTGGTCTTCCTTTAGAAGGGAAAGGGGAGTAGCCCACGTACCATAGATATGTTTGCAGACTAGAGTAGAGCAAGGACATAACTCAACAATAAGATCCCATAGTTAGTATTTTATATTGCAACATGGGAGATCCTTTTCATTGAAAAAGTCCAATCACGTTACACCCCATAAGTGAAAGGATTAAGGTAATGCATGTAGATCTAAGTCCACATGTTGCCTATTGGTGGACTTGGTCTTCTTTAAAACAAGAAGCATAGGTGATGAATCCTCGACCCACCTGACGATTGGAAACAGGAGTTGTCACCTCCGTCTCTGAGTAGCGCGCAACAGCGGGGAAGAAAGGTGGTCCAAAGGGTTTCAGGTTTGAATGAGAAAGTTGGGGGATATTTGAGGACGTTGACGAGCGGCTCCAAAGATCAAGGTAGATCGACAAAATTGATGGTAATCAGCCCAAGAAGAAGCATGGGCGTGTAAGAGGGTTAAACAAGGCATACAAGTCGCGAAGGATGTTACGCGAAATAGTGCAAGGGTTGGCCTTGAAAAAATCGAGAAAAGGAGTCAAAATCGACTTCTGACAAAGTCATAAGGTGAAGGACAGCCAGTTGACCGAGGTCAACATTGACTGCCACTTGGTTGGTCCACGTAGACCAACCAGGAAAAATCCCTGAAAAAATGTTTAAACATTCATTTAAAAATCGTAAATGATTTTATTATTTTTGAATTATAAAATGAAAAATATTTGTTATTTTATGATGTATTTTATTGTGTTTTTTTCTTATATTTATGAGATATAAAAAATACAAGTTGCCTTTTATGGATTGTACAGGTGTACATATCTATATATTTTAGTATTTTATTTTTATGGTGTGAATTTAATTTTTATAATTTTGTTTATTATTTTATATATTTATAAAATATTATGATACACTTAAATATATTTTTATTTTATTTTTCTGATGTATTTTGTACACTTAATAAAATAGAAATAGTAATTATAATATAGGTATCTTTACAGGTATTATACCTATGTATTCTATACATGTATTTTATTTTTGTGTTTTCATTGTATTTTTATTCCTATTTTAATGCACACATATATTATAAATAATATTTATAAAATCATAAAAATATAAAATTATTAAAATAATGAATAATAAATAAAATGAATATTTTAATCTGTATAAGTATAAAATAGGGGTCCAAAACTCAACTTTCAAACCGTATCTCCGTAAAATACGAAACAACCTTCATTAAATAGCCTATTGAAAATTATATACAATTAAAGGTGATTTTGGCATGTTTCAAGTTTTTATTTGAGAGATACAGGTGTGGGAAGTTGGGATTCTGGAATCTTATTCAGGTCATAACTTTTTATCTATACAGTATTTTTGAGTGAAATCAATTTTGTATTTTTCTTTATTAAATTATCTACAACTTTCATATACACAATTTATTTATGGGATAATTACACCCATAACCCTGAGTAATTCCTCAATCTCAATCATAACCCTGTATAATCGCGAATTACATTCAGGACCCTGAATAATTGTACCGTCTTACACCTATAACCTTCCGTTACTTTACTTTGTTAACTCAACCAGATGATTGAGTTAATCTAACCTATCAACGATCTAACGGCTTGAATTTAATCTAAATAAAAAACTTGTATCCTGTCTCTTTCTCTTGATCCATCCATCGCTGACTTTTGACGAAGGACAAAATCTGACGAGCTCGCATGCTGCGGCGGGCCTGCAGGCGGGCGGGTGCAGAGGAGGGAAGCACCAAGGGAGGCTTGCTGGTCGGTCGAAGAGGGAGGGGTCGGTTGCAGGGACGAGGGGTGGGTTGGGGGGGACCCGTTGCAGAGGATGAAGGGAGCTTTGCAGGACGGCGGAGCCAGGGGAGCTTTGCAGGACGGCGGCGCGGTCTTCGAGCGGAAGGGGCGGAGGCCTGGGGGGTGCTCTGAGGCTGTCAGGGGATCGGGTTGGGGGGCTTCGTGCGGCGGCAGGAGGGGGGGTATGCGGGGCTGGGTGGTGGAGTCGTTGAGGAGGTGGCGGGGGTGTTGCAGAGGTTCGACCGGTTGGGGGGGTGGGGTGGGTACTCGGGGATGGGTGTAGGTGGGGGGGAGGGGTATACGGGGTTGGGTGGGGGAGTCGCTGAGAATGTTGCAGAGGTTCAACCGGTGGGGGAGAGGGGTGGGTACTCGGGGATGGGTGGGGGGCGGGAGGGGGTTGCAGAGGTTCGACCGGTGGGGGAGAGGGGTGGGTACTCGGGGATGGGTGAGGGTGGGGGGAGGGGTATGCGGGGTTGGGTGGGGGAGTCGTTGAGGAGGTGGCGAGGGGGAGGGGGGGAGTCGCTGAGGTTCAACCGGTGGGGGAGAGGGGTGGGTACTCGGGGATGGGGGTTGCAGAGGTTCGACTGGTGGGGGAGGTGGGTACACGGGGATGCGTGGGCGTTGTAGAGAGTTCGACCGGTGGGAGTGGGTACGTGGGGATGGGTTGGGAGCTGACCGGTGGGGGTGGTGCAGAGGTTCGACCGGTGTGGTGGGGGGTTTCGACCGGTGGGGGGGAGGGGAGGTTCGACTGTCGGCTGGCAGGGGTTTGCAGAGGACGGCGACTGGGGGGTGCAGAGGTCGACGAAGATAAAGGGCTTGCAGAGGGTTCGATCGGGGGACTGCAGAGGTCGACGGCAGGGGGACGGGGGTCATCGATCTTGCAGGCAGGGGAGGTGTCCGGTGGGGTCTGTGAAGCTTGCAGAGGCTTGCGCGGTGGTGACCTTACTGGAGGCGGAGGCTCTTGCCGGCGACGAGGTCGGCTGCCAGTCCATGGAAAGTGATGGAGAGACACCATGGCATGATTTGTAAATAAAAATGACTATTAAGGACAATTTTGTCTTTTTTAATGGAAACCGTCAAATATAACGGGTGTTTCAAACGGAACATAACTCAGGGTTATGTCATGTAAGAGTTAAGCATTACTCGGGGTTTCTCATGTAATTCACGATTATACAGGGTTATGATTGAGATTGAGGAATTACTCAGGGTTATGGGTGTAATTATCCCTTTATTTATTTGAGGTATAAAAAGAGGAACCAAAAATAGGTCCCAAAATGAATAAAGAATGAATTAAATGAAAGGGATTTTTATTGTATTTTGGCACTTATCTCCCCCTACTTTATTCCTTGTTGACCTAATCATCGAGATGCCTAGGTCTCGAGGTTTCGGGTCAAAAAATATTTACAATATTTTATTCTTTTTCTTTTCTTTTCTTTATTCTATAATTTTAGCTTTAAAAACAGTGTTTTATACAATATTTACAGAAATATGCTAAAATGCAAGAATTAACAGTATTTACACGCATTTACTAAGGTTTTTAAGGCCAAAATGATAGAATAAAGATGATGAAATGTGGATTCATCATCCCCCTATACTTGCCTTTGTTAGTCTTTAGCAAACACTTATGCAATAAGTGTAGAAAGAAAAACAAAGAAAAGAAAAAGAAAAAAGACAGATTAAGTTTAATTATCAAACTTGTCTTCACAAAATCAAAGTTTGGAGCTTAAGTCGGACCTTTGGAATTTTAGTACAGGCGGAACCTTAATGCAAAACATATTTGAAATCCGACAGCCTTCGAGAATCCCAAAACTCAACTCAAGTCTCCTTAATAGCCAGGTCAGAAATATCTCAACTCATACGCAAACCCTTACGACTATGAATCTGACTCGTACAATGTAAGTGATAGTGGCTCTCCCCAACTAGAATGACAAAGAGACTGACTTCTCCAGTATGACAACCCAATGATTCCCCAATCCAATAACTCCTTCCTCGAGGAGCGGGGTATTCCCTTCTAAGTTGAAGTGGCAACCGGCTCAAGAGGAGGGGGTGAAGAGATGAATGGAAGGTAGTCAGTGTAGCTACCTATCCTAAGATGCAAGACCAGTGTAGTTAAGTCATTCAGCTGCAGGCTCACATGATTTGACTTTGAAGCTCAAGCTTGCTTATTGGCTGTACAACATATGTACACTCCGGCATGCATTTTTTTGTACAGGCTTGTCCACTTTTTTGGAGTTTTTTTAAT
Organism: Ottelia alismoides; assembly: GCA_037367405.1. Taxonomy (NCBI): domain Eukaryota; kingdom Viridiplantae; phylum Streptophyta; class Magnoliopsida; order Alismatales; family Hydrocharitaceae; genus Ottelia; species Ottelia alismoides. Next base: position 419,645 of record JAZKJV010003208.1, read on the forward strand.
ACTATATACAACAAGAATTACATAGGGAGTTTTTCCTCTTGATCCAGTACACTATCCCTCTTCTGAAGCTTTATTGCAACCGATACTCTCCTGTCTTTAGAATTCCTCATCACTGGACAGGTTTGGGTGCACTTCCCTCCCTAGAGGAGGACAAGTGTTTCCACTTGTATGCGTCTCATACCGGCAAATCCAACCCCCTCACCACTCCAAGTGAGTTGAGCCATGTGAAAGGTGCAAGTGTCCAAGTTAGGTCATTATCAACAAGAGTCGTGCGTATGTTCCGAAATACTCTACTTAGGCAGTCAAGAAGCCATTGAACTAAGTCTCGTGATCCTCAAAGAATTAAGTCAACTAGGCCTGAAGTACCTCAATTCCAGTTCCTATAAGGTTCCTATTATTAGATAGATTTTAAGGTCCAACCAAGCTCCAACCTCCGGATTTTATTTAGACTTGTTCAACTATCAAACCCAATCCGAAAAATGCTAATGCCATGCAAATGCTATATAGAAAATGTAGAAAATATTGTTGTGATGCAATTTTTCAAAGTTTTTGAACTTTTTATGAATTTTTTAAATATGATGCACATGCATTTTTTGTATTTTTCAAAAATATTTTTCAAATGTTTTTGGATTTGAGTTTTACAAATGTTTTTCGGATTTTTTGAAAAATAAAAAGATTTCGGATAAAAGCTAGGTACAAATATTTACATGGGGATGCAACTTATATTTACAAGAAGTAGAATTTAAGAATTTAGAAGGGTAAGTGGTCAATTTTATAAATATATATAGTGAATTTTGGTGTGATGTATCTATTCCTCAAACTTATTTGAAAAGGTTTTTCAAACAATTTTGAAAACTATAGTCCGAAATAATTTTTACAAATAATTTTACAAACATGTACACACATTTGAAAATCATTTTGCAAAGGTTCTTCAAACAGTATAGATAGATTTTTCAAAATATTTTTGCAACCATTTTTGAATCATTTGCAAATAGTTCTTCAAACATTTTATTTCACACAAAGAAAATAATTTTTCCAAAACAAAATATTTTACAAAGGTTAAAAACATGTAACAAAATATTTTCAAAATAGTTTTCAAAAGATAAAGATTTTCAAACTATTTTTCAAACATTTTGCAAAAAAACATTTTCACATGATTTATTAATCAGTAAATACAAAAAGAATTTAAGGAATAAAACATCTTTTTATTAAGTTTTTTTAAATGAATTTTAAAGAATTATTAGCCATAATATTAAGAAAATACGGAAGTACGAGTTATGGCTAAAGTATACACGCAGCATATACAACCCCCCTATACTTAGCTTGAGCTATGTCCTCATAGACCGGAGAGAAAAGAGAAGACATAACTCGTACTGAGTATAAACAAGTCTAAAGAATAACGAACAAATGAAGGAATGAACGAATGAGAAGTTGACCGTCCCCCTATACTTAGGATCAAATAATCCTAAGTATAGCGTACTGTACACAAAGCAGGGAGGGTCAAGGGTGGGAATGAGCAAATCGTACTTAGATTGTCTCCCCCTATAATTTGGGTAAGATATCCCTAAGAATAGACAAGAAGAGGAGACAATGGAGAGGATCAAATAATAGAGAAACTCGTGGTGCACACCCCCTATACTTAGGACAAAGTACGTCCTAAGTATAGAAGACTGTCAACAAAGGGCGACACCTTTTTTGGTAGAAAACGAAGATAGAAAAGGAAAAGAAGAAAAGAAGAAAAGAGATCTGAAGATGGAAGAAGATAGAGAAGGATGTACACATCACTCCCCCTATACTTAGGTTTAAAGAAGCCCTAAGTATAGGCAACAATAGGAGTAATGAAACGGATTGATGAATGAACACTCGGCTCATCCACCCCCTATACTTAGGACAAAGTATGTCTTAAGCAAGGCAAACATGAGAATGGGTGGATGAGCAATACGGGAGATGGACAGAGATAGACGAGTGAGAATATACAACAGAGATGGATGTACACAGGATCAAGAAGGTAGAAAGCCAACCTTCTTGTGGGACCACTAAGGAATGGATCTGGTATGGTGCAGGTCGACATTGGGGTCCACAGTGGACGGAAGCCGAGTAGGGTCGACATGGTGTAGGTCCTCAGTGGTGTCAAATCGGAAAGGCATGAACTGGTCAAGGGAAGTAGTATGGCTAGGTTCGCCCTTGGGGGTCTCGTCGATATCGAAGTGAAAAGGAAGAAACTCATCGTCAGTGAAAGAAGTAAAGTCAGAGTCGTCCTGCGAGGTCTCGTCCAGGTCAAAACCAAAAGGAACGAAATCATCAGTGGAAGTAGTCGAACTCAGTTCGTCCTCAAGAATCTTAACCGGATCATCTTTTTCATCAAAAGGACCGAATTTTTGAAAATAAGCGTTAAGATCATAACCGGCCTCAATCATAACCACTTTTGAGTTACCAGGACCGGACTTATCAGTGGAAGTAGTCAAACCAGGTCCGTCATGTCTAGTCTTGGTGTCTGCCCTCCGCTCTATGGTATCAATCATGCAAATCCCACGGATTTCATCAACACATCGCCACACACCAGAAGGAGGAACTTTGAGGTCTATGCTTTACGAGTCGTCCCCCTTTCGGAGGATTTCTCGGGTCTCATCAACGGTCATAAATCAAACGTCTCTAATATCATCATATAGGTCATAGGCCTCGGTGTCAGCTAGAATCGGTGAAGGTGCATCAGGTGCAGGTCTCTGCTCGGTAGTGGATGCGGTGATGGTCACCTTGCTCTCGTCAACAGGACGGAAGTGAATCTCTACTGATCCATAGTCAATAACGACCCTCACAGAGGTGAGGAATGGTCGCCCCAAGATGATTGAAGAGGGCTCCCCGGTGGAGGTCTACATGGGCAATACGACAAAATCAACATTGTATCTAGTGCCCTGAATCGAAATGACAGCGTTTTCTAGGATACCCTTTGGCCTCTTTATTAATCCATTAGCAAACTGAACGATTATCCTGGTCTTCTTTAGAGGCCCTAAGTGAAGAGACTGTACCAGCGAGAAGGGTAAGATGCTAATCGAAGCACCGCCATCTAGGAGAGTGTGATCACAAGTATGGTCAGAGATGGTGCAGCTAATGAAAGGTGTGGCTGTGTTCCTCTTCCTAGGAATGGGATGGTGTGTGATGGCGTGGGTAGTGGCCATGGTCAAGATATGATGCTCAGATATGCTCCTCCACTTTCTCTTCTTGGGAAGAGGAGCAGATAATTGGGTCATGGCCTGCTAAGTGGGGCTTGGATGATCTCATGAATAGTGGCCACCACTTCGGGTTCAATCAACATTTTTTTGAATTTTTGGACCTCCTCCATACAAGGGAGAAGGTCGGAATCAGCATGTACACGAGGCATGCCAAGAGCAGTCTGTACAGTGGCATCCTCAGGGTGAAAGGTGGGACGCGGTCTGAGACCATGTGTGGTCAAATGATTGGGAAATTGGCCCCTCTCCTCAAAAGTTGGCTCGATCGTGCAGCTCCCAAAATCTTTTTGTGTTTTTATATTTTTCTCATTTTTTTGTGTTTTGGGCGATTGCTATCTCCCATGATCACCCACAAGGAAATCCGTAACCTCGACGAATGGAGCGTTAATATGATTTTTCCTCAAGATAGCATGATCATCATTCATCGAATTAATGTGCTCTATCATTCGATTCAAGATAGCACTCATGGAGATCGAGGGAGGTGACTCCCACAGATCAATCTCGGGTGGAAGTGAAGGTGGAGGTTGTGAAGGTGGAGGTGGATAATATGAAGGTAGAGGTGGATAGAAATCCGAGGTATGATAATGTGGTTGAGGCGGGTATGTACAAAAATCAGAAAAAGTAGGAGGAGGGTCCTCCTGGTAAAAGGGAGGTGGATCGTCTGGAGTGAACGAGGGATCTGTAAAGTCCGGATAGAAAACGCTCCAGGGGTCCATCTCGAAAACAAAATGAAACGATTGGGAGAACACGAAGGTCAAGTCAAGAGAAGTGAGAAGAAGGTGAAAATGTGCAGAAGCAATCTAGGATACACAATCACAAGCAAACTCACACAATACAAACCCTCAATTCACCTACTTAACTCGGTAGAGATCGAAAAGTCGATCTTTTTATCTTGTCTTTTTTAGAGTTAGGTGAGAAGTCAAAGAGTTGCACACACACTAAGAGGCTGAATAGGATTTGGGCACTAGTCCTTAGGGTGTGCGCGAGCAAGTAAAAGCGAAGACAATGAGGGGATTACTCGCCCCAAGACAATGTCTTCCTTTTTGATCGATTTTAGGGTCGAGTAATTTTAATAGTCCCAATTTGATTGATTATCACTTTTTTTGATTTTTTAGTGAGAATGCACGCGCCTAATGAGGAATCAATTCCTTTAAGGACCTAGGTTGGCAAAACCAAAGGGGGAGGCGGAAAAAGCAATGCAAGCAGTAAAATGATGATGGATGCTAACGCATAAATGCTCACCTTGCCTCCAGCACTCTACATGCAAGGATGCTCAGCAGAATTGAAACCTAATCTATATGTAAATGCAAGCCAATGAAATCTCCCTAGGATGAGAAGCTGCTATTAGCGTGAAGCGCGATTTTCAAGATTTGACTAGATCAAAACGTATACTATAGGTGCATGCAATGGTGATTTAGGTGTTTGGACCTAATACTATCGCCAAGCAGATCCTAAAGCTAAGGGCTCAATCACACAAAAATAAGGAAAACAAAATCGGAAAACAAATGAAAAAGAATGCGAAGAAAACACGAGAAAAGCGTGATGAGCCCCCCAAGTGTACAAACACCTGGAAATTAGGCCCGAGAGTCCAAAGATCGAGTACCTGTATTATTATAATAATAGAGGGTCTCTCACTCACTTCAAATTACACAAATAAATATAAGAAAATAAAATTCTACAACTAAATATGGAGCTCGATCTTCAAAAATCCCTAAGTCTCCTTTGGTGCAAGGCGAGCAAGCTGCAGCCGGCTCACGTTGGTGCCCAGGCGCCTAGGGTAGAGCACCTCCCTCGATCCATGGTTACTCGCATAAAGTCAACAAAGAGATGGGTTAGACAGCTTAGACAGATATATCAAAAATAAAGAAAATAAGTGAAGCACAAAAACATGCAAATAATCAAAATCAACAAAGAAAACCGATCTACGCGTTGTTGCTCCCCGACAATGGTGCCATTAGATTAACACAGATTTATCAGGGTCTAAATGTGTCTCAGACAAGGCGGAGACAAAGTCGCTGTGGCGACCCTTAATAAACCCGTATCAAGTCAACAATTAACCCACAACATAAATCAAACAATGAAAAGCGATGTGGAGTTCAAATTTATTATAACTATACAATGAATGTGTATAGTTCAAGCAAGTAGAGTGTCAAACACAGAAAGCAAATAGGATAGATCGGGCAATCAAGCTCAAAAGTGAAAGTGATCAAATGTCTACAAATGTGCTGTTTTTTGTGGGTTTTTAATTTTTAATTTTTTATTTAATTTTTTTATATTTTGATTTTTAATTTCTGATTTTGTATTTTCTTTTCATATTTTATTTTTTTATATTCTTCTTTTCTTTTAATTAAATAAGTACACAATAAAAGAAAAGCAAGATAATATATTTATAAAAAGAGGTAAAAATAGTCAAACTTCAGGAAATAAAATCTTTTTGTGCTTTCAATATTTTCTAGTGTTTTTGTGATTTTTATATATTTTTCTAATTTTTTTTGGTATTTTTTAAGGTAAAAATACTGAAAACAGTGAATAAACTGATAATTCAAAATTAAAATGAGGATGAAAAATAGTAAACAGAATCCAAAATTCCTCAAATTAATTTTAAAACAAGGATAATAAAATGAAGAAAATTCAGGAACATAGATTGTATTTTTAGGATTTTTCTGAAATTTTTGAGATTTTTATGAAATTTTAAGGGGTTTTGTTATTTTTTGGGGTTTTCTTTTTAATTTTTTTAATGATTTTTGGTCTGAAGTTAAAACACATAGAAACACACAAAATAAGATTTTTTTGGAATTTTTCAAGGGGTTTTGATCTTTCTATGTATTTTCTAATGCAAACTGAGCTGAAAATGCATGTTTTTTTATTTTTATAAATAGGAAAATGCAATAAATATGTAAAATAAAAATATGGATGAAAGAGCAACTAAATATGAAGCCATGGTATTTTTTTGGGAAGTTTTACGATTTTATAGATGCATGAAATAAAGGCAAAAAACAAAGAGAAAAATCAACACTGGCGGGGGTATTTTTGTAAATATCCAGAAGTCTAGGAGGTCAGTTGCAATTTTTCCAAAAAATTATAAGTAATTAACAAAGTTTTCGGACCAATCACAAATATCCAAACATCTAGTTGTACAAGTGCAAAAATCCCAGACCTCACGTGCACACGTACGCGCGCTTGGGGAGGACTTGAAAGCAAATACAAAAAAACTCTGGGGGTTGTTTTGCAAAATATCCAAAAATATCACACGTAATAAAAAAAATTCCCGGACTTAAATGAAATAAAGAAACCCACAGGGGGTTCTTGCAAAATGTCCATCACCCCACGTGCACGAGTCACGTGAGGTGACGTGGACATGGACCTGTTTGCAAATACTCAAAGTATGGGGGTCTAAATGCAATTAATACAAAACTTTAAAAGCTGCAAATGAATGTTTCTGTGCTAATAAATAAATAGACAAAATGACGGGGGTTTAAGTGCAAAATACCCACGCCTGGGCGATCCGACGGCGTACATCCCTTCACTTGACACGTGGCAGCATGTGGACGGGCGATGGCGGTTCGTGATCGACGACCGTGATTAGATCCTCCGATCTTGATTGAACGGTGAAGGCGCGTGAAGATCTGACGGTGGTTGTGCGACCGGGGCTCCGGCCAAGATCCAACGGCTGGCAGCCTAGGTCGAAGAACATGGAAGAAGGCCGGCGAAGGCGATCTTCCCCGACCTCGATCTCGGCTCCCGGCGACGCTTCCGAGCTCAAGGATGGCCGGGTGGCTTCCTGGGGTCCTCCTCTCTCTCCTGGATGCTCCAAAAATCTCCGACGGTGGACGGAGTCCTCGCGAGGGCTCGGCGGAGTTGGAGAGCTCCTAGATCCTCCGGCGAGGCTCCAAAGTGAGCCACGGGCTCTTCTTTGATGCGTAAGACCTGCAAAAAGGGTTAGACCGCCGAGGGAAAAATGCCTCGATGGTCGGTGGGGCGAATGGATGCTGGGAACGGTGAAGATGAAGTGGTGGCCGGAGCGAGCTCCAGCGAGGTAGTCGATGAGGTGATCTAACGGATGAAAAGCGAATCTAACGACGAGATATTGATCCTAGGACTACGGTGAACGAAAAGAGTAAAAGAAAATAAAGAAAAACAAGGTGCCTCGATGGTGAATCACCTGAGGAAGGAACCTCGACGGTACATCTTGCCGGAGGTGGTGGAGACCGCCTCGATGCCTCCTCGACCCGCCTAACGATGGGGAACAGGTGTTGTCACCTCCGTCTCCGAGTAGCGCGCAACAGCGAGGAAGAAAGGTGGTCCAAAGGGGTTCATGTTTGAATGAGAAAGTTGGGGATATTTGAGGGCATTGACGAGCAGCTCCAAAGATCAAGGTAGATCGACAAAATCGATGGTGATCAGCCTAAGAAGAAGCATGGGCGTATAAGAGGGTTAAACGTGGCATAAAAGTCGCGAAGGATGTTACGCAAAATAGTGCAAGGGTTGGCCTCGAAAAAATCAAGAAAAGGAGTCAAAATCGACTTCGGACAGAGTCACAGGGTGAAGGACAGCCAGTTGACCGAGGTCAACATTGACTGCCACCTGGTTGGTCCACGTGGACCAACCAGGAAAAAGCCTTGAAAAAGGTTTAAAAATTCATTTAAAAACCGTAATGGATTTTATTATTTTTGGATTATAAAATGAAAAATATTTGTTATTTTATGATGTATTTTATTGTGAATTTTATTTATTTTTATGAGGTATAAAAAATACAAGTTGCCTTTTATGGCTTGTATACGTATACAAATCTATATATTTTAGTATTTTATTTTTATATTGTGTATTTAATTTTAATTTATTTTGTTTATTATTTTATATATTTATAAAATATTTTTATACACTTAAATATATTTTTATTTTATTTTTCTGATGTATTTTGTACACTTACTAAAATAGAAATAATAATTATATATGTATCTTTACAGGTATTATACCTATGTATTCTATACATGTATTTTATTTTTGTGTTTTTTTGTGTTTTTATTCCTGTTTTGATGCATACATATATTGTAAATAATATTAACAAAATTATAAAAATATAAAATTATTAAAATAATGAATAATAAATAAAATGAATATTTTTATCTGTACAAGTATACAATAGGGGTCCAAAATTCAACTTTCAAATCGTAGCTCCGTAAAATACGAAACTACATTCATTAAATAGCTTATTGAAAATTATATACAATTAAAAGTGATTTTGGCGCGTTTCGAGTTTTTATTTGAGAGACATAGGTCTGGGAAGTTGGGATTATGGAATCTTATTCAGGTCATAACTTTTTATCTATATAGTATTTTTGAGTGAAATCAATTTTTTATTTTTCTTTATTCAGTTCTCTACAACTTTCATGTGCAAAGTTTCTTTATTTGAGGTATAAAAAGTGGAACTAAAAATAGGTTCCAAAATGAATAAAGAATGAATTAAATGAAAGGGATTTTTATTGAATTTTGGCCCTTATCTCCCCCTACTTTATTCCTTGTCGACCTAGTCATCGAGATGCCTAGGTCTCGGGGTTTCGGGTCATAAAATATTTACAATATTTTATTATTTTTCTTTTCTTTTCTTTATTCTATAATTTTGGCTTTAAAATAGTGTTTTATACAATATTTACACAAATATGCATTAATGATAAAATGCATAAATTAACAGTATTTACACGCATTTACTAGGGTTTTTAAGGCTGAAATGATAGAATAAAGATGATGAAATGTGGATTCATCAGTATGAGCTGCTTTCTTTAGCTTTTCTTATTGCATTTCAATTTTGCATCCTAGTTTAGATCTTGATTTATTTAATTAGCCAATAGGTGAAGAATCTCTATTTCATCGAATTTAGTCTTTCATTTTGACCCTTAAACCCCTAGCTAAATGCATGTAAATAGCATTATTTTGCATATATTAACATTAATTATTTACTGTAGAAATATTGCATAAAATACATTATTTAAAGCCAAAATAAAAGAATAAAGAAAAAAAAGAAAAAGAAATAAAAGGCCAAATGTATTTTATGACCTTAAACCCCGAGACCTAAACATCATGACGACTGGGTTGACAAGGAATAAACTAGTGGGAGATAAGGGTCAAAAACACAATAAAAACCTAATTAATTTATTCTTCAACAATCCATTTATTATTTATGCCTCAACTAAAGAAATTTTGTACATCAAAGTTATAGATAAAAATACATAGAAAAATATATAATTGATTTTACATAAAAATAATACAAATTTTACATTCTACACTCAAAATAGAAGATCAAAATACAAATTTCCCGGACCCAAATCTTCTCCATATGGATTCAAAATGCACTAAAATCACTTTAATTATATATAGCTTTTTATTAGTGGTTTAACGAGATGGTTTCATTTATTTTTAAATTAAGATGCAAAAATTAGGTTTTGGACCTTGATTGTATAATATACTTGAATAACATACTCATTTTATTTTTTCATTTGTACAAATAAACTCAGAAAAATATTAAAAAATTTATTTGAGTGTATAAAAATATGTTATAAAAATATAAATTATGCGTATAAAATAATAAAGTAAGAAATACAAAATAAAAATAAAATGCACATAATACAGATAAAAATACATATAAATGGAATTCAAAAAAGTAACTTATAATAATTTAACTCGTAAAAATAAATAAAAATCATAGTAAAATACTACATAAAATAATAAACAATTTTATGTTTGAAATAAAAATTAATAAAATCATTTATTAATTTATTTTGAATTAAAAAATATTTATAGTTTTGTCGTATAATGGTCTTACATAAACAAATGGGAGCCCAGACTTCTTCGACTCGGGTCAACACCTTGGTCCATGTAGCCCTGACGTCTGTTAGAGTTTTTGACCTCATTTCTTCCATTTTTGGAGCTTAGTCATTACACCCATTTGGACCGATTTCTTCTTGACTTTTGCTCATGGATTGCTGCTCTTTCATACCGTGATCTCTCCTTGATCTGAGGATCCATCGATTGAGCTGTCACCTCAATCTAAGGTCGTCGAGTATAAGATATCACCTCCACCTTCCTCTCTTCCTTGATCCCTCTTCTACCGAGAAAACCCTAGCCTCGATCAAGTCTCTTGGTGACAGCAGGAGGATTCTCCAAGATTGAGCGGACTTCTTTGGTGCCAATTTGAGGTGGATCTGAGCTCGCGGGCCTGCTCTGTCGCAAGCTCTGCTTCCTAGTCCTCCTCGCTCCAGTGATCTTCTTTTCGAGCATTCTGTGATTCCTTATAATAATCGTATTTTAGGTTAATTTGGCATTGCTTTTTGTTCATAAAAATTAAAAAAAATCGACATTCGCCGGAGTTGGGCTCCAACGAACCTCCTTATTCTGTTTTTGACCACTCCGCTTATGCCATCACCACCATCATCTCCCTTTCATCTTGTGAACATTCTATCCACCTCCACTCACCATCATCTCCCTTTCATCTTGTGAACATTCTATCCACCTCCACTCCCCTTGATCTCGCACAAATCAAGGTGACGGATCTCACTCTCTGCCGCACCATCGGAGATCCTTTGCCTCGCTCCACAACCATCCATTCTATTCGTCAACACCCCAGGATCTTCACCTCCTTTTGTCTGATCTAACCATGCAGGTTAGAGGGTCCAAGAGCCTTTCGAGATGTGATTTTATTGATAAACGAAGCCTCCAGGAACTCATACCCCAAAGCGCCATCGATGAGCTCTATCTAGATTTTTTGAGGGGTCAGCCATCTCCGGGGAGGCTGCAGGAACACATAGAGCTACTCTGATGACTCCCAAGTGTTCGGAGACGCACGCAATGTTGAATCAAAGCTCGCGAAGCACGAGTTCTTCAGTTGTTCTTCATGATCCATCATAGTCACCTGATCAACACCGACAACCTAGATTGGACCATTGATGTCTGATCATCAGGAGCCCGCACCGTCGAATCCCTATTTGGGATCTATTCCTTGGCATCCCTCATCGAAGCATCATCGGCCACCGACACCTCGACACGTAGATAAGTGAAGTGTCGCTACCATCCAATCATGCTCGTAGGGGTACTTTTTCCCGATACCCTTGCACCTTTTGTATTTTATTTCAGTCCATAAACATTTATTCGTAGCGTAAAAAGTTTTGTAAAATTTACATCTCAACCCCTGTAATTTACACATTTGCATTTAGTCCAATCCACATCACCTCACATGCCCGTGCATAAGAGGGGACTGTGTTTTTTAACCTTAAGCCCATGGGTTTTTTGTATTTCGATTTATTCCTTGTTTTTGAATTAATAGTGTAATATTTTCTGGAAAAATTACATATGGCCCCCTATGCTTTGTATTAATTGCAGAAAACTCCCATATGGATATTGTTTTTTGAATATTTTTTGGAAAACTTGTAATATTAGCCCTAGATTTCTCTGAGGTGTACTACTATGGTCTAGAAACTTTAAATATTCACATATATGACCCTGCTAATATGTATTTTATTTTTTTTCGATTTTATTTTGTTAAAAAACTCTATGTCTCTAAAAATTCATAGAAAATTTCTATAAATTTCTGACATATATATAAATCACATATTTTTTGTTAGGTATTTTAAGTTATTTCTATTTATTAAAAATAAAAATCAAGCTATTTATCCCTGTATGTATTTAAAAATAAAAAATATAAAAATGATCTGAGAAATTACAAAAAAATTAGATTGTGTTTGTTATTGTATTTTGAGCCTACGACCAAAACTCCCTAAAATAGTTTTGAAAAATTATAAAAAATTCTTTAAAATCCCAAAAATATCCATTTCTATTTCTGAATATTATCTATGGTATTTATTATATATTAAAAATAGTTTTGAAAAATTTGAAGATTTTTGCTATTTTTAATTTCCAAAACAATTCAGCCTATTTATTTTATTCATTGTTTTGCTTTATTTATTTAACTAAAAATATAAAAAATAGTAAAATTATACAAAATATATCAAAAATAGAGAAAATATAAAAAAGCCAAATCATTTTATTTTTTGAATTTTGAGTACTCAAAGCTATATTTATAAATATAAAAGCTATCTCGAGTAATATATTTATATATACTTTCATTATCATTATTAATTGTTATAAAAATTAAACAGCTACTCTAGGTGGAATGTTTTTATGTGGCGCTAACGATTCAATAACTATCTCTGTAGCTCCAGAATGTTTCAGTTTATGTTCTTACCTATTATCTGGATATGCCAAGAGAGATGTACAGTCTAATGAGGCTACTACGAAATAATTACTCATGGGCGGGGCAAGCTCTTCTATTCTGGTTCATGGCTTCTCTTGGCTATATGGTTTATTCGGGGAAGATCGAGATTCAAGAAATAGTGAATGGTCTTATCAATAAACATAAAAATTCAAAAAGAATAAATATTTAAAAACCCATAAAAATTCAAAATACTCGAAATGCTCAAAATATTTTTCTTGTCTACTTTTAGCCAATTTTCATTGTCTATTCTCCGTTGTTCTTTGAGTTCGACCCCTATTGTACTTGTCCACTATACATTTTATAGTAGGGTATAATAGATTTTGACCCCTTGTTTGATTGAATTATTTCTCGTGTGGGTTAATCGTTGATTGACCTTTGGGTTTTGTGAGTCGTCGCCTCAACAGCATTGTATCTTTGCTTCTTAGTGAGGATCCTATATTAGACCTTTGCAAAATCAGAGTCATCAAATGGTATCGTTGCTAGGGAGCAATGTGTAGGATAGAACTTTGGGTCTTTTTTACTTCATTATTTTTCTTTGTTTATTTTCTCTTATATTTGATATAATTGTTTATTGTGCTAACAATTTCTCTTCTATTTTTCTTACGAGGGACTTCAAGATGGCAGTGACTGCCTAGGTGGTTGAGGCACTCGAATCGAGAAGACTTGTCCCTTCTACTTGTGGGCCAAGAAGAGAGAGAGAGAGAGAGAGAGAGAGAGGAGCTTAGCATAGTTTCTTTCTTATTTTGTGAGAGCGTACATTTATTTTGTTTAATTAATTTGTAATAGTACATGTACCGTGGACTCTTGGACACTCGGGCCTAATTTCCAAGTGTTTCTTCACTTGGATGCTCACCGGATTTTCTGTGATTTTCTCGCCTTTATTTTCTCTGTTTTTCACGTTTTGTGCTTTCCATCTTATTTTTATTTGTTTTGTGGAGTGATCCCTTAGCAATTTTAGGAATTGGTTGGTCAACTAAATTAAAGCTAAGCACCTAATATCTTACATGCATCTCTAGTCTCTACGTTTGGACTTAGTTTAAACTAATTGTTGGACACTTAGACATGAAACAACGTGCCATGAGAGGTCTCCAGACAATGCCAGTAGGACCCACTATGGTGAGCACCGAGGAGCCTCAAAGATCGGACTCTAGGTATCTTTCTAGGTGTTCAACATTTGATTATTCCTGACATTAGCAATTGCCAACTTAAGATAGTTTTCGCTTGCATTCCGCTCATAGAGATTAGGTTTATAAATTTCTTGTTTTGCATCCCGCGTGGAGAGATCTGGGAAGTGTTGCATGTCTTCTAACTTTGCATGCATCATTTGATACGACGATAGATTTCCGTCATCGTTTCCACTTGCATTACTTTGCCGCTATCTCCCTCTATTTTTTGGATCATATAGGAATTAAAAAAAATATAAAAAAAATCATTAGGCATTTGCACTTGAAAAATACTCAAAAAAGTGAAAATCCAAAAATTAAGCAAGGGAATACTAATCTCACTTTGATCTAATTAAAATTCATAACGAACATCATTGTTTGGGGTTCACAAAGATCTCATTGATTTTAGGTATATTCCAGACAGAGCGATTCACGACCGTTAAGGAATAGGTCCAAAAATCCGATTTGTGGCTGCCTCAACTACCACCTGGACTAGCGATGTATTGGCACTTCTATCGTACGTAGACGAGTAGGGCCTTGTCGTCGACGGTGTTCCAGCCTTGTGTGGGACACTGACTTTGTCTGAAGTATAGAGCTTAGGCCACACCCTCACGGGTGAGTCTTTCTCATCTTCTCACGTCCGAGTAGGACCTTGCACGCTCACGTTTGATTCCATTGCAAGCTTGGTCTAAAGTAGTGGTTTCTCCTAATGACTTCCTCTCTCTTTTCTTTGGCTGAGTATTCACCTAGGAATGATGTTGAGGATCTCAAAAAGTACATAACACATGATGCAAAGGAGGTGGAACAAGTACGGTTAGTCTCTTCCTGGCAGTACACGCTCTCCTCTAGGGCTAGCCGCTTAAGGACTCGTGACAACTTTTTGCCTGAATCGAAAATCCGAAAATTGAAAAGATGAAATAACTGAACTCCCACGGCTTCACATTGGGTTGAAGGGGTGAATCCATTTTTATTGGTGTTTGTTTGTTTAGACTATGATCAAAGATCAAAGTCCCGCGCTACCATGCATTTTTGTTATCTTTCTTTTCTCACTTCCTCTTTGACCCCCCTCATCATGAGCCTTCTACTATTTCGCAATCATTTTATTTCTCATTGATCGCCATATTCTTATTTCAACTCGATCTTCTTTCCTTCTTCCAGATAACAACTCAAGGATGAATTAGTCGGGACTCCGTTGACACTCATATCGACTCCTCGAGCTCAGCATCTCTAATAGTTTGGGGTGATTCCCAGGTCCATGATTTAGACTCCGTGAACCACCCTCAGGACTCCCCGCTTCTTCTTCCTCACCAAGATAGGGAACACTCTCTTCCTGAGTTCTACCCTTTTTGGATGGATATTGATTTCATTCCATACTCTTCTCCATCCCTAAAAAGATTCAGAATTGGCCCTAATTCTGAATTATTTTCTTCATCTAGTGCTTGCAAACAGATTGATCGGGATGTAGTTCCTATTGCATATCTTGACCCCCATCTTGAGCTCGCACAATCACAAACAGAATCAAAGATGGATCCATCAAGAAGAGGAAATAGACCTCAGCCGCAGAACACTGAGCATGATACAGAGCAAGGTGTTGGCCTAGTCAGAATGAAGCGAATATCTAGCTCTTGGCCTCCATCCAAGCCATTCAACAACAACTCACTGACCAAGATCTAACTCAGGTCTGTTTCCAGGATATGTTGAATGATCTGAGGAGGAGATCCAAAGAGAGGGAGACACCTCAAGGAGGATGTGATGATGAAGGCAGAGATGATCGCTCTGTAGATGGACCTCATGGAGGAGGAAATGACAGAGGGAGAGGTCAACCAAAACCAACACTTAAGCAAGCATACAACGTAGCGACCAACTGCATTAATGAGTAGATCCAGATCCCATTGATCCACGAACATTTGAGCTAAAACCACAACTCCTTTTGCTCCTCCTTAACTTCCATGGGAATTCAAATGAGGAGTCGTATATCCATCTTCAGCAATTTGGCTGCATCTGCAGCACCACTCACTATCCCAACATCCTGTTATGTGTAGTCAAGATGAGATCGTTCCCATTCAGCCTTTAGGGCAATGCTCTCTACTGGTAAACCATCTGGGGAAGGTGGTAACGACCTGAGAGGACTTAAAGTCTACTTTCCTTCACAAGTGATATCCTCTCAGCCATCTCAATCTCATGCAGTCGAAGATCGCTAGCATCTCTCAAGCACCCCAATAATCCTTCTATGAAACATGGGAGAGGTTCAGTGATCTGATCGAGAAGTGCCCCCACCATGACATACCAAGGACCAGTCTAGTCCAACACTTTTTGGGGGATTAACAGAAGCAAGTAAACATCTAATTGATGCCGCCTACAGAGGATCTCACTTTAACAAAGACGAGGATGCGGTTTGGTAGATCTTTTAGGAGATGGCCGAAAGAGAGGACATGTTATCCTCATACCGTACCTTCTAGATCCAACCACTACCATAACAAGTTCTTCACAAGAATGTGAATGTGGCAGAGACAAGAGAAGTTGACAGATGTGACAATTCTGATTTGACCATCATTGGCAACCACATGTCAAAAGTTGATATCATTGAGAAGAGGTCGTATGACCAAGAAAAGCTCGTAGGGATTGAGCAAAGAATGAAGGGCTTAGACAAGCTCAACATCATCACCAAGCAGTTGGAATTGCTAGTGAACACTATCAGCTCCTGCAATGCAGTAACCGTCACACCTAAGACTCCAACTGAGAAGGAGCAGCCACAGCCAGAACTTCCTCAGTTGAGCCCCCGACCAATCTTTGGTCTAGCACGTATACCATGTGCAGGCCCTGCAGCATCAGTAGCCATAGACGCAGACTCAGATGGTCGACTACCAGCTGCTTGAGTACCAACATGAGTACCTTGAGTCTTGTTCTCAACCTCCCTTTCTCATTCAAGAGCTGAGTGCCATTTGGGAAAACGATCAGCAGATGACCCATTCTCAGGGACAACATCAGGGTCAGAATTAGGCCAACCAGCATTTCACCAGCAACAGGGAAGGCGGAACTACCAGCCTGGCCCGACCCATCACCAGCAGCCTCCACAACAAAGCTACAACTAGAGGCAGAATAATTACCATTAGTAGTCCAGATACTGCCATGAGATGCTCAATATCACCACCAATACTCCTCACATTACTAACAATACCCTTCTCTTCATTCCCCTCCTCACTATTCTCAGGTTTACGAGGAGCATCCTCCTTCCTACCATAAAAATCAACGGTCTCATCAAGTTGAATCTTTTGAGTTTGCCTCAGTTAACCCATCCCCAGATTGACTGGCTCAGCTTATAAAGAACATGGCTGACATGAGCCAGAAGATACATGACTCGATGGCATTCAAAACCGTCATCCTGGCTCAGGTTGAAGCGAATCCGAACAACTTCTGTTGCAAGGAGCAAGTCGCATGTTGTGTTCAACACGAATCATGTGAAAACAATTTCTTTTTATCTAATGTTGTACATCACAAGATCAATAGGAAACTCCAGCCATCTACGATAGCGAAGGGGAAGAGCAAATCGTCTGATGCTGAGTCGTCGGCCAGGCCAGTACCAGGGTCAACACAATTTTTTAGAGCAACATCACCTTTGCCAAAAACACAAAAAATGAAGAGAATACAAAAATCCATAAAGATAGCAGCAACCAAGTTGAACCCACGTCCGAGAAGAAGAAGCTGCTGCAGTAGTAGTAATCGACCCGGATCTAGTCGAAGGGGCCAAGACTGCACCATTTTTTAGTCCATAGCTTGTAGATGATTTTGATTCTTTTTATCATCTACATGTACACACTGATATGGACAAACATTTATAGTATATAGTTTATTATAGTGTAAATATACCATTTCCTTCTACAATTATATAAAAAACAATCAAAATTAAAAAATACTTTATCTGATCCTGGCATTGTCGAAATATTGCAAAACATTATGTTTGATATGCCTCTTCTGAAAGCCATGGAATACATGCCTAATGTGAATAAAGGACTTAAGGAGGCATGTATAACAAAGAATCGATACCACATACACAGACACATGACTTCAAATTCTGAGAAGGATATTCTCATAATGGCCATTGTGAATGC
Source organism: Ottelia alismoides (assembly GCA_037367405.1). Lineage (NCBI taxonomy): Eukaryota > Viridiplantae > Streptophyta > Magnoliopsida > Alismatales > Hydrocharitaceae > Ottelia > Ottelia alismoides. The sequence continues at coordinate 437,409 of JAZKJV010003208.1, forward strand.
CATAAGCAACCACCCACCTAAGAAGAAAGACAAGGGAGCACCTTTGATCAGATGCGCAATGTTCAACAAAGAGTTCGAGCACACACTGCTCGATAGTGGGTCTTCTATCAACATGTTTCCATTGTCACTACTCACCTAATTTGAGTTAGGATCGCTTACCTACCAAGATGATTCTACAGTTCATAGATAAATTAGTCAAGCAACCTCACGGCATGTTGGAAGATGTGATTGTCACTATCCAAGGGATATAGTTCCCTGTTGATTTTGTTGTCTTGTATATGGACACTTCCATGACTCTTCTTTATACTCGAATCATCATTGGCCATCCATTCCTTCGAACAACTGAGGCAGTAGTTGACTACGGCATTGGAAAGATTACATTCTACTCTAACAGTGACAAAGTGCAGATAGAGTCTGTTCCTGAGTCAAAGCCCAAAAAGCGGTGTGAGTTGAAGATGCTTAAATCTCAATGTTCTGAGGACTGTGATTTTTTAGCAGAGATCAGAGACACAAATCTACTTCTGGATGATAGAGAAACCCTAGAATTCCAATCTCCGGAAGAAGGACAGGAAAGCACAATCCAACTGAATGATATCTTTGATGATGAGGCTTTTGTTCATGTGCCATTAGAAGAATTTGAACCATCCCTCTCATCTGAGCAGGAAGATTTCATTGCAAATCTGTATGATATCATGAATGATGAAATTGGAATGCCAAAGGTGGATCGACAATAGTTGAGAGAGCTTACACCTGCACTTGTCACTGAAATCACCACCAAAGTTGTTCCCACTGCTCCAGAGCTCAAGTCATTACCCTCCAATATGAAGTATGCCTTCCTTTCTGGAGAACCAAATATGTACCTGATCATCATCAATGCTCATTTGACCACAGACAATGAATCTCGTCTGATGGAGGTTTTTGAACACAACCGTAAGACGATAGGCTGGAAAATTTCAGATCTACATTAGAAAAATCCTTCACTATGTTCGCATCAGATTTACCTTGAATAAGACAACAAGTTATCCTACGAATTTCGAAGAATAATAAATCCAAACATCTGAGAGGTGGTTATGAAAGAAATTCAGAAATTGTATGATGCAGGATTGATCTATCCCACCTCCAACAGCAAGTGGGTGAGTCCCCTGCACGTAGTGGAAAAGAAGTCAGGGATCACCATTGTTACCAATAACAAATGAGGAGAGATTCTGACCAGAGTACCCACATTCTATCGATTATGTGTTGATTACAGACATCTCAACCTCTACACCAAGAAGGACCACTTTCCCCCGCCCTTCATTGACTAGATTTTCGAAATATTAGTCATGAAGGAATATTTCTACTTCTTGGATGGGTATTCTGGGTATAGTCAAGTTTCAATTACTCCTGAGGACCAAGAGAAGACCATGTTCACCTATCCTTTTGGGATGTACGCCTTCGGGCGGATGTCTTCAGGCTGTATAACACCCCTGCTACATTTCAGCGATGTATGCTAGTAGTCTTTGCAGACACGGTGGGTAGTTTCCTTGAGGTGTTCATGGACGATCTCGGTCTGTGGTGATTCATTCAATTAATGTCTTGATTATTTAGACTGAGTTCTGAGGAGGTGTTGTGAAGTAAACCTTGTGCTCTCATGAGAGAAGAGCAACTTCATGGTGACTGAATGGATCGTGCTGAAACATGTTGTATCGAAACGTGGCTTGGATGTTGACCCGACCAAGGTGGAAGTAATTTCAAAACTAGAGCCACCTACAAATCTGAAACAATTATGTTCACTCCTGGGTCATATCGGTTTCTATCAATGATTCATCGAAGACTTTAGCAAGGTTTCTTGACCGTTGACTAAATTGCTCGACAAGGAGATGGGTTTTGTGGTTGACTATGTTCTCCATGCCTTCAATGAGCTGAAAAGCCTAATCACACATGCTCTTGTCCTGTAGCCGCCTGATTGTTATCTACAATTTGAGATCATGACTAACGCATCCGACTACACAATTGATGTTATCTAGGGAAAATACGAAGGAATGCCCCCTTCATAATTCATTACACTAGCATAACACTTGATGAGGCTTAGAGAAATTATACTATGATAGAGAAAGATCTGTTACCAATAGTGTTTGCAATGGAAAAGTTCAGATCGCATTTTCTGGGATAAAAAATAATCAAATGTACAGATCACTCTGCCATCTGGTACTTACAATGCAAGAAGGATGCCAAACCTCGTATGATCAGATGGATCCTTCTCCTCCAAGAATTCAACCTTGAAATCGGTGGCAAACCTAGAGTCAAGAATGTGGTGGCGGATTACCTTTCCACTATACTTGAGACAGAAGCTCCTTAGCAAGCCATCATTCCTACCACAAAAACTTTTCCAGATGAAGCTATCCTTTCTATTACCTCACACCCATGTTATTCCCACATTGTGGATTACCTCATTTCCAAGAAAACTCCAGTAGATTGGTCAAAAATCAAGAGAGACAAGTTCTTGGTAGACATTCACTTCTACTAACGGAAAGAACCACACTTATTCCGTGAGGGAGCAGACTACATTGGAGGCGGTGCATAACTCAAGAGGAAATAACAGGCATCCTAGACCATTGTTATAAGCTTGAAGCCACTGGACATCATTCCGAAAAGAGAATGGCAGCAAAAGTGCTTCAATGTGGCCTATGGTGGCCAAACTTGTTCAAGGATGCAACTGATTACGTCAAAAGTTGTACCGACTGTCAGAGAATGGGTGGAAACATCAGGTCTAGATATGTGATGCCTCTGAAATACATTTAGATATCAAACATCTTTGACTCCTTTGACATTGACTTCATGGGCCCATTTCCTAATAGTCAGGGCGATGAGTACATCCTGTTGTCCATTGATTATGTTAGCAGATGGGTAGAAACCATTCCCGCCCAAACTGCCAACACCAATACACTGTGCAAGTTCCTCCAAGAAAACATCAATTTGTGGTTCAGAATTCCAAAAATCCTGATATCATACAGAGGTAGCCATTTCATAAACATAGAGGTCAAGAAGTTGACCAAAGAATACAACATCGATCATCGTGTCACAGAGTCGTACCACCCACAGTCAAATGGCTTAGCTGAATGTTAAAACAGGGATATCCAAACTATTCTGTAGAAGCTTGTACAGCCTGTTAGGAAGACTTGGTCCCAACTCTTAGACTCGATTCTTTGGGCATATCGCACATCGTACAAGTCTCCAGTTGGCATGTCTCCCTACCGTCTATTTTTGGTAAGCTATGTCACCTTCCCATGGAATTAATTCGCAAATCATTATGGGCAATGAACATATGCAATTTGGATTATGAGAAAGCAGGTAAACACAAAAAAATTGGTTTGAACTAGTTGCTTGAATTCAGTGACTACTGATGAATACTCATTCATCACTCTTTATTCTTTTATATTAGCTAAATATCTTGGCAAAACATCATGTATATAGTTGTAAATACAATAAATTATCAATAAGCATTTGTAAATAACTAATAATTAGCATGTATTTATGCAAAAATAAAAGAATAAAGAATAAAAGAAAAAGAAGGAAATATTTAGAATAAATATTGAGTGACCTGAACCCAAAAGAGGGTCCAAACTGGACCTGATCGCCAAATAAAATAAGTAGAGAGAGATAGGGCCACTCTTCCTTGTACAGATGCACCCTCTATGTATATATTTTATTTTATTTTCACAAAAATAAAATTGAAAAGGTGTTTATATTCCCTCGTTTATATTTCTAAAATTAAAACAAAATTTAGAAAAATAAAAATAAAAATAAAAATCTCTCTCTATCACCTTGTATATAACACATGTATATATGTATTATATTCTTATTTATTTTACACTTGTACATGACTAATAAAAATAAAATAAAAATTAGTTTAGACTCCAAATAATATGTTGTAAATAAATAAAATATAAAATTGAGGTATTTATATAAAAATAAGAAAATAAAAATAATTATACAAAATATATAGGTAAATTATACATGTATATAATATAGTCTACTTTATATAAATTAATTTATTTTTAATATAAATAAATAAAAATCACAAAAAACAGTTCAGAAAATAAGAAATATTTTTCATTTTAAAAACTTTTTAATTTGAAATCATTTTCTATTTTTTATTTATTTTACAAATATTTTTGATCAGGCTTTTTTCTGATTGGTCCAAGAGGGATGTTGACCCCGGTCAACTACCCCTCCTGGACCGTCTCCTTCGCGGATCTGGCTTTTGCCCCATTTTCTCCCATTCCTCTCATCCGGATCCTATGAATCCTTCCCCGATTTATTTGCCCGCAACTTCCCTTGGGATCCAAGATCCTCGTGGATCCCTAGGGAAGCGCAGATCCTTCTCGGTTCGTGCACCTTCGCCCGATCTCTCCAGCCACTTGGGACGACCTATAAATGCTTCATTTGATTCCCTAGGTCAGCAGCTCGCGCCGCACACTCTATTAAGACCCTAGAACCCTTCCCCTTGGTGACAACAATCGGATTGGGCCCTTGGTGATTGGAGAAGACCGCTGCAGTTGACGCTCGAGATTCGTGACCGTAGCACCGCCGCGACGAGCCTCCCCCGCCTTCCGTAGTGAGGTTGAGACGATGACCCCCTTCGACAGCATCCCCTGGAGCTCAGTATTCATTTAGGATCTTTGGGTACCCCTCGCATAGTCCTTAGTACTGAATCTTTCATTTGCCATCCTCCGCCGCTCCGCCAGCTCCGACCCACCAGTCGGAGCCTCGCCTCCATCCTTCATCCGTTCAGATCGACACCCCATCTCACCGTCACCCTTCCTATGCACCCTTATCATCTGAACCTTGGCTATCCGAGCCAAGATTAGGCTTTAAACTCCCTCTGTCGCTTCGCCGAAACCCCCATTCCATTCGTCGCCGCTTCCCTTTGTCTTAGGTTCAATAACCTTGACCGGAACTTTCCTCCGAGTTAGATCTTTACTCTGCAGGTCGTAGCACGCGTGGATACGCCCCAAATCGCCTACATCCTACTTCCCGGAGCTCACCCAGATCCAGCCACCTACCAGGAGATCCGACCGTCGTCGAGCTCATCGGTCCCGTTCTCCCGACGCGGAGGAGCTTCGTGAGTCGTTCACCATCGTCCGATCGTTCATCGGAGTGTCGGATCACTGCCGGCGCTCTGGTGAACTTCGCCCAGGCGGAGTTCTTCCAGATCATCTTTTCTCCGTTGGATTACGCCCCTCTGACAGACAACATCACAACCGTACGTCCACTGCAGTTGTTAGACCATTAGATCTGACATCTAACGGCCATGTATAGCCCATGTTCGCACCTCCTGAGGGCCGTTGGATCTGCCAGCTGCACGTGCCAGAGCTGCACGTCTTTGACCATTCAGAGCGCGCCACCTATCCACCCCACGCACGACACACGAGCTGTAGGGGTAATTTGCTAGGACTCCCTTGCGTTTATTTTCTTTTATTAGTTAGTTTGTAAAATAAAAAGTACACAGTAGGGTAATTTGGACTTTCGCTCCTGCAGTTTTTCGTATTTACTTAACAACGCTTCCTATGTGGCAGCACGTGTTTCGTCACGTGTATTTGTGGGATAATTTCTTGTAGTATCTTGGACTGACGTTCTGTTATGTTTTGAAGTCATAGTTTTATTATTTGCACTTATAACCCTGTGCATGCTGATTTTGGATATTTGCCGATATTCATGGAAAAATTGCAGATAGGACATTGTACTTTTTAGGCGTGTTATTTATTGGTCCTGAAACATGTTTTTGTTGCAAATCAGTCCCTGTGTGTTGTGTGTTTTCTTTTAGATTTAATAAATAGCCAATTTTGTCCAAAATTCATGAAATTTCGACACATGGCCCCTGCCATGGTGTAGTAATTTCTGTGAATTTTAGGATTTATTTTGTTTGAATTTAGTATTTTTAAAAATTCAAAAACCTGAAAAATTACTACTGTTTGTTATTAAAAATCAACTAAAAATATTAAAAACCTTTAAAAAATTCTAAAAAATTACTGCTTGCTTGATTTGTTTTGTTTTTCTCTATCCAATTTTTGTTGTATTTTCTTTTATAAAAATCGTAAAAATTGAAAAATATTAAAAACATTAGAAAAATCATTAACAATTCATAGAAACTCAAAAAAATGCATTTTAGGTTTCTGTAGTTAGATTTTTATTTCTAGTTTATCATAAAATTTTCATTTGAATTTTATAAGCATTTTAAATAATTTTAAATTGCCTTTAGATTCGGGTTGTACTCTGTTTAGCATTTATTGCATTATTTCATTTTTATAAAATTAATTTAAAATAAGAAAAATTCAAGAAAATTAATAAAAATATTTGAATATTTTAAAAACTGAAACATATTTTTATTTGAATTTTCTGAGAATTTTTTATGCTTTAAATAATTGTTTGTTTGGGAGTTTTTGAGTTGTTTTATACTTTTTCTTAATTTTAAAATCATAAAAAAATTTGAAAAATATAAAATCCACCAAATTATTTTATTTATTTTTATTTTTAGATGCCCGACTAAATCGTAGCTTAGGCATATCATACTCCTTGAGTTCAACCCTTATAGCTATATCAGGTAAAATAAAACAACGAGACCGCTATTTGTGCTTGATTGAGTGATTTGTATTTTTTGTGGTCTTTCTTCTTCTTGATTAAGTCCGATCCGAGTGGTTGAGGTTGCAATGACCATTGATACCTTTTACCCTTATTCGCTCGGGAATTTCGGGTTCATCAGAATGGCATCGTTGTTGGGGTGCACGGCTTAGTAGTCGGTTTTCCATTTTGCGGCTTTCTTTTTCTTCTTTCTTTTTCTTTTCTTTATTTTTTTCTTCTATTTGTTTTCTTTTTATTTTTGCTTTTATTTATGAGTTTATTTCTTTTTAGTTTATTTGTTTTTATTTTTGCATTGATTTTCCTTTTATTTTTATTTTATTTTTATTTTTTTTATTTTTTATTATTATAATAATTGTTGGACTGACAGAATTCTGTTTTGACTTTCTTGCGAGGGATCGACAATCGAGGACGGCTATCTTCGGAGAGCCGAAGCACCTGCAGGACTTGGAGGTGGCTCGTTTTTGCATCGAGCCGTAGGAGAGCGTGAGAGAGGAGGAGCAGGAGTGTGGGGAGCTATAAGACTTAGGTTTTTATCTTTGCATTATTATTGTAATAATACAGGACAGACACTCAGACTCTTTCTGACTTGGTGGTTATCTCGGGGTCTGTTTCGTCGAGCACCTATGTGCTCGGGGGACCTTACCGTGATTTTCGTCGATTTTGGTTTTTGATCGCCTTTATTTTATTTTGATTCTCGAAGGTTTTAGCCTTAGACTTAGGATTTTTGCTTGCCTTGTTATGTAGTTATTAAGGCCCAACCCTATTAATGGCATGTTCCTATAGATCGATTAATTGGACCTTATTAATTAACTCACTAATAAAAAGTTAACTCGATCACCTGAGGGGTCACGTGTTACTAGAGGCCGTATACAGCACTGGTAGGATCCGTTGTAGCGGACACCGATCGGCATCAGAGATCAGACTCCGACCCCTCTCGTTGACCCGTTAGCTACTATTCTTCGCGAGTAGAAATTATTTGTCTAAGGATGATTTCTTCTTGCATTATATAGATATGTTTATTTCTGTCTTTTAACTTATGCGCGGATCACTTTACATCTAGAGAGATGGAGTCAGGTACACATCTCTTACTATGGATGCATCATTGTGTTTAGACGCGCATCGGCTTTTTTCACTTTCTCCCCCTATTTTTGGACTTGAAAATAATCAGGAGAACCGGAAAATTCGTTAGGCATTGTTTGATTTGAAAAATACTTAAAAAAACAAAAACTATGAAATTGGGATTGTTTAAGCATACTAGACCCTAAAAGACACTTCACCTAAAAAATCTGTCTTGGGAGAGTGATCCCCTCCTTGTATGGTTTGTATGAGCGAGAGAGTGACCCGTACCCTAGGCTAGAGCCACATCCGACCTTTCTTCATACTACTGGTCTCGGGTTAGTCATTCTCTAGTGAGGATCGCTCCGGTCTCTGATAAAGCGAGCCGCGATATCCTTAATAGAGCGAGTCGATCGGGTAGCCTATAACTGGTCCGTGACTTGTACTGGCTGGGAAAGATCTAACCTTGGATCAGGACAGTCTCCTGGGAGTCTTGGATTCCCAACAGCTCGCTTAATCGCTCTGAAAGACTGTTTGATCACCTAATAAAATTGACAAGATAAAAGACCGAACCTTTATGGTCATCAGCTCTGAGTGCGTAGGTGAATTGGGGGTTTGCTTGACCGATATTGTGTGCTTTTCCAGATCTCATCCGCCTTGACTCGCCACATCAAGATGATGGGTCGAGGTCCCTTAGGCAGCCTCTGGCTGCACCGCTTTCGAGCACTCCGGCCTGCTCATCTAGGTTGGTTCGCGAGAGCCGAGACCCGCTCTCCGAACCCGAGTTTGACTCCGCCCTATTTCCCTTCGACCAATCTTCTACCAGTCATGAGGTGCCCGAACAGATACCACAACAACTAGTTGATTTATCGTCACACGAGTTTGGGTCTTTTGCCTTTGCAGAGACCATGGCCAGCAGTGAGGAGCGTGCCGATGGACCCAGCAGGAACCAGACGTATGTACTTGATCAGGGTGACATCAAAAACACCTTGTTAGCCTCCCTTGAGACCATGCATCGACAGATCCAGGATCAGGGGACTTTCATGGTGGATATGCGCCGGGAGATGGAGCAGATAAGAGCCGAACGAGAGCCGCGCAGACCCGGTGGAGGAGGAGGAGGAGATATTCCCGATGATAGAGAGCCTGAGCAGCCGCCACAGCCAGCACCTGCACGACCGATGAGGGAGTTGCACAACCCTTGTGCAACTCTAACCCATAGTTGGATAGTGCTGCCAGCTATTTTGGGAGATTTCAAGCTCTCACTCAAACGATTCAGCTTCTTCCCTGCTTCCACGGACTCGCCACAGAGGAGCCACACCTTCATCTCCAGGAGTTCGAGATGATCTGCAGTACTATCCACGATCGTCTCGTGGACGAGGACACCATCATGATGATTGCGTTCCCTTTCTCACTCATAGACAGAGCAACCAACTGGCTAAAGCACCTAGGGAGATTTTTCACGATGTGGGGACAGCTCCGGAATGAGTACAACTACTATCCACTCTACCAGAACAATGCAGATAGGGCCCTGATCAGCAACTTTTCCATGCTCCCCAACGAGCAATTTAACGAGGTATGGGACCGCTTCAGGGAGCTCACAGACCGGTGTCCCCATCATGATATATCCAAGCCCAATCTCGTCCAGAGTTTTTCTGGGGGATGACACCAGAGTTGCAGGGGCTAGTCAATGCATCCTGTGGGGGGTCATATTTTGCCAAGGATGAGGATCAGGTCTGGGCTATCTACGAGGAGATGGCCGAGAACTACACTGTGATGTCCCAGACCAGATTGTACACTCAATGGAAGCCCACACCACAGATCGTGTCCTATCAGAGGATAGCACGGGTAGATGCCGATCCATCCACATCATCAGCAGTCACAGCACAGGTAGAGTCGACGGCCGCTGATATGGGGATTATCAGCGAGAAGTTGGACTGGATCGAGTTGATAGAGAAGAAGTAGTGCCAGGGCATGACGTAGATTGATTAGATGGAACAAACGTTGAGTGACCTGAATACCCAGATCATGTGTCTCAAAGAGGCACAGATGGCTTCTCATCACCGTCTCAGGTCACGGGCAGATACCGGCAGCAACAGCTCAACCCAGCCCTTCGCCCACTACCGACAGGTGCACCACATTCAGGCAGAGTCGTTCCAGCAACAGCAGCAGTATGTCTAGCCACCACCATCTCAGGACAACCAGATGGTCGTGTATCAGCCAGACCATTCCCTTGCAGTACTCCCCCCACCCACCTACAAGCAGGAGCCGTTGATGCATGTCAACAAGATTTGGTATGACCAACCTCAGCCTGGGATCCGATGAGACCATCCTGGATTCCGTTGGTCGACCGGAGGTACCAGTTCCCAGCAGCAGCCTCTAGTTAAGGGTGGCCAATAATGCCAGCAGCACCAGCAGCAGAAGCCCCGGTTCCCACAGCAGCAGCAACCGCATCCACAGTCCCATTACCAGTAGCATGGTCCTCATTCCTATCAGTAGGGACAGTCATGGAGGCAGCAATAGTAGCCTCAGCAGTATCAGTCTCAGCAGCAGTATCCCTCTCACCCTCATCAACAGCCTCACTTTTAGAGAGGCCACCCGTAAGGTTCTCATGGGCCCGCCTATGAGAATCCAGACTTAGATGATCTAGCCCTCCTCATCTACTAGCAGCAGGCTACCTTCCGACAGGAGATGGACGAGTTCCGACAGGAGATGAGAGAGATCGTGAAAGGAAAGGCCACCATACCTGCCCAAATTAAGCCAAATCTGAACAACCTCAAGAGGAAGTCTAAGCATGTAGAGTTTACAGAGGTTTCCACTCCTAGTGATTCACTTGGTGATATTTCTGCAAACACTTTTGATGCTGACTTTGTTACACTTAGGAGCGGTAGGATGCCAGCCGGCAACGCCTCGTCTGAGCGACGACCACATGTAGCCTCAGGAGCGCCAGACAAGGAGGAGAGCGGTGCTGATGCCGCTCGTGATGATGATGACGATGGTGGTGCTGACGCCACCAAGGATGTTGAACAGCTGACAGTACTGAGGTTGTCACTTCACCAGATACAAGAGGTGGTGCTGATGCCACCAGATTAGATGCTGAGCCAGAGTGCGGTGTTGATGCCGCAAGTCCAGATGTCATAGGTGGTACTGAGGCCACCATTTCTATTCCTGTTGCATTTCCCTCTATTGATGTATCTCAGGACTTTTCTGGTAATAAAGGAAAGGGTTCTTCATTTGTGAGTCCATCTGTGTTACTTGGAGATGTTTGTATGGATTCCACTTTGCCACAGTAGCAGAGACCCGATCCTATCCCTTCATCTGAGGAGGGTCCAGCCATTCCCCTTTCCCCATGCACTCCGCTTGGCTAAGGGGACCAAAAAAGAAAAACCCCAAAAAATCCCAGTGGTTAGAGTTCAGCCAGCAGATGATGGACATATTTCAAATACATCTGACTCTACAGGAGGTCTTGGATCACAATCCTCTCTTCCAGAGGAACCTTAGAGAGAGGACTACCATTCGTAGGAAGAGGAGGAACCACCACTCAGAGAACCATGTGCTCACTCGTGCCACCTGCTTCGCCATCCAGAACCGCCTGCGAGCCAAGAGGACAGATGCAGGAGCTCCTTATGTCAGATGCCACATACATGAGCAGAGGTTCGATCGGACTCTATTAGACATCGACTCTTCTATCAACCTACTTCCAGCAGTCTTACTCGACCGATTCAAGGTTGGCCCTCTTCGATAGAGAAGGACGATCCTTCAATTTGCTGATCGATCTGTCAAGAGGCTGAAGGGGTTGATGAAGGACGTGGTCGTCACAATTCAGGGCCTGGAATTCCCTATAGACTTCGTTGTGTTGGACATGGAGATCCTTGAGTCTATGACCGATACCCCCATCATTTTAGGATGCACGTTCTTGGCCACAGCCAAGGCAGTGTTTGACCAGGATAGCGGGAAGGTGTACTTTCACGTTGAGGGTGAGAGTATAGAAATATATACGATCGATGAGAATAGAGCGTGAGATTCAGCTTGCTCAGAGCCGCTCACAGATTCAAAATAGATGGTAGAGGCAGAGCGAGACGTCCACCAGGAGTGCGATTTTGTGATTACAGATGATGATACAATTTGGTCAGACCCAATTTCACGAGACATCCTCTCACCTTCAGAGTCCGTTGATGCATAGATTCCAGTAGAGGAGAGCTTGGAGAGCACATTCTTGGTACAGGACACACTTCTGGAAGCAGATCCCATTCAGGAGACGAGGCAGATGATTCTTCTTTTGACTCAGATTCAGATCCCTCTCAGTCAGACATTGATTGGGCAGAGTTTGATGATATTATCCCATGTCTGATTTCCACAGAGCCAACAGCTAGGGTGGAGACTGATCCCATTCAGAGCAGAGACACACTAGCAGAGCAGTCTTCACCAGATTTTCTGGTTCAACAAGAATTCTCCCATGTAGATTTGGTCGCGTTCACTCAGACCTTTCAGAGACCAGATCCGCCAGCACCCAGTTGGCCAGAGTTGAATCGCTTGCCGCAGTCGCTGAAGTATAGGTTCTTTGCAGATGAGCATGAGATGCACCCAATCATTATCTCAACGGATTTGACTGGAGAACAAGAATTTCTTTTGATGGAGGTTCTTGAAAAGAACCGCAAGGCGATAGGATGGAGCATAGCCGATCTCTAGGGGATAAGTCCAGCCCAGTGCTCCCACCAAATCTATCTCGAAGAGGACGCCAAGCCGTCGTGTGAGTTCCAGCGGCAGCTAAACCCGAACCTTCGAGAGGTTGTCATGAAGGAAATTTCGAAATGGTGGAGCGCCAATTTTATCTACCCCATCTCCGACTCCAAGTAGGTTAGTCCATTACATGTGGTGCCCAAGAAAACGAGCATCACTACAGTTGTGAGTGAGTCTGGAGAGGAGATCGCTATCCGGGTACCCCCATCTTGGAGGGTCTATGTGGACTACAGATGATTGAACCATGCCACCAAGAAGGATCATTTCCCGCTTCCTTTTATTGATCACATTATAGAGAGGCTAACTGGGAAGAGTCACTACTGCTTTCTGGACGGGTACTTCGGATATAATCAGGCGGCCATTGAGCCCGAAGACCAGGACAAGACCACATTCTCCTGTCCCATTGGGCTATATGCTTTCAGACAGATGCCCTTTGGTCTATGTAATGCTCCAGCGACATTCCAAAGGTGCATGGTGTCCATCTTTTCGGACATGGTGGGTGAGTGCTTGGAGGTCTTCATGGACAACTTTTCGGTCTATGGAGATGGGTTTGATGCTTGTCTTGACTGCCTAGACCACGCCCTTCAGCAATGCATCGAGGCCCATCTTGTGTTATCCTAGGAGAAGAGTCGCTTCATGGTGACTCAAGGGACGGTGCTTGGCCATATCATCTCCAACAGGGGCATGGAGGTGGATCCGACCAAGGTGGATATCATTAGGAAACTCAGTCCACCGTTCAACTTGCGACAGTTACGGTGTTTTCTAGGGCACGTCGGTTTCTAACGATGCTTTATTCATGATTTCAACAGGATTGCCCAATCGTTGACTGATCTGCTGACCAAAGAAACCGAGTTCATTGTGGATGATAAGTGTCTTGCATCATTTGAGACTCTCAAGAGTCTAGTTGTTGAGGCTCCTGTTCTCCAGCTACCTGATTGGTCTCTCCCATTCGAGATCATGATGGATGACTCCAATTTTGCCGTAGGGGCCGTGCTGGAACAGAGGAGGGATGGAGTACCATTTTCCATTCACTACACTAGCCATACTTTGGATGCCGTTGTTGAAGCGAGAAAATGGAGGGTCGTACGATTTCACAAGGCGAAACCGCAGTCGATGCGGTGACCGCTCGAAAATCCCTATTCAAACAACAATTAACCCACGATAAATATATCAAGCAATGAAAGTAAATGTGCGGAGTTAAAATTTATTATAACTCTACAACAAGATGTGTATAGTGCCAGTATGTGTAGAGGTCGAACACAGGGAGCAGAAAGGCTAGATCGGGGCAAAACTGCTCAAAATGAGTGTGTACGTGATCAAGTGTCTACTATGCTATTTTCTGTGGGTTTTTTATTTTATAATTTTTTATTTAATTTTTAGTTTTGTATTTTTATATTTTGATTTTTAATTTTCTAATTTTTATATTTTCTTTTTATATTTTATATTTTTTTATTTTTTTTCAATATTGGAATATACAAACTATCTAAGAAAAGAGGTGATAAACTATTTATAAAAATAAGGAAAAAAGCTCAAAAATTAGGAAATGAAATGTTTTTGGTATTTTTATACTTTTCTATTATTTTTGTGATTTATGGGAAATTTTCAGAATATTTTGATATATTTTTAAATGTCAAAATACAAGAAAACAATGAATAACATACAAGGCTGAACTAAAATGGAGAAATAAATTAGAAAACAGTAACAAAAATTCTCCAAATTAATTTTCAATGAAAGGTACTGAAACAAAGAAAATTCAGAGACAAAGTGTGTATTTTTAGGGTTTTTGAAGAATTTTTAATATTTTTATAAAGCTTTTTGGGTTTTTGTGATTTTTTATGAGTATTCTTTTGTAATTTTTAGTGAATTTTGGTTGAAGTTAGAACACACTAAAAGAAACAAAATATATTTTTTTGGGATTTTTCTGAGGAGTTTTTATATTTTTTTATGGATGTTATAAGCTAGACAGTGCACAAAATGGCTATTTTTTTAATAAATATTAAAATGCAATAATTATAGAAAATAAAATAATACCGTTAAACTACTATGCAACAGAGACTTAATCTGATTTTTGGGGATTTTTAGAGGTTAATAGATGCATGCATAAAATACAAGAAGCAAAAAGAAAATACATGTTTGCAGGGGTTTATGAGTAATTTTCAGGAATCCAGGGGCTCAATTGAAAATTTCCAGAGAATATATATATGAACTAAAAACTTGTTGGACTAATGTTCAAAGCAAAACGGCCGTAGGGGCTATCCTACAATATCGCCAAGCACCACGTGCACCGCACGCGCCTGGTGGGGATATAACCGCAATATCACAAAACTTAAGGGCCTGAATATAAAGTTTACAAAAATATAAACAGGGCTGATGAAAGATTAGGCAGTTGATATGAAAGTCAAAAATGCCCGGGCTGATAACGCAAAATACCCATGAGTGCGATCCGACGGCGGTGTGGCTTTCACTTACGCCACGTGGCAACGCACGGTGGGCTGATACCCCTTCAGTGTTGACGACCGAGATTAGATGGAGCGCTGAGGATCTGACGGCTGATGCAGATGAAGATCGAACGGTGGCTGCTCCGCCTGGGGAACGTGCTTGATCTGACAGCAAGAAGTCTCAATGGAAGAACTGAGGAGCGGGCTCCAGGCGAGCGTTGCTTTGACGTTGTTCCCCTCTCCGCCAGCCTAATCCCCCGCTGAGGGGATCCTGACGCTGCTGCGGCTCCGGCGAAGCTCCCAGATGGCTCCAAATGGTCCAAGGGTTGCTGAGCGAGTCCCCTGGAGCTCGTGCATCTCCAACCACCTGGGCGCGGATGGCGAGGTAACGCTGACCCGCAGAAGGGTCCTTCAGATCCTACGGACACGAGAGAACATTCAACAACACAAGGTAACAGTGATCTGGCTTTTATTGGCAGTTATTCGGCGAGTTTTGAGTGGGGATAGGTCGCCGGAGCTCAAGAGCTCCGGCAAGGCATATGGTTGCGAAGGGGGGAAGCGAAGCGATCGATTAAACCACGAACTAAATGCACTAAACTATTCCTAGGGCTAACAGCTACCTAAGCAAAGAAAAATAAGGAAGAAAGACGACCTCGAGGGTGTATAACCGGAGATGGGACCTCACGGCTTCTCGCTGGAGATGGGGTTGATGGAGCGCTCTCCGGCCCTCGCTTGGGCTCCTCCGACGAGCTGGAGGAGGCATGTCACGCCTCCTGTCCTGAGCTGCGCGAAGAAAGTCCAAACCAGGGTCCAAAAGAGGTTCGAAGTGGAATGGAAGAATGGGGTCGGTTTTTGAAACATGGTGGAGAGGCGATCTTCGAGGCGCGATCACGGGTGCGCCACGAAGATCTGGGTAGATCTGGTAGGTCGGCGGGTATTAGGGATGTGACAGGTACAAGTTTCATGAAGGAATCACCTTCCCTCGAGCAACGCACAAGCGGCGAAAAATTCGAGAAAAGAGGGGCGCAGCGGGCTTCTGACAAGGCACAGGGCTAGGGTCAGGGAGTTGACCAGCTGGTCAACATCCCAGGCCACCTGGTTGGTCCACGTGGACCAACCAAGAAAAAACCCCAAAAAATTTCTTATAAATTAGTTTTAAAATAATAAATGAATTATTTAAACTTAGGTTATTTAATAAAAAATATTTATTATTTTATAAAGTATTTTATGGTAATTTTTATTTATTTTTAGGAGGTATAATTTTATAAGTTGCCTTTTATGCCCTTTATAGGTACAAATACCTATGTATTGTATTCTTTAATTTTTATTGTATGTATTTAATTTATTTATTTTTTTATTATTAATTTATATAATTATAACATACTTTTATACACATAATTATATTTTTATGTTATTTTATTGATGTATTTTGTATATTTAATAAAATAGAAGTAGTAATTATACAGGTATGTGTATAAGTAGTATACCTATGTATCAAATACATAAGTATTTTATTTTAAGTTTTATTTAGGTTTTTATTCTTATTTTAATATACATAATTATTATAAGTAATATTTACATAATTATCAAAATATAAAAAAATACAAAAATAATGAATAAATAATAAATTGAATATTTTAATCTGTACAGCTATACAAGGTGGGTCCAAAACTCAACTTTCAAACCGTAGCTCCGCCAAATGCGAAACCACCGCCATTAAATAGCTTATTTTATTCTATATACAATTAAAGATGAGTTTGATGCATTTGGAGTTTTCATTTGTGAGATACAGGTCTGGGAAGTTGGGATTCTGGATTTTTATTCAGACCATAACTTTTTATCTGTACATTATTTTTCAGTGAAATCAATTTTGTATTTTTCTTTATAAAATTATCTACACTTTCATGTGCAAAGTTTTTTTATTTGAAGTATAAAAAGTGGAACCAAAAATCAGTCCCAAAATGAATAAAGAATGAATAAAATAAAAGGAATTGTATCGGTATTTTTGGTCCTTATCTCCCCCTACTTTATTCCTTGTCGACCTATTCATCAAGATGCCTAGGTCTCGGGGTTTCGGGTCATAAAATATTTACAATATTTTATTCTTTTTCTTTTCTTTTCTTTATTCTATAATTTTGGCTTTAAAAACCGCATTTTATACAATATTTACACAATGATGCATGAATGCTAAAATGCCTAAATTAAGCCTATTTACACGTATTTACTAGGGTTTTTAAGGCCAAAATGATAGAATAAAGATGATGAAATGTAGATTCATCATCCCCCTATACTTGCCTTTGCTAGTCCCTAGCAAACACTTATGCAATAAGTGCAGAAAAGAAAAAGAAGAAGGTGGATTAAGTGTAATTATCAAACTTGTCTTCGCAAAATCAAAGTTTGGAGCTTAAGTCGGACCTTTGAAATTTTAGTGCGGGCGGAACCTTAATGAGAACCGAATTTGAAATCCAATAGTCCTTAAGAATCCCAAAACTCTGCTCAAGTCTCCTCAATAGCCAGGTCAGAAATATCTCAACTCATACGCAAACTCTTATGACTATGAATTTGACTCGTACAGTGTAAGTGATGGTGGCTCTCCCCAACTAGAATGACAAAGAAACTGACTTCTCCAGTACGACAACCCAATGATTCCCCAATCCATTAACTCCATCCTCAAGGAGCGGGGTATTCCCTTCTAAGTTCAAGTGGCAACCAGCTCAAGAGGAGGGGTGAAGAGAAGAATGGACGGTAGCTAGTGTAGCTACCTACTGGGATGCAAGACCAGTGTAGTCAAGTCATCCTGCTGCAGGCTCACATGATATGACTTTGGAACTCAAGCTTGCTTATTGACTTTACACATTTGTACATACTTTTGCAAGCATTTTATTTTTGTACAGGCATGTCTCTCTCTTCTTCTTTTTTGAAATACTATATGCAGCAACATTTACATAAGGAGTTTTTCCTCTTGGGCCAGTAGACTATCCCTCTCTTGAAGCTTTATCGCAACCCACAGCCTCCTGTCTTTAGACTTCCTTATCACTGGACGGGTTAGGGTGCACTTTCATCCCTAGAGGAGGACAAGTGTTTCCACTTGTGTGCGTCTCATACCGGCAAATCCAATCCCCTCGCCACTCCAACTGAGTTGAGCCATGTGAAAGGTGCAGGTGTCCAAGTTAGGTCATTATCAACAAGAGTCGTGCGTGTGCTCCGAAATACTCTACTTAGGCAGTCAAGAATCCATTGAACCTAGTCCTGTGATCCTCAAAGAATTAAGTCAACTAGACCTGAAGTACCTCAATCCCAGTTCCTATAAGGTTCTTGTTATTAGGTAGATTTCAAGGTCCAATCAAGCTCCAATCTCCGGATTTTACTTAGACTCGTTCAACTATCAAACTCAATCCGAAAAATGCTCATGCTATGCAAATGCGATGCAGAATGCAGAAAATATTTTTGTGATGCAATTTTCAAAGATTTTGATCTTTTTATGGATTTTTGAAAAGATGATGCATGCATTTTTTGTATTTTTCAAAAGATTTTTCAAATGTTTTTGGATTTTAATTTTGCAAATGTTTTTGGGATAAAAAGATTTTGGCTGAAAACAAGGTTAAAAATATGTACACGGGAGTGCTTCTTATATCTACAAGAAGTAGATTTTAAGGATTTACAAGGGTAAGTGGTATGTTTTATACTTATATATAAGTAGTGAATTTTGGTGAGATGTCTGCGTTCCTCAAACTTATTTGACACAGGTTTTTCAAACAATTTTTGAAAACTATAGTCCAAAATAGTTTTTACAAACATTTTACAAACATGTACACACATTTGAAAATCATTTTGCAAAGGTTTTTCAAAACAGTATAGATAGATTTTTCAAAATATTTTTGCAACCATTTTTCAAACCATTTGCAAATCATTTTTCAAATATTTTTATTTCACACAAAGAAAAGAAATTTTACAAACCACACATTTTTACAAAGGTTGAAAACATGTAACAAAATATTTTCAAAATAGTTTTCAATAAATGTTCACGAAGATTTTCAAACTATTTTTCAAACATTTTGCAAAAAAAACATTTTCACCTGATTTATTAATCAATATATACAAAAAGAATTTGAGGAACAGAACACCTTTTTATTAAAGATTTTTAATGAATTTTAAAGAATGATTAGCCCTATTATTAAGAAAGTACGAAAGTACGAGTTATGGCTAAAGTATATACGTAGTATATATGACCCCCCCTATACTTAGCTTGAGCTATGTCCTCATAGATCGAAGAGAAAAGAGAAGACATAACTCGTACTAAGTATAGGAAAGTCTAAAGAATAAATAAATGAATAAATCAATGAGAAGTCGACCGTCCCCCCTATACTTAGGATCAAATAATCCTAAGTATAGCAGACTGTACACAACGCAGGGAGGGTCAAGGGTGGGAATGAACAGATCGTACTCGGATTATCTCTCCCTATACTTAGGGTAAGATATCCCTAAGTATAGACAAGAAGAGGAGACACTGGAGAGGATCGAGATAAGTGAAAATCTCGGGGTGCACACCCCCCTATACTTAGGACAAACTACGTCCTAGGTATGGAAAACTGTCTACAAGGGCGGCACCGTTTTGATAGATAAAGAAAATAGAAAAGGAGAAGAAGAAAAGAAGAAAAGAAGAAAAGAGATGAGACTGGAAATGAGATCAACGCATGTACACACCACTCCCCCTATACTTAGGGTAAAAGAAGCCCTAAGTATAGGCAACAACAGGAGTGATGCCACGGACGAAGAAAGAACACTCGGCTCGTCCACCCCCCTATACATAGGACAAAGTACGTCCTAAGTAAGGCAAACATGAGAATGGTTGGACGAGCAAAACGGTAGAAAGGAGGAAGATGAACTTAAAAGGATATACATTAGAGACGGATGTACACAGGATCAAGAAGGTAGAAAGCGAACCTTCTTGCGGGACCGCTGAGGAATGGACCTGGTGTGATGCAGGTCGACATCGGGGTCCACAGTGGACGGAAGCCGATCAGGGTCGACAGAGTGAAGATCCTCAGGGGACCTAGGGTGTGAACGCACAGACTGGTGAGTGGGAGTAGTATGGCTAGGTCTGGCCTTGGGAGTCTCGCTAGTGTCAAAGTGAAATGGGACGAACTCATCATCATCGGAAGTAGTGTACTCGGAGTCGTCCTATGAGGTGTCGTCCAAGTCAAAATCAAAAGGCACGAACTCGTCGGTGGAAGTAGTCGAACTCTGTTCGTCCTCTATAATCTCAATCGGATCATCTTTCTCATCAAAAGGCCCGAATTTCCGAAGAAAAGCAACTAAATCAAATTCGGCCTTTGGCTCGTCAGTATCTACATGAACAGGAACGGACCCATCAGTGGAAGTAGTCAAAACATGGCCGTCCTGTATCGTCTCTAAGTCTGTCCTCCGCTCAATGGTGTCTATCGTGTAAATCCCACGGATGTCATCAACACAACGCCAAGTCCCAGAAGAAGGAACTCCAAGGTCCATGCTTTCCGAGTCTTCCTCAACTGGGAGGAATTCTCGGGTCTCAGTGGAATCCAATAAGCAACAAAATTATCTGATAGTATCATCAAGGTCATGGTCCTCGAGGTCAGCCAAGATAGGTGTGGTCACATCAGGTGCAGGTCTCTGGTCGACAGTAGGTGCGGTGATCAATGCTTCGCTCTCGTCAGCAGGACGGAAGCGAATCTATCCTGATCCGTAATCAATAACGACCCTCGCAGAGGCGAGGAACGGTCGTCCCAAGATGATTGGAGAGTGCTCCCCAGTGGAGGTCTCCATGGGCAATACGACAAAGTCAACATGGTATCTCGTGCCTTGAATCGAAATGACGACGTTTTCAAGGATACCCTTCGGCTTCTTGATTGATCCATCAGCAAACTGTACGATCATCCTGGTTTTCTTGAGAGGCCCTAGGTGAAGAGACTGTACCAACGAGAAGGGTATGATGCTAATTGAAGCACCGCCGTCTAGGAGAGTGTGATCACATGTGTGGTCAGAGATGGTGCAGCTAATGAATGGTGTGGCAGTGTTCCTCTTCCGAGGAATGGGACGATGTGAGATGGCGTGGGCAGTGGCCATGGTCAAGATGTGACGCTCAGATCTGCTCCTCCGCTTTCTCTTCTTGGGAAGAGGAGCAGATAAATCGGTCATGGCCTGCTGAAGTGGGGCACGGATAATCTCATGTATGGTGGCCACCACTTTGGGTTCAGTCAGCATTTTTTTGAATTTTTGGACCTCCTCCATACAAGGGAGAAGGTCGGAATCAGCATATACACGAGGCATGCCAAGAGCAGTCTGTACAACGGCATCCTCGGGGTCAAAGGTGGGACCGGGTGTGAATGTATGTGTGGACAAAGGATCTGGCAAGTGGTCGCTCTCCTCACAATCTGACTCGATCGTGTGTCTCCTGAAATCTTTTTGTGTTTTTAAATTTTTCTTTTTTTTGGGTTTTGGGTGATTGCAAGCTCTCATGGTCGTCCTCAAATGAATCCATATCCTCAAAGAATGGAGCGACATTCTGGTTCTTATTTAAACTAGTAAGATCAGTGATCCTCGAATTCATATGCTACATCATCTGATTCGAGGTCTCAAGTGTGGATATCATGAAAGGTGACTCCAAAATCTCAGGATCAGGTGAGTCGAATGTGGGCGGTGGGTGTAGACAAAAATCACATTCCGGATCAGGATACTCAAGGAAGAGCGGGTTGTCGAAATGTGTAGGAGATGGTGGTGGAAATGACTGGTGAAGGTCAAAGTCCGGATCCTGAAATAGTAGGTTGGTCGGATATGTACAAAACTCAGGAGAAAAGTCCTCCTGGAAAAAAGGAGGTGGAACTGCTGGAGTGAACGAGGGATCCACAAAGTCCGGATAAAATGCGCTCCCGTCGGCCATCTCGAAGCAAAAGAAAATGATTGGGAGAGCACGATGGTCAAGTCAAGAGAAGTGAGAAGAAAGGCGCAAGTGCGCAGACGTGATATAGGACACACACAAAACAATCACCACAAAAAATAAAAATAATACAAACCCTCAATTCACCTACTCAACTCGGTAGAGACCGCAAAGAGCGGTCTTTTTATCTTGTCTGTTTTAGAGTTAGGTGAGAAGTCCAAAATTGCACAAACACTTTGGGGGCTGAATGGGATTTTGGGATCTAACCTTAATGTGTGCGCGAGCAAATAAAAACGAGGACAATGAGGGGATTACTCGCCCCAATACAAGATTTTTCTTTTTGATGGGTTTTAGGGCCAAGAACCACGTGCACCGCACGCGCCTGGTGGGGATATAACCGTAATATCACAAAACTTAAGGGCCTGAATATAAAGTTTACAAAAATATAAACAGGGCTGATGAAAGATTAGGCAGTTGATATGAAAGTCAAAAATGCCCGGGCTGATAACGCAAAATACCCATGAGTGCGATCCGATGGCGGTGTGGCTTTCACTTACGCCACGTGGCAACGCACGGGGGGCTGATACCCCTTCAGTGTTGACGACCGAGATTAGATGGAGCGTTGAGGATCTGACGGCTGATGCAGATGAAGATCGAACGGTGGCTGCTCCGCCTGGGGAACGTGCTTGATCTGACGGCAAGAAGTCTCAATGGAAGAACTGAGGAGGAGCGGGCTCCAGGCGAGCGTTGCTTTGACGTTGTTCCCCTCTCCGCCAGCCTAATCCCCTGCTGAGGGGATCCTGACGCTGTTGCGGCTCCGGCGAAGCTCCCAGATGGCTCCAAATGGTCCAAGGGTTGCTGAGCGAGTCCCCTGGAGCTCGTGCATCTCCAACCACCTGGGCGCGGATGGCGAGGTAACGCTTACCCGCAGAAGGGTCCTTCAGATCCTGCGGACACGAGAGAACATTCAACAACACAAGGTAACAGTGATCTGGCTTTTTATTGGCAGTTATTCGGCGAGTTTTGAGTGGGGATAGGTCGCCGGAGCTCAAGAGCTCCGGCAAGGCATATGGTTGCGAAGGGGGGAAGCGAAGCGATCGATTAAACCACGAACTAAAAGCACTAAACTATTCCTAGGGCTAACAGCTACCTAAGCAAAGAAAAATAAGGAAGAAAGACGACCTCGAGGGTGTATAACCGGAGATGGGACCTCACGGCTTCTCGCTGGAGATGGGGTTGATGGAGCGCTCTCCGGCCCTCGCTTGGGCTCCTCCGACGAGCTGGAGGAGGCATGTCACGCCTCCTGTCCTGAGCTGCGCGAAGAAAGTCCAAACCAGGGTCCAAAAGAGGTTCGAAGTGGAATGGAAGAATGGGGTCGGTTTTTGAAACATGGTGGAGAGGCGATCTTCGAGGCGCGATCACGGGTGCGCCACGAAGATCTGGGTAGATCTGGTAGGTCGGCGGGTATTAGGGATGTGACAGGTACAAGTTTCATGAAGGAATCACCTTCCCTAGAGCAACGCACAAGCGGCGAAAAATTCGAGAAAAGAGGGGCGCAGCGGGCTTCTGACAAGGCACAGGGCTAGGGTCAGGGAGTTGACCAGCTGGTCAACATCCCAGGCCACCTGGTTGGTCCACGTGGACCAACCAAGAAAAAACCCCAAAAAATTTCTTATAAATTAGTTTTAAAATAATAAATGAATTATTTAAACTTAGGTTATTTAATAAAAAATATTTATTATTTTATAAAGTATTTTATGGTAATTTTTATTTATTTTTAGGAGGTATAATTTTATAAGTTGCCTTTTATGCCCTTTATAGGTACAAATACCTATGTATTGTATTCTTTAATTTTTATTGTATGTATTTAATTTATTTATTTTTTTATTATTAATTTATATAATTATAACATACTTTTATACACATAATTATATTTTTATGTTATTTTATTGATGTATTTTGTATATTTAATAAAATAGAAGTAGTAATTATACAGGTATGTGTATAAGTAGTATACCTATGTATCAAATACATAAGTATTTTATTTTAAGTTTTATTTAGGTTTTTATTCTGATTTTAATATACATAATTATTATAAGTAATATTTACATAATTATCAAAATATAAAAAAATACAAAAATAATGAATAAATAATTAATTGAATATTTTAATCTGTACAGCTATACAAGGTGGGTCCAAAACTCAACTTTCAAACTGTAGCTCCGCCAAATGCGAAACCACCGCCATTAAATAGCTTATTTTATTCTATATACAATTAAAGATGAGTTTGATGCATTTGGAGTTTTCATTTGTGAGATACAGGTCTGGGAAGTTGGGATTCTGGATTTTTATTCAGACCATAACTTTTTATCTGTACATTATTTTTCAGTGAAATCAATTTTATATTTTTCTTTATAAAATTATCTACACTTTCATGTGCAAAATTTTTTTATTTGAAGTATAAAAAGTGGAACCAAAAATCAGTCCCAAAATGAATAAAGAATGAATAAAATAAAAGGAATTGTATCGGTATTTTTGGTCCTTATCTCCCCCTACTTTATTCCTTGTCGACCTATTCATCAAGATGCCTAGGTCTCGGGGTTTCGGGTCATAAAATATTTACAATATTTTATTCTTTTTCTTTTCTTTTCTTTATTCTATAATTTTGGCTTTAAAAACCGCATTTTATACAATATTTACACAATGATGCATGAATGCTAAAATGCCTAAATTAAGCCTATTTACACGTATTTACTAGGGTTTTTAAGGCCAAAATGATAGAATAAAGATGATGAAATGTAGATTCATCATCCCCCTATACTTGCCTTTGCTAGTCCCTAGCAAACACTTATGCAATAAGTGCAGAAAAGAAAAAGAAGAAGGTGGATTAAGTGTAATTATCAAACTTGTCTTCGCAAAATCAAAGTTTGGAGCTTAAGTCGGACCTTTGAAATTTTAGTGCGGGCGGAACCTTAATGAGAACCGAATTTGAAATCCAATAGTCCTTAAGAATCCCAAAACTCTGCTCAAGTCTCCTCAATAGCCAGGTCAGAAATATCTCAACTCATACGCAAACTCTTATGACTATGAATTTGACTCGTACAGTGTAAGTGATGGTGGCTCTCCCCAACTAGAATGACAAAGAAACTGACTTCTCCAGTACGACAACCCAATGATTCCCCAATCCATTAACTCCATCCTCAAGGAGCGGGGTATTCCCTTCTAAGTTCAAGTGGCAACCAGCTCAAGAGGAGGGGTGAAGAGAAGAATGGACGGTAGCTAGTGTAGCTACCTACTGGGATGCAAGACCAGTGTAGTCAAGTCATCCTGCTGCAGGCTCACATGATATGACTTTGGAACTCAAGCTTGCTTATTGACTTTACACATTTGTACATACTTTTGCAAGCATTTTATTTTTGTACAGGCATGTCTCTCTCTTCTTCTTTTTTTGAAATACTATATGCAGCAACATTTACATAAGGAGTTTTTCCTCTTGGGCCAGTAGACTATCCCTCTCTTGAAGCTTTATCGCAACCCACAGCCTCCTGTCTTTAGACTTCCTTATCACTGGACGGGTTGGGGTGCACTTCCATCCCTAGAGGAGGACAAGTGTTTCCACTTGTGTGCGTCTCATACCGGCAAATCCAATCCCCTCGCCACTCCAACTGAGTTGAGCCATGTGAAAGGTGCAGGTGTCCAAGTTAGGTCATTATCAACAAGAGTCGTGCGTGTGCTCCAAAATACTCTACTTAGGCAGTCAAGAATCCATTGAACCTAGTCCCGTGATCCTCAAAGAATTAAGTAAACTAGACCTGAAGTACCTCAATCCCAGTTCCTATAAGGTTCTTGTTATTAGGTAGATTTCAAGGTCCAATCAAGCTCCAATCTCCGGATTTTACTTAGACTCGTTCAACTATCAAACTCAATCCGAAAAATGCTCATGCTATGCAAATGCGATGCAGAATGCAGAAAATATTTTTGTGATGCAATTTTCAAAGATTTTGATCTTTTTATGGATTTTTGAAAAGATGATGCATGCATTTTTTGTATTTTTCAAAAGATTTTTCAAATGTTTTTGGATTTTAATTTTGCAAATGTTTTTGGGATAAAAAGATTTTGGCTGAAAACAAGGTTAAAAATATGTACACGGGAGTGCTTCTTATATCTACAAGAAGTAGATTTTAAGGATTTACAAGGGTAAGTGGTATGTTTTATACTTATATATAAGTAGTGAATTTTGGTGAGATGTCTGCGTTCCTCAAACTTATTTGACACAGGTTTTTCAAACAATTTTTGAAAACTATAGTCCAAAATAGTTTTTACAAACATTTTACAAACATGTACACACATTTGAAAATCATTTTGCAAAGGTTTTTCAAAATAGTATAGATAGATTTTTCAAAATATTTTTGCAACCATTTTTCAAACCATTTGCAAATCATTTTTCAAATATTTTTATTTCACACAAAGAAAAGAAATTTTACAAACCACACATTTTTACAAAGGTTGAAAACATGTAACAAAATATTTTCAAAATAGTTTTCAATAAATGTTCACGAAGATTTTCAAACTATTTTTCAAACATTTTGCAAAAAAAACATTTTCACCTGATTTATTAATCAGTATATACAAAAAGAATTTGAGGAACAGAACACCTTTTTATTAAAGATTTTTAATGAATTTTAAAGAATGATTAGCCCTATTATTAAGAAAGTACAAAAGTACGAGTTATGGCTAAAGTATATACGTAGTATATATGACCCCCCTATACTTAGCTTGAGCTATGTCCTCATAGATCGAAGAGAAAAGAGAAGACATAACTCGTACTAAGTATAGGAAAGTCTAAAGAATAAATAAATGAATAAATCAATGAGAAGTCGACCGTCCCCCCTATACTTAGGATCAAATAATCCTAAGTATAGAAGACTGTACACAACGCAGGGAGGGTCAAGGGTGGGAATGAACAGATCGTACTCGGATTGTCTCTCCCTATACTTAGGGTAAGATATCCCTAAGTATAGACAAGAAGAGGAGACACTGGAGAGGATCGAGATAAGTGAAAATCTCAGGGTGCACACCCCCCTATACTTAGGACAAAGTACGTCCTAGGTATGGAAAACTGTCTACAAGGGCGGCACCTTTTTGATAGATAAAGAAAATAGAAAAGGAGAAGAAGAAAAGAAGAATAGAAGAAAAGAGATGAGACTGGAAATGAGATCAACGCATGTACACACCACTCCCCCTATACTTAGGGTAAAAGAAGCCCTAAGTATAGGCAACAACAGGAGTGATGCCACGGACGAAGAAAGAACACTCGGCTCGTCCACCCCCCTATACATAGGACAAAGTACATCCTAAGTAAGGCAAACATGAGAATGGTTGGACGAGCAAAACGGTAGAAAGGAGGAAGATGAACTTAAAAGGATATACATTAGAGACGGATGTACACAGGATCAAGAAGGTAGAAAGCGAACCTTCTTGCGGGACCGCTGAGGAATGGACCTGGTGTGATGCAGGTCGACATCGGGGTCCACAGTGGACGGAAGCCGATCAGGGTCGACAGAGTGAAGATCCTCAGGGGCCCTAGGGTGTGAACGCACAGACTGGTGAGTGGGAGTAGTATGGCTAGGTCTGGCCTTGGGAGTCTCGCTAGTGTCAAAGTGAAATGGGACGAACTCATCATCATCGGAAGTAGTGTACTCGGAGTCGTCCTATGAGGTGTCGTCCAAGTCAAAATCAAAAGGCACGAACTCGTCGGTGGAAGTAGTCGAACTCTGTTCGTCCTCTATAATCTCAATCGGATCATCTTTCTCATCAAAAGGCCCGAATTTCCGAAGAAAAGCAACTAAATCAAATTCGGCCTTTGGCTCGTCAGTATCTACATGAACAGGAACGGACCCATCAGTGGAAGTAGTCAAAACATGGCCGTCCTGTATCGTCTCTAAGTCTGTCCTCCGCTCAATGGTGTCTATCGTGTAAATCCCACGGATGTCATCAACACAACGCCAAGTCCCAGAAGAAGGAACTCCAAGGTCCATGCTTTCCGAGTCTTCCTCAACTGGGAGGAATTCTCGGGTCTCAGTGGAATCCAATAAGCAACAAAATTATCTGATAGTATCATCAAGGTCATGGTCCTCGAGGTCAGCCAAGATAGGTGTGGTCACATCAGGTGCAGGTCTCTGGTCGACAGTAGGTGCGGTGATCAATGCTTCGCTCTCGTCAGCAGGACGGAAGTGAATCTCTCCTGATCCGTAATCAATAACGACCCTCGCAGAGGCGAGGAACGGTCGTCCCAAGATGATTGGAGAGTGCTCCCCAGTGGAGGTCTCCATGGGCAATACGACAAAGTCAACATGGTATCTCGTGCCCTGAATCGAAATGACGACGTTTTCAAGGATACCCTTCGGCTTCTTGATTGATCCATCAGCAAACTGTACGATCATCCTGGTTTTCTTGAGAGGCCCTAGGTGAAGAGACTGTACCAACGAGAAGGGTATGATGCTAATTGAAGCACCGCCGTCTAGGAGAGTGTGATCACATGTGTGGTCAGAGATGGTGCAGCTAATGAATGGTGTGGCAGTGTTCCTCTTCCGAGGAATGGGACGATGTGAGATGGCGTGGGCAGTGGCCATGGTCAAGATGTGACGCTCAGATCTGCTCCTCCGCTTTCTCTTCTTGGGAAGAGGAGCAGATAAATCGGTCATGGCCTGCTGAAGTGGGGCACGGATAATCTCATGTATGGTGGCCACCACTTTGGGTTCAGTCAGCATTTTTTTGAATTTTTGGACCTCCTCCATACAAGGGAGAAGGTCGGAATCAGCATATACACGAGGCATGCCAAGAGCAGTCTGTACAGCGGCATCCTCAGGGTCAAAGGTGGGACCGGGTGTGAATGTATGTGTGGACAAAGGATCTGGCAAGTGGTCGCTCTCCTCACAATCTGACTCGATCGTGTGTCTCCTGAAATCTTTTTGTGTTTTTAAATTTTTCTTTTTTTTGGGTTTTGGGTGATTGCAAGCTCTCATGGTCATCCTCAAATGAATCCATATCC
This sequence comes from Ottelia alismoides, assembly GCA_037367405.1. Lineage (NCBI taxonomy): Eukaryota > Viridiplantae > Streptophyta > Magnoliopsida > Alismatales > Hydrocharitaceae > Ottelia > Ottelia alismoides. The sequence goes on from JAZKJV010003208.1 coordinate 466,225, forward strand.
TCAAAGAATGGAGCGACATTCTGGTTCTTATTTAAACTAGTAAGATCAGTGATCCTCGAATTCATATGCTACATCATCTAATTCGAGGTCTCAAGTGTGGATATCATGAAAGGTGACTCCAAAATCTCAGGATCAGGTGAGTCGAATGTGGGCGGTGGGTGTAGACAAAAATCACATTCCGGATCAGGATACTCAAAGAAGAGCGGGTTGTCGAAATGTATAGGAGATGATGGTGGAAATGACTGGTGAAGGTCAAAGTCCGGATCCTGAAATAGTAGGTTGGTCGGATATGTACAAAACTCAGGAGAAAAGTCCTCCTGGAAAAAAGGAGGTGGAACTGCTGGAGTGAACGAGGGATCCACAAAGTCCGGATAAAATGCGCTCCCGTCGGCCATCTCGAAGCAAAAGAAAATGATTGGGAGAGCACGATGGTCAAGTCAAGAGAAGTGAGAAGAAAGGCGCAAGTGCGCAGACGCGATATAGGACACACACAAAACAATCACCACAAAAAATAAAAATAATACAAACCCTCAATTCACCTACTCAACTCGGTAGAGACCGCAAAGAGCGGTCTTTTTATCTTGTCTGTTTTAGAGTTAGGTGAGAAGTCCAAAATTGCACAAACACTTTGGGGGCTGAATGGGATTTTGGGATCTAACCTTAATGTGTGCGCGAGCAAATAAAAACGAGGACAATGAGGGGATTACTCGCCCCAATACAAGATTTTTCTTTTTGATGGGTTTTAGGGTCGAGTAAAGTTAACACTCCCAATTTTATTGGTTATCACTTTTTTTTGGATTTTTAATGAGAATGCACGATCCTATCGGGGAGTCAATTCCTTTAAGCTCCTAGGTTGGCAAAATCAGAGGTAGAGTTGGAAAAGCAATGCAAGCGGCAAATAATGATAGATGCTAAAGCGTAAATGCTCACCTTGCCTCCAGCACTCTACATGCAAGGATGCTCAGCAGAATTGAAACCTATCTACATGCAAATGCAAAAGCCGATGAAATCGCCCTAAGTTTCATAAATTGTTATTATCGGGAAGCACCACAAGTTGACCACCAATACTCAACCCTAGAGTCCGGTCTAGGCTCACCCCTCCTCTGCTCAACACACTTGAGCTTAGGAGAAAGCGCTTTGCGGGGAGAGCTCGCGGCGCGACGGATTGAAGGTGATGATCAACTGTTTAAAATTTGACTAAGTCCAAACGAGACTATAGGTGCATGCAAAGGTATTAGGTGTTTGGCCTTAATCTATCGCAAGCAATCCTAAAAGCTAAGGGCTCAATCATACAAAAGAAATGAAAAATAAAACCGGAAAACAAAATAAAAAAATGCGAAGAAAAGCCGACAAAACCGTGGTGAGCCCCCAAGTGAACAATCACATGGAAATTAGGCTCGAATGTCCAAATGTCCGAGTGTACCTGTATTATTACAAATATAGGTCGCTCTCTTACTTAAATTACAAAAATAAATGCAGGAAATATATTCTACAACTAAAGGTGGAGCTCAGTCTTCAAAAATCTCTTCTCGTCTCCTCGGTGCTCGGCTGGCAGATGCCGGCTTCACGTGGGTGCGTAGGCGCCTAGAGTGGAGCACCTCCCTCGATCCGCGGTACCTCGCACAAAGTCAACAAAAGAGAAGGTTAGACAGCTCAATAGATATATCAAAAATAAAGAAAATAAAATAGCAAAAATGAAAGCCGTGAAATAGACAGTAAATCACAATCACAAACAAGACCTGAACTAAGCGATGTTGCTCCCCGGCAATGGCGCCATTTGTTGAAGCGAGAAAATGGAGGGTCGTATGGTTTCACAAGGCGAAACCGCGGTCGATGCGGTGACCGCTCGAAAATTCCGATTCAAACAACAATTAACCCACGACAAATATATCAAGCAATGAAAGTAAATGTGCGGAGTTAAAATTTATTATAACTCTACAACAAGATGTGTATAGTGAAGTATATGTAGAGGTCGAACACAGGGAGCAGAAAGGCTAGATCGGGGTAAAAATGCTCAAAATGAGTGTGTACGTGATCAAGTGTCTACTATGCTATTTTTTGTGGGTTTTTGATTTTATAATTTTTTATTTAATTTTTAATTTTGTATTTTTGTATTTTGAATTTTAATTTTCTAATTTTTATATTTTCTTTTTATATTTTATATTTTTTTATTTTTTTTCAATATTGGAATATACAAACTATATAAGAAAAGAGGTGATAAACTATTTATAAAAATAAGGAAAAAAGCTCAAAAATTAGGAAATGAAATGTTTTTGGTATTTTTATACTTTTCTACTATTTTTGTGATTTTTGGGAAATTTTCAGAATATTTTTGGTATTTTTAAATGTCAAAATACAAGAAAACAGTGAATAACATACAAGGCTGAACTAAAATGGAGAAATAAATTAGAAAACAGTAAAAAAATTCTCTAAATTAATTTTCAATGAAAGATACTGAAACAAATAAAATTCAGAGACAAAGATTGTATTTTTAGGGTTTTTGAAGAATTTTTAATATTTTTATAAATGTTTTTGGGGTTTTGTGATTTTTATGAGTATTCTTTTGTAATTTTTAGTGAATTTTGGATTGAAGTTAGAACACACTAAAAGAAACAAAATATATTTTTTTGGGATTTTTCTGAGGAGTTTTATATTTTTTATGGATTTTATAAGCTAGACAGTGCACAAAATAGCTGTTTTTATTTTTAATAAATATTAAAATGCAATAATTATAGAAAATAAAAATATACCATTAAACTACTATGCAATAGAGACTTAATCTGATTTTTGGGGATTTTTTAGAGGTTAATAGATGCATGCATAAAATACAAGAAGCAAAAAGAAAATACATGTTTGCAGGGGTATATGAGTAATTATCAGGAATCCAGGGGCTCAAATGAAAATTTCCAGAGAATATATATATGAACTAAAAACTTGCTGGACTAATGTTCAAAGCAAAACGGCCGTAGGGGCTATCCCACAAAATCGCCAAGAACCACGTGCACCGCACGCGCCTGGTGGGGATATAACCGTAATATCACAAAACTTAAGGGCCTGAATATAAAGTTTACAAAAATATAAATAGGGCTGATGAAAGATTAGGCAGTTGATATGAAAGTCAAAAATGCCCGGGCTGATAACGCAAAATACCCAGGAGTGCGATCCGACGGCGGTGCGGCTTTCACTTACGCCACGTGGCAACGCAAGGGGGGCCGATACCCCTTCAGTGTTGACGACCGAGATTAGATGGAGCGTTGAGGATCTGACGGCTGATGCAGATGAAGATCGAACGGTGGTTGCTCCGCTTGGGGAACGTGCTTGATCTGACGGCAAGAAGGCTCGATGGAAGAACTGAGGAGGAGCGGGCTCCAGGCGAGCTTTGCTTTGACGTTGTTCCCCTCTCCGCTGGCCTAATCCCCCGCTGAGGGGCTCCTGACGCTGCTACGGCTCCGGCAAAGCTTCCAGATGGCTCCAAATGGTCCAAGGGTTGCTGAGCGAGTCCCCTGGAGCTCGTTCTTCTCCAGCCACCTGGACACGGATGGCGAGGTAACGCTGACCCGCAGAAGGGTCCTTCAGATCCTGCGGACACGAGAGAACATTCAACAGCACAAGTTAATAGTGATCTGGCTTTTATTGGCGGTTATTCGGCGAGTTTTGAGTAGGGAATGGTCGCCGGAGCTCAAGAGCTCCGGCAAGGCGTATGGTTGCGAAGGGGGGAAGCGAAGCGATCGATTAAACCACGAACTAAAAGCACTAAACTATTCCTAGGGCTAACAACTACCTAAGCAAAGAAAAATAAGGAAGAAATACGACCTCGAGGGTGTATAACCCGAGATGGGACCTCACGGCTTCTCGCCGGAGATGGGGTTGATGGAGCGCTCTCTGGCCCTCGCCTGGGCTCCTCCGACGAGCTGGAGGAGGCCTGTCACGCCTCCCGTCCTGAGCTGCGCGAAGAAAGTCCAAACCAGGGTCCAAAAGAGGTTCGAAGTGGAATGGAAGAATGGGGTCGGTTTTTGAAACATGGTGGAGAGGCGATCTTCGAGGCGCGATCACGGGTGCTCCACGAAGATCTGGGTAGATCTGGTAGGTCGGCGGGGATTAGGGATGTGCCAGGTACAAGTTTCATGAAGGAATCATCTTCCCTCGAGCAACGCACAAGCGGCAAAAAATTCGAGAAAAGAGGGGCGCAGCGGGCTTCTAACAAGGCACAGGGCTAGGGTCAGGGTGTTGACCAGCTGGTCAACATCCCAGGCCACCTGGTTGGTCCACGTGGACCAACCAGGAAAAAGCCCCAAAAAATGTCTTATAAATTAGTTTTAAAATAATAATGAATTATTTAAACTTAGGTTATTTAATAAAAAATATTTATTAATTTATAAAGTATTTTATGGTAATTTTTATTTATTTTTAGGAGGTATAATTTTATAAGTTGCCTTTTATGCCCTTTATAGGTGCACAAACCTATGTATTGTATTCTTTAATTTTTATTGTATGTATTTAATTTATTTATTTTTTTATTATTAATTTATATAATTATAACATACTTTTATACACATAATTATATTTTTATTTTATTGATGTATTTTGTATATTTAATAAAATAGAAGTAGTAATTATATAGGTATGTGTATAAGTAGTATACCTATGTATCAAATACATAAGTATTTTATTTTAAGTTTTATTTAGGTTTTTATTCTGATTTTAATATACATAATTATTATAAGTAATATTTACATAATTATAAAAATATAAAAAATACAAAAATAATGAATAAATAATAAATTGAATATTTTAATCTGTACAGCTATACAAGGTGGGTCCAAAACTCAACTTTCAAACCGTAGCTCCGCCAAATGCGAAACACCGCCATTAAATAGCTTATTTTATTCTATATACAATTAAAGGTGATTTTGATGCATTTGGAGTTTTCATTTGTGAGATACATGTCTGGGAAGTTGGGATTCTGGATTTTTATTCAGACCATAACTTTTTATCTGTACATTATTTTTCAGTGAAATCAATTTTGTTTTTTTCTTTATAAAATTATCTACAACTTTCATGTACAAAGTTTCTTTATTTGAAGTATAAAAAGTGGAACCAAAAATCGGTCCCAAAATGAATAAAGAATGAATAAAATAAAAGGAATTTTATAGGTATTTTTGGCCCTTATCTCCCCCTACTTTATTCCTTGTCGACCTATTCATCAAGATGCCTAGGTCTCAGGGTTTCGGGTCATAAAATATTTACAATATTTTATTCTTTTTCTTTTCTTTTCTTTATTTTATAATTTTGGCTTTAAAAACCGCATTTTATACAATATTTACACAATGATGCATGAATGCTAAAATGCCTAAATTAAGCCTATTTACACGTATTTACTAGGGTTTTTATGGCTGAAATGATAGAATAAAGATGATGAAACGTAGATTCATCAGCCGCTCAACGGAACTACACTGTCACTGAGAAGGAGATGCTAGCCATAGTCTTTGCCCTAGAAAAGTTCAGATCATACATCATTGGATCTAAGGTGACTATCTTCACAGATCACACTGCCATCAGGTACCTCATGGCAAAGAAGGATGCTAAAGCTAGTTTGACCAGATGGATCCTTCTACTCTAGGAGTTTGATATTGAGATTAATGATAAACCTGGAGTCAAGAATGTGGTGGAGGATCATCTCTCCCGATTAGAGAATCTTGAGGATTCTGAGAAGATTGATCCTATCTTTGAGACCTTCCCAGATGAGGCGTTCCTTGCTATCGCTTCACTCCCGTGGTACGCTGACATTGTGAACTATCTTGTTGCCAAGAAAGTTCCACAAGGTTGACCCAGGCAGCGACTTGAGACCTTCCTCGCGACGGACAAGTTCTACCATTGGGAGGATCCTGTCCTTTATCATGAAGGAGAGGATAGCGTCTGGTGTCAGTGCATTCCTTAGGAGGAGAACCATAGCTTCCTCACTTACTGCCACAAGCTTGAGGCAGGAGGAAATCACTCTGGGAGGAGAACGACACAGAAAGTGCTCCAATACGGCCTATGGTGGCCTACCCTCTTCAAGGATTCTGATGAATTCGTGAAGAGATGTACTAACTGTCAAAGGATGGGCACTTGTGGACAATGTGATATGATGCAGATGCTACCCATTCAATTCTGTGAGATTTTTAACGCATGGGGGCATCGATTTCATGGGTCCATTCCCTAAGAGTCAGGGATTCGAGTACATTCTGCTGGTCATTGATTATGTGAGTCGTTGGGTTGAGGCCATCCCTGCCCGAACCGTAGATGCTTGGACTGTATGCAGACTTTTGAGGAAGAATATCATTTCACGGTTCGGGGTGCCTAGAGTGTTGATATCTGACGGGGGGCTCATTTCGTCAACGACAAGGTAAAGTCCCTTGCTAGGGAGTTCAACATTGACCATTGAGTAGCCACTCTGTATCATCCTCAGAATAATGGTATTGATGAAGTGTCGAACAGGGAGATCAAGACTATATTGCAGAAGGTTGTCCGCCCTGACCGAAAGGATTGGTCACAGCTTTTGGACTCGGTTTTGTGGGCATATCGGACGTCCTTCAAGACCCCTTTGGGTACATCTCCCTTTCACCTCGTTTATGGCAAGCCTTGCCATTTACGTGTTGAGCTGAGGCATAAGTCACTTTGGACTATCACAGACATTTTATTAGATCCAGTAAGTGTAGGATACTAGAGGAGGGCAGAGTTGGCAGCCCTGGAGGAGCTTAGAGATGCAGCCTTTTCAAGCAGCCTACAGTACAAGGAGAGAGTGAAGGAGTGGCATGATTCTCATATCAGCCACAAGCAGTTTGAGACAAGACAGAGAGTATGGTTGTTTGATGCTAGGCTTAGATTATTTCCAGGGAAGTTGCAGAGCAAATGGAAGGGACCATACCTGGTCTGAAAGGTACATGACAATGGAAGCATTGCATATCTGAGATGTCATCTGAGTCTACCTTTCGTGTTAACGGGCAGCGGCTCAAACCATATCCAGATCATGAGCCACTAGTCGTTGACGTCTCCCCTACTCATTTTGTGTGAGATGTGGTCTTTGATTCACATCTATTGCATCTCACACCTGATTATCAATGTCGGCCGCCTTGTATAGATCCAGATGTCCATATCACGCCATTCTTCACTCCAACACCCCATTTGCATCTTTGATTATGTTATCCTTAGGGTATACTTCACCCTAAGTATAGGGGGGTGCCCGACTTTTGATTTTTCTTTTGATCCTTTCTACCTCTATCTTGCTGCCTATACTTAGAGATATTTCACCCTAAGTATATGGGAGGTAGACCCTGTACATTCTCCTACTCAGATTTCCCTTTGTATACAGGCTTCTATACATAGGATTATTTGATCCTAAGTATAGGGGGAAACCCCGAGATTCTTTTCCGTTCTATTCTTTCATTCGTCGTTGTAGTATAGTTTCCTTTTCACTTCCCTATACTCAGCACGAGTTATGTCTTCTTCATCGCTCTTGATTCACTCTGAGGACATCATTCAAGCTAAGTATAGGGGGTGTCGTATATATTTCATATAAACTTTAGCCGTAACTCGTACTTTGTGTGAGTGTGTTAATAAATAAAATGGCTAAAATTCTTAAAAACCCATAAAAGTTTAAAAATTTTCTTGTACATAAAATTCTTTATTGCACATACATAGCTATTTACAAAATTATTTTTATGCAAATGTTTGTAAAAATATTTTGTGTGTGAAGAGTTTTTAAATATTTTGATATCAAAATTATGTATACAGTATAAATTTTTTGTAAAATGTTTGAAAAATAAAAAGTTTGCAAAAACCCTTGTATAAATGTGTGTAAATATTTTGCAAAACTTCTGCATTTATGCACGCATCCATTCATTCAAACATTTTTCAAAAATTTTGCATATTTTCAAAATTTGCATTAAAGCATTTTTGTATATATACTTGTACAGTTTTTCTGAATCATAGTTGACATTCAAGGTAGCCCGGAATTAAATTGAAAAATAGAGCTTGGTTAAGACCTTAATCCACCTAATTCTAAGAAGAACCTTAGAGGGCTTAGGATTGAGATTTTTCAGGTCCATGGTGACTTAATTCTTTGAGTCCACTAGGTTATGATCATATGTCAACTTGATGAGCCTAAGTAGAACATTTAACAACACACACATGACTCTCACAGACAATGGCTTTACTTGCACCAACACTTTACACCTAGCTCTCTACGGATGAGGTGGTGAGGAGGCAATCTTCTTTGGCTTGGGGTAGCATATGAGGGTAGTACTTCTAGGCGGAACCTCTCTTCTTCTTATAGTGAAGGAAGTGCGTCTCAACTTGGTCTGGTGGCATTGAGGTCTAAAGACAGGAGTTGTGGGTTGCAATAATGCTTCAAAAGAGGGATAGTTTACTGGCTCAGGAGGAAAAACTCCTTATGTATATATGTTGGACCATATAGATATGTTGTACATATACATATCGAAAAAAAATTTGCAACAAAAATGAAAAACTCCAAAAAAGTGGTGGGTCTGATAGAAAATGAAATACCCACCGGAGTGTATATAGTCAAATAAAGCAAAGCTTATCTTACCCATGCCCATCTCATGAAGCTTGCAGCAGGGAAACTTAGCTACACTGGTTGGGCTCCCTAGGATACATGGCTACACTAGCTATGGTCCATTCTCTTCTTCCTCCTCTTCTTGAGCTGGTTGCACTTGAACTTAGAAGGGAATACCCCGCTCCTCGAGGAAAGAGTTGCCAGACAAGGGCATTAAAGTTACCTTGTTGAGGAGTGTTGTCACTTTGCCATTTCTGAGGTGGGGAGCTACATATCACTTACACAGTACAATAAAAGATTCATGGTCATTAGAGTTTGTGTATGTAGACTTGTTCTGATTTGGATTATTGAGGAGTCTTGACCATAGATTGGTGGAACTTAGAGGCTGTTGAGTTTTAAACCTAAGTCTAAATAAGGTTCCGACAAACTAATAATCCAAAGGTCTGACTGAGCTCCATACTTCAATTTAATGAAGACAAGTTTAATAATCAACCTTGATTCACCTTCTTCTTCTTTTTCTTTTTCTTTCTCTTTTCCACTTCTTTTTCAAATAAGTGTTTGCCAAGGGACTGGCAAAAGTAAAGTATAGGGGGGTGATGAATACTCATTCGTCACTCTTTATTCTTTTATTTTAGCTCTTGGCAAAATATCATGTATATAGTTGTAAATACAATAAATTATCAATAAGCACGCATTTGTTAATAATTAATAATTAGCATGTATTTGTGCAAAAATAAAAGAATAAAGAATAAAAGAAAAAGAAGGAAATATTTAAAATAAATATTATGTGACCTGAACCCAAGAGAGGGTCCAAACTGGAACTGATCGCCTAATAAAATAAGTAGAGAGAGATAGGGCCACTCTCCCTTGTACAGATGCACCCTCTATGTATATATTTTATTTTCAGAAAATTTAAAATTAAAAAGGTGTTTATATTCCCTTATTTATATTTCTAAAATTAAAACAAAAATTAGAAAAATAAAAATAAAATTCTCTCCCTATCACCTTGTATATAACACATGTGTATATGTATTATATTCCTATTTATTTTACATTTGTACATGACTAATAGAAATAAGATAAAAATTAGTTTAGACTCCAAATAATATGTTGTAAATAAATAAAATATAAAATTGGGGTATTTCTACATAAATAAGAAAAAAATAAATGTACAAAATGCATAGGTAAATTATACATGTATATAATAAAGTATATTGTATATAGATTAGTTTATTTCTCATAAAAAAATAAAAATCACAAAAAAATAGTTAAGAAAATAAGAAATATTTTTCATTTTGAACACTTTTTAATTTAAAATCATTTTCTATTTTTTATTTATTTTACAAATATTATAGACCAAGCTTTTTCTGATTGGTCCAGGAGGGATGTTGACCCCGATAACTACCCCTCTCGGACCGTCTCCTTCACGGATCCGGCTTTTGCCCCATTTTCTCCCATTTCTCTCGTCCGAATCCTATGACCTCGTGCCCCGATTTCTTCGCCCGCACCTTCCCCTGGGATCCAAGAACCTCACGGACCCTAGGGAAGCGTGGATCCTTATCGGTTCACGCACCTTCGCCCGATCTCTCCAGCCACCTGGGATGGCCTAAAAATGCTTCATTCGATTCCCTAGGTCAGCAGCTCACGCCGCACACTCTCTTGAGACCCTAGAACCATTCCCCTTGGTGACAACAATCGGATTGGGCCCTTGGTGATCGGAGAAGACCGCTGTAGCTGACGCTCGAGATTCATGGTTGGAGCACCGCCGCGATGAGCCTCCCCCGCCTTCCGCAGCGAGGTTGAGGCGATGACCCCCTTCGACAGCATCCCCTAGATCTCAGGATTCATTTAGGACCTTCAGGAACCCCTCGCATAGTCCTTAGCTCCGAATCTTTCATTTGCCGTCCTCCGTCGCTCTGCCAGCTCTGACCCACCAGTCGGAGCCTCGCCGCCATCCTCCATCCATTCAGATCGACACCCCATCTCACTGTCACCCTTCTTACGCACCCTTATCATCCGAACCTTGGCAATCCGAGCCAAGATTATGCTTTAGGTTCCCTCTGTCCCTTCGCCGGAACCCCCATTCCATTCGTCGCTGCTTCCCTTTATCCTAGGTTCAATAACCTTGACTGGAGGTTTGCTCCGAGTTAGAGCTTTACTCTGCAGGTCGTAGCACGCGTGGATACGCCCCAGATCACCTTTGTCCCGCTTCGTCAGAGCTCGCCCAGGTCCAGCCACCTTCCAGGAGATACGACTGTCATCGAGCTCATCGAACCCGTTCACCTGACGCGGAGGAGCCTCGCGAGTCATTCATCATCGTCCGATCGTTCATCAGAGTGTCGGATCACCGCCGACACTCTAGTGAACTTCGCCTAGGCAGAGTTCTTCAAGATCCTCTTTTCACCGTTGGATTACGCCCTTCTGCCAGATGACATCACAACCGTCCATCCACTGCAACTGTCAGACCATTAGATCTGACATCTAACGGCCCCGTATAACCCATGTTCGCACCTCGTGAGGGACGTTGGATCCGCCAGCTGCACGCACCAAAGCCGCACGTCTTCGACCATTCAGAGCGCGCCACCTGTCCACCCACGCACAACGCACGAGCTGTAAGGGTAATTTGCTCGGACCCCCTTGCGTTTATTTTCTTTTATTAGTTAGTCTATAAAATAAAAAGTACACAGTAGGGTAATTTGCACTTTCGCTCCTATAGCTTTCGTATTTACTTTTCAGTCCTTCCTGTGTGGCAGCACGTGCTTCATCACGTGTATTTGTGGGATAATTACATGTAGTATCCTAGACTTATGTTCTGTTACGTTTTGATGTGATAGTTTTATTATTTGCACTTATATCCCTGTGCTTGCTGATTTTGGACATGTGCTGATATTCGTGGAAAATTGCAGATAGGACCTTGTACTTTTTATGTGTGTTATTTATTGGTCCTGAAAGATGTTTTTGTTGCAAATCAGTCCATATGTGCTGTGTGTTTTTTCTTTTAGATTTAATAAATAGCCAATTTTGTCCAAAATTCATGAAATTTAAACAATGGTGTAGTAATTTATATGAATTTTTGGGTTCATTTTGTTTCCATTTAGTATTTTTTAAAATTTAAAATCCCTGAAAATTGCTAATGTTTGTTTTTAAAAATCAACTAAAAATATTAAAAACTTTGAAAAATCTAAAAAAATTACTACTTGCATGATTTGATTTGTTTTTGCTTCTGCCCAATTTTTGTTGTATTTTCGATTATAAAAATCATAAAAATTGAAAAATACTAAAAACCTTCGAAAAATCAATAAAAATTCATAAAAACTCAAAAAAATGCATTTTAGGTTTCTGTAGTTAGATTTTTATTTCTAGTTTATTGTAAAATTTCCGCTTAATATTATAAGCATCTTAAATAATTTTAAATTGCCTTTAGATTTGGGATGTACATTGTTTAGCATTTGTTTACTTATTTCATTTTTAGAAAATTAATTAAAAATAAAAAAAAATCAATAAAATTAACAAAAATATTTGAATATTTTAGAAAACCCAAAAATATTTTTATTTGAATTTTCTGAGCATTTTTTATGCTTTAAATAATTGTTTGTTTGGGAGTTTTTGAGTTGTTTTAGACTTTTTCTTAATTTTAAAAATCATAAAAAAATTTGAAAAATATAAAATCCACCAAATTATTTTATTTCTTTCTATTTTTGGATGCCCGACTACTTCGTAGCTTATGTATATCGTGCTCCTTGAGTTCGACCCTGATAGCTATAGCAGGTAAAATAAAATAGCGAGACCGCTATTTGTGCTTGATTGAGTGATTTGTATTTTTATTGGTCTTTCTTCTTCTTGATTGAGTCCGATCCGAGTGGTTGAGGTCACAACGACCATTGATACCTTTTACCCTTAATCGCTCGGGAATTTTAGGTTCATAAACTACACGTATGATAATAGCCTCACGTACAAGGAGAAAGTAAAGAAATGGCATGATAAACACATCCGAAGGAAGACTTTCGAGCCTGGATAGAAGGTGATGTTGTTTGACACGCGATTAAAAATCTTTCTTGGAAAACTGAAGAGCAAGTGGTTATGGTTATATATAATCCACACTATGTGACAATGAAAGTATCTTGATATCAAAACCGCCATCTGACACACAACCCTTCATGGTAAAGGGACAGTTGCTGAAGCCATATATAGATCCAGATGCATTCCTATCCATTGTTGACTCCATTCATGTAATATCTCAATATGAGCTACCCGTAGCCAATGGATCAGACACTTAAATCACAAAAACTACAAAAATACCTTTTGTTTTCTTCTTTTCTTCTTTTCGTCTTCATTTTTCCTCTCTCTTCTAAAAAGGTGCCACCCTTTCATCACTGCTTTACTTAGGATGCACTTTGTTCTGAGTATAGTAGGGTAAGCACCCCAATTTGTTCATTCTTTGATCCCTCACCCATCCCCTCAACTCTTGATATTATGTCTATAGTTAGGGATATTTTACCCTAAGTATAGGGGGGACTGGTCGAGACGATGATATGTTCATTCCCACCCTCAACCCTCCCTGCATGTATATACATCTTGCTATACATAGGATTATTTCATCCTAAGTATTGTGAGGACGGTTGAATTCTCATTCATTGATTTCTTATTCTTTCGTCGTTGTAGTATAGGCTCGTCCATACTCAGTATGAGTTATATCTTATCTTTCCTCCCTGATCTATGAGGGCATAAATCAAGCTAAGTATAGGGGGTCGTATATACTCGATATATACTTCAACCATAACTCATACTTTTGTATTTTCATTAATATGACCAATAAACAACAAATTAAAACACATAAAATTCTTTATATATATTGATTAATAAATCTAGTTAAAATATTTTGCAAAACGTTTGGAAAATAGTTGGAAAATCTCTTTGAAAAATATTTTGAAAACTATTTGGAAAATATTTATAAAATGTTTTTCAACCTTTGTAAAAATATTTTGGTTGTAAAAATTCCTTTTCTTTGTTTGAGTAAAATATTTTGAAAATCTATTTACAAATAGTTAGGGAAATGGTTGCAAAAATATCTTGAAAAATCTTTGCAAAATGATTTTTCAAAATTTGTAAATATTTATAAAAACTATTTGTCAAATTAATAAAGTTTTCAAAATGTTTGTAAATATCTTTTCAATTATTTTGAGAACTATGTACATAATGCAAGCATATAAAGATCCTTTACAAAACATGTACATACAAACCCGCAAATTCCTAAATTCAAAGTCTTGTAAACACAAAATGTATTCATGTATAAATAGATGCACATATTTGTCGAAACTATTTATCACTAAAAATTTGCAAAATGTTTTCAAAATTAAAAATTTGCAAAACTTTTTCAAAAATAGATAAGAGTCTCAAAATCAGAAAATTGCCTCACAAAAATATTTTCCTCGCATAACATTTGCATTTTTCGGATTAAAATTGATAATTGAAATAGTCTAAGTAAGATCAGAAGATTTGAACTTGTTTGGACCTTAATCTACTTAATCACAAGAATCTTATAGGAACTAGAATAGAGGTAACTTCAGGTCTGTTGGACTTAATTCTTTGAGACCACGAGACTTGGTTCAGTGTCTTCTTGACTGCCTAAGTAGGATATTTCAGAACACATGCATGACTCTTGTTGATAATGACCTAGCTTGCACACCTGCACTATGCACTTTGCTCACCTCAGTTGAAGTGGTAGAGGGCTGGATTTTCCAGCATAAGACACAAGCCAATGGAAACATCAAAGTTACACATTTGTGGCCATTGTACCCCAACCTGATCCAGTAGCCATGAGGTCTAATGAGAGAAGTTGTGGGTTGCAATTATGCTTCAAAAGAGAGATAGTCTACTGGCTCAAGAGTAAAAAAAATCCTTATATAAATGTTGTTGTATATAGTATTCAAAAAATGCAAAATAAAAAATTCCAAAAAGAAAAGGCAGGCAAAATTCAAAGAAAATTTAATTATCGTCGGAGTATGTATATATTTGTATAGTCAATAAGCAAGCTTGAGCTTAAAAGTCAGATATTTGTGAGTCTGCAGCTGGATGACTTGGCTACACTGGTCAAGCATCCTAAGATAGGTAGCTACGTTGACTACCATCCATTCTTCTCTCCACCTCCTCTTCTTAAGCTGGTTGTACTTGAACTTAGAATGGAATACCCTGCTTCCTGAGGAAAGAATTGTTGGACTGGGGAATTAGGATCACCATGTTGAAGAAGATTCACTTTTACCACTTCAGCCAGGGAGAGCTACATATCACAGATGTTGTCCAATATAGATTCATAGTCATAAGGGTTTGCATATGAGCTGACTTATTCTGACCTGACTATCGAGGAGACTTGAACAGAGTTTTGTGGGCTTCAAAGGCTGTTGTGTTTCAAATCTGTTTCCCAATAAGGTTCTGACCAATCATAATTTCCAAAAGGTCTGACTAAGCTCCAAACTTTGATTTTATGAAGACAAGTTTAAGAGTTAAAATCAATGAAAGATCTTTCTTTTTATTTTCTTTATTTTCATTTCTGCACTTATAGCCATAAGTGTTTGCTAGGGAGTAAAGGAAACTATAGAGGGGTGACGAATCTCCAT
The DNA here is from genome assembly GCA_037367405.1 of Ottelia alismoides. NCBI lineage: Eukaryota > Viridiplantae > Streptophyta > Magnoliopsida > Alismatales > Hydrocharitaceae > Ottelia > Ottelia alismoides. Next base: position 481,393 of record JAZKJV010003208.1, read on the forward strand.
TTCATCACCTTTATTCTTTCATTTTGACCTTTAAACCCTAGCTAATGGCATGTAAATATCATTATTTTTCATAAATTAACATCCATTAGTTATTTTAGAAATATTATATAAAATACATTGTTTAAAGCCAACATAAAACAATAAAGAAAAGAAAAAGAAATAAAATACCAAAGGTATTTTATGATCCTAAACCTTGAGACCCAGGAAACACGATGACTGGGTCGACAACGAATAAAGTAGGGGGAAATAAGGGTCAAAAACACAATAAAAACCTTAATTACTTATTCTTCAATAATGCATTTTTAGGACCTATTTTATTCTTTATTATTTACACTCAAATAAAAAACTTTATACATGAAATTTGTATATAAATATATATAGAAAAATTCAAAAATGATTTCACATAAAAATAATACAAATTGTACATCTAGACTCAAAATAAAAAGCCAAAATCCAAACTTCCCAAGCCCATATCTTCTCCATATGAACTCAAAATGCACCCAAAATCGCCTTTAATTCTATATAACTTTTTATTAGCTATTTAATGAAGTTGATTTTATTTAATTTGGAGTTAATATGAAAACGTTAGGTTTTTGGACCTCTATTGTATAATATACTCGAATAAAATATTCATTTTATTTATTCTTTATCATTTCACTATTTTGCATTTTTATAATTTTGTAAATATTCTTTATAGTATATGTACATATTTAGAATAAAATAAAACCATAAAAAGATACAAAAATAAAATGATATATAAAAAATACATAGATGAATGTACTAGACATATACATATATAATTAATACATATATTATATTACGAGTACAAATAAACTAAAAAAATATAATAAAAATATATTTGAGTGTATAAAAATAAGTTATAAATGTATAAATTATGTATATAAAATAATATAATATGAAATACAAAAAAAATAAAATGCACATAATATAGGTAGAAATACCTATAAATGGACTTCCAAAATGTAACTTAAAATAAATAAAAATCATATAAACATATTAAATAAAATAATAAACATTTTTTATCTTTTAACCAAAAATTAATAAAATCATTTATTAATTTATTTTGAATTAATATTTTTTTACAGTTTTTCTCGTCTAGTATCCCTACGTGGACCAATGTTAGCCTGATCTTCTTTGACCCGAGTCAACTCCTTGGTCCATGTAGCATAGGCGTCTTTCAAAGGTTTTGACACAATTTCTCCCATTTTTGGAGCCCGGACCTTACACCCATCAAGGCCAATTTCTTCTTGACTTTAGCTCCTCGATTGTTGCTGTTTCACGCCATGATCTCTCCTCAATCTGAGGATCCATCGACAGAGGTGTCACCTCAATCCAAGGTCACCAAGTATAAGATATCGCCTCCACCTTCTTCTCTTCCTTGATCCCTCTTCCACCAAGAAAACTCTAACCCTAGACTTAATTGAGTCTCTTTGTGATAGCAGGAGGATTCTCCAGGATCAGGCAGACTTCTTTGGTATCTATTTGAGGTATATTCGAGCATGTCGGTCAGCTTTGTCGCAAGCTCTGCTTCTTGGTCTTATTCAGTCCAGTGAGTTTCTTTTCGAGCATTCTTCAATTCCTTATAATAGTAGTAGGTTAGGTTAGGTGTTAGGTTAATTTGGTATTGCTTTTTGCTCGCAAAATAAAAAAATCGAAGTTTGCTGGAGCTGAGCTCCACCAAACCTCCTCACTCTATTTCCGACCACTTCGACCAACCGTCGCTTACGCTATCACCACCACCATCCCCCCTTCATCTTTTAAACATCCTATGCACTCCATCACCCCCTGATCTCATTCAAATCAAGGTGACAAATCTCCCTCTCCACCACACAGTTGGAGATCTTCTACCTCGCTCAACAACCATCCATTTCATTCGTCAACATCCCTAGGACCTTTGCCTCCTTTTGTCTGAGCTAACCACCCAGGTTAGAGGGTCCAAGATCCTTGCGAGATGCGATTTTTCTACTGAATGAAGCCTCCAGGAACTCACGCATGCCAGAGCTCCATCGATGAGCTCTGGACTTCTTTGAGGGGTCGGCCAGCTCTGGGGAGGCTACAAGAATGCATATAGCTACTTGGAGGATGTCCTAGTGGTCGGAGACACGTGCAACGTTGAATCGAAGCTCACCAAGCATGAGTTCTTCAGTTGTTCTTCGTAATCCATCTAGAGATGTACGATCAACACCAACCGCCCATATTGCATAGTAGACGTCCGATTAGCACGAGCCCGCACCATTAGATCCCCACTTGCAATCTAATCCTAGGCATCCATCATCAAAGCATCATCGACCGTCCACACCTCAACACATCGATAAGTCAAGTGTCTCCACTATCTGATCCTGCTCGTATGGGTATTTTTGACAGATACAATTGCGCCTTTGTATTTTATTTTCAGTCCATAAACATTGTCTTTAGCATAAAAAGTTTTGTACAATTGCATTTCAACCCCTACACTTTGTTATTTGCATTTAGGTCCAATCCACGTCACCTCATGTGCTTGTGTGTGTGTGTGTGGATTGTGATTTTGTGCCTAATCCCCTAGGCTTTTTGTATTTCGATTTAGTAATTATTTTTGAATTAATAGTGTAATATTTTATGGAAATTTGTTTAGGGCTCCCTTGGACTTTATATTAATTATAGAAATACCCCTTCGTATATTGTTTATTGTATTTTTTGGAAAAATTTCACTATTGGCCCTAAATTTTTCTAAGGTATCTGGATAGGGTCTAAAACTTTTAAATGTTTACCTAAATGCCTTTGTCAATAGGTATTTATTTTTATCATTATTATTTTTTTAAAAATAGCTCAAAGTCTTTAAAAATTCGTAGAAAATTTCTATAATACCAGACATATATATATATATATATATCACATATATTTTCACTTAATTATTTTAAGTTATTTTATATTTATTAAAAATAAAAAACCGACCTATTTATCCTACTTTGCATTAAAAATAAAAATTATAAAAATATTTTAAAAATTACAAAAAAATAGATTTTATTTGTAAATAGTATTTTGAGCCTACAGACCAAAAACAACTAAAATAGAAAAAGAAAAAAATAAAAATTAAAAAACTCCAAAACCCTCATAAAATTCTAAAAAATCCCCTAAATATACATTTTCATTTCTATATTTTATCTAAAATATTTATTATATATTAAAAACATTTTTGGGAAATTTTGAAGTTTTTTGCTATTTTTAATTTCTAAAATAATCTGGTCTATTTATTTTGTTCATTATTTTGCCTTATTTATTGAATTTAAGATACAAGAAAATTAGTAAAAAATATAAGAAAAATATTAACAATAAAAAATATAAAAAAGCCAAAAACATTTTATTTTGTGAATTTTTAGTAATTATAGTTATATTTATAAATATAGATTCTATCTCTACTTATATATGTATACATGCTTTCATTATTATTATTAATTATTATAAAAAACTAAAAAATCAAAAAATGTGAAAAGAAATAAAAATTATAAAATTTAGAAAAAAGCAAAAATATAAAAACAAAATTCAGAAATATGAAATAATTAAAAATCTATAGAAATTCAAAAATACCTGAAAAGCCCAAAATCATTTATTGTCTACTTTTAGCCAATTTTGATTATCTTATTCTCCATTTTCCCCTGAGTTCGACCCCTACTGAACTTGTCCACTGTAAATTTTGTTGTAGGGTATAATAAATTTTAATCCCATGTGATGAACATCATTTTTTGCCACATTAATAATCATCTTTTATCGTAGTATAGGTGGTAAAAATGATTCAGCAAAAACCACACTTTAATATGTGGAAGCTAATTTTCTTAGCAAGTATACCAAGGTCTAACATAGGGATTCGAGCCTTTTAGTCTATTTATCGAAAATAATTGCTTAATAGATGAATGATTATTTTCTAAACCTAGGTCATCATGCAAATTTGATATGCAAAATGATATGCATATAAAATGATGCATATAATGATACAAGTAATGTAGATCAAATCACACGAAATGATGCATGTAATTTTTGTTCGATTTTGAAGTGCAATTAAAGGATGAGATGAACACAATATGTGATGAATATAAAGATGTAGACAATAATGTGCAAATATTCCCTACAGATATCAAATTAATGAGCAAGAAAATGAGGATCAATTTCAGAGTCGGAAAGAATAATAAGGATAAATAAAGGCATTTAACTTAAAGAGTAGGAGACACTATAGATCTCAGAAATCATCTCATCTAATTTAGTGTCAAATTAAGAATTAAACATGCCCTTAGGTATATGATGAAACAAGCTTTAAAACGAAACTGAAATCATGTGATTTGGAGTTAAACTATTCAAGATATGAATGAAACAGTGCTAGGGGCATAAATGCAATAAAAATGCATGAAAAATTAAGATAAATATTACAAATTGGTCCCTAGAAGGATCCATTTGCAATAACCAAAACCCATAGGGGCCCAAATGTACCAAACATGTAGGGGCCTTTTTGCAATTTCAAATAACCGGTAGGGCTTCTCTATAATTTGTCCATATGTGCACGTAAGACATGCGTGCTTAGACCTAAGTGTGAATCTACAGAACGTCAGGGTTGTTTTTGCAAATTACCTAACTCCTCACGTCAGTTGCACGCGAGGGGACTAGGTTCGGATGCGCACAACTTCGGGTGGATGACGTGGCAACTACTATTGCTTCGGGGAAGGGTGGCTTGGTCTACGAGCCTGTAGGTTCCTATTTGCATTGTGGCGCCATCTAGACTGTTAGATGGCCGTCGAGAGGTACCATCAAACGACGATTGTACCTCATCTTTGTCGGAGGAGCGGCGATGTGAATGGAGCTCCGGTGAGGCCGCCAGAGCTCCTCTATGCTCCTCCATGCACGTAAATGGTCCATAGACCTCCGTGGCCACATAGAGAAGATGGAGAGCTGGAGATGAACTGCAAGGGTGGTTGTAGGAGGCGATCGACGTCGCATCATTGGAGATGTTGCTCGAGATCGGAGTAGAAGCTGGAGCTCCGATCATTGAAGGTACCTACAATATTAACATAGCTGAAACACGCACGTATGTGTTTGTGAACGAACAGGGGTAGAGTGTGGGCCTAATCGGAGTGGAGAAGGTGGAGGCCCTATGGGTCGTCCTCCTCTATGACGGAGGAAGGGGGCGACGTGGGGAATGGTTCTGACAGAGAGATACGTCAAGCTTAGTGGTGCACGTGTATTGTGGATGTCTAGTGGTGGTGATCGAGCAGTGAATTGAGGGTGAGGAAGTGTGTATTTGGGGGATCAAATCGGAGAAAAGTAGAAAAGAAGAGGAGGAAGCGATCAAACCTGATCGGAGAGGTCGACGACGATGGTGGAGGCATAGGTTAAGGATCGGGGCGGTCCTCGGGTTTTCACATGACGAGGGCAGCCTATCCTCGATGCTTGACGGTGCCTAGGGCAACCGTAACATGGTGGTCAAGCCGTGGGTCGACACCAGAGTAGGGGGAGGCCATGATGTCCCTTTTCTGACCTCCATCTATGATAGGGAGCTAGAGGAGGGCTAGGCTCTTGTACGTAATTAGAGGACAAGGTGGTAAAGGGGGCAGAGTGGGCGTTTTATAGATAGAGGAGTTCGGTCATTACGTGGTGGGGGTAGTGATTATAGTGGTTTGTCGTGAATGCGTGAAGTGATGGAGAGACTCATTGAGGGACGCGCGAGGATGGCGGAAGATAGGGTTACATGGAACGACCGTTAGGGAGCGGAAAGGGCAGCTGAAGTGGGAGCTAAAAATGGAAGGAGGCGGCTAAGTCCTGAGGCGTAGCAGATAGGGAGAGGGGAGATTGAGGTGGAAGATAAGGTCCTAACCGTTGGATCTCAAGATCCAACGGTTCGAATTTAGAGCGTGGGTGAAGGGAGGAGATCAGATCAGTCAGATATGATCGAATGGCTGGAAAGCGGACGGGGATGTGTGGTCTAGATGAGAGTGGGTGGAAATGATCTGCCGGTTTAGGAGGGGGAGCATGGCGTGTGAAGGGCCATGCCACATGGAGGAAGCAGGACCATGGGATGTGGAGGCATCTGATGGCTAAAATAAAGGCGGGGAATGACGGCTTTGATCATCTCAGGGATATGATATGTTGGTTGGTAATGGAAGCGTTGACGTGGAGGTCGTGAAGCCATTGGATGGCATAACCATCCAACAATTGAGGGGAAGGCAGGGGTGGGTGGTTCTGATGAGATCTAGAAATCTCATCATACGACTAAAAGGAGAACAACAGTGGATGAAGTGTCCCAGAGGAGATCAGAAGACATAGAAGGGTGGCGAGTGGTGCAAGGAGAGGCGGTCGCATGGCAGCTCCAGAGAACGCCACGTGGTTGCTCTAGAAAATTCAAAAATAACAAAAATAAAGAAAATTCAAAAAGAAATAGTAGGAGCTGAATCAACAAAAAGTCAAAACATATAAGCTTTAGATCTTGATGAGCTCTACAAGTTTAATGTTGGTCAAAAATCCAAAAGATGTCATTTGTACAATGAAGAATTTTTGCAAGTATTTTTAATGCCTTAAAAACACTTAATTTTGTGGTTTTTGTAATTTTTATATTTTTAATACATATGTGAGACCAAAATAATTATATATAATAATTATCCTAATTTTTAGAGAATAAAATAGAAAATAAAGAAAATGTTAGTAATAAATACAATAAAACTGGGGTTAGCTTTATTTGTAGGTGATTGATTTATTCACAACGATGCGGAAATAATGAAGATTTCTCATGAGGTTCTTATTTTTCAAAGATAAAAATAGAGAATAATAATGATCCAGCAGGGATTAATCATACAACTATACTTAAACTATGCTCGTCCTTGAGCATTTAAAGAATGAAGGAGGTGGATTACTTCCTGACAGTGCATGTGAATTTCCAAGGCTTAATTTATCGAAGACCCTTAATTTGAGTGATCCTAAAATAATGGGCTCAACCATGTTCTAGTTAGAAGGAATCCAACTTCTCTAATTATCAGACTCTCTATTTGTACATAAAATATAAGGATACGAAAATTAGTGTACGACATTCATGAGAGTCGAGTTGAGATGTCACCCAAGGTTCCAGTCCAGGAGATTCTCCTCTAGACCTAATCCTCAACGCTAGGGAATAAGTCGGTTCTTGATTCAGTCAACCGTCACATTAGTTTGTCAGACTTGAAAGTGTAGATGGATAGCCAGATGATGGTGGGAACATGATTGTGTCAATTCTTCTCTCCCTCACATTAGAACAAGGGGCCTCTCGAGTGCCTTATTACTCAACACATATATTTTTGTTTGTTGATCAATGTATCCGTCAAGAGAATTTGGAGTCGTTTGCACTTGTTTTCCTGGGAGTACACCGAGGTGTGTCTCTTTTGAGTATCCAAGATACCTTCGACACCCAGAATTGTATCACTATATGATGGAGAACCCTTTCTTGGTGCTAGACTAACTTCTTGGTCCTAATAGCGTTTGGTCCAAGTGGACACTTTGAAATGGTTGGGAGCTCTTGCCTTTGGTGGAAGCTCGTAGAATTTTTATTTGTAATGATCGAGCTTTTCTTTGTCTGAGAGAACTTCTCTTGAATATTCATTTTATTGTTTGGCTATCTCCAATGCATTTATCAAGAGTTGGCACACACTAATCAACAATTTAATTAGGTTTCATCACACCGTGGGACATAGGTAAATATCAAACGATAGCATGCGAACTTGTTCACATACTGGATAGGGTTTTTGCTGACTCTCCTTCACTGACTTTATCCCATCCTAAAGCATCATTAAATTGGGTCTAAACTCAAATATCCAGTCCCGAATCCTCAAGTGATAACTCAACTCATGTCATCAATCATGCAGTTGTGAGAGTGGTGTGATGATCATATTCTTCAGAAGGTAAAGATGAGGAATGCAATATAGCACTCAAATCTTTCAAACTAGGAAAGTGTGGATTATTAAGTTCAAAACCCTATGACTAAGGCAAGCTAACCCAGTCTCTCAAGATCTCAGAAATCAAGTGTCTTTAAATCCTAAAGCCTTGATTGATAGTGAATGTGTCAGGAATACACCAATCTCCAAAGTTCGTGAATTTTTGTGATTTTTAGTTTTTGCAAATTTTTATGAATTTTAATTTTTTTTCATTTTTGCAATTCTTTAGAGAGATAATGGATGGTCCAGGCTCATATGAATAGTTACATCTACTTCCAGCCAGTATGGATGTAAGTATGTACCGTTAGACGACTACCCGTGTTACCTAAGAATGGAGCCATAGACAAGGTCCTCTAAACCACTCACTCTGCTAAGGAAGACCATAGTTCCCTCACTGAAGAGTATGTACTCATTTTTAAGCCTAGTAGTCAGAGCCTCTACCAAAGAAAAAATTAATTTTTCAGATTGTTATGGGATTTTTAAATAAAGTTAATTTTTATTTACAAAAGTTAGTCCCTTAATTTTTGAAAAAAAACTTTAAAAATTTACACAAATTAATTCACCAGCATACCTGAACCCTAGCTCAAAAAGTTTTCAAAAATTTTAACATACGAGCTATGGGTAAAGTATATATATACAATAACATACGGTATATCCCCCTATACTTAACCTTTGATATGTCCTCATAGCACAAGTGATATGAATCCCTAGCTTTGTCAAAAAATGACTTAAAAGAACTGACTCAGAGGTCCCCCTATACTTAGGTCAAAAAATGACTTAAAAGAAGACAAATAGAGGGAAGATGGATTGAGTCGGGTCCCCCTATACTTAGTCTAAAAATAGTCTAAGTATCGGATGCAAAGTTTGGGCCGGGGGACCCGATGTTTTTTGGATTAGAGGGGGCATTTATAAAAATGTCTGGCTGCTTGGAGATGGGGGAGGGGGTGATGAATTTTTACAGATGAAGGTGAAGCTGTGGGGGGTGGTAGATCATCGAGTGATCTACTTTTTTTACACATGCAAGCCCTCGAATGAGGACCACTAGAAATGTACATGATACAATTTTTTATAACAAAATGCAGGAATGAAATGTTGACGAATCTTCCTTGAATCCTTCTTGTTTTCTTTTGCGGCTCCTCACAGTGCAAGCTCTCAACCCCATGCCTCCATGTAGATTGAGCATCCTTAGTCTCCATGGGCCCTACCACAAAAGAGATATTCAGAGGAAATATCAAGAAAAATAATCAATAAATGATGCAAAAATAACATAATGAGAAGAGCTAAGATTATTCACATTAAAAATAATACAATAAAATTCGACAAACAAATAAAGATTAGCCATGTCCATGATAATGACACCATTTGATGAACCTCATATTTTACCATATTAATAATCATCTTTTACCTTAGTATTGGTGGTAAAAATGATTCATCAAAAACCACACTTTCGGATATGTGGAAGTTAATTTACTTGGCAAGTATACCAAGGTCGAACACATGGGCATGAGCCTTTTAGTCTATTTATCGGAAATTATTTCTTAATTGATGAGTGATTATTTTCTAAACCAAAGTCTTCATGTAGATGTGATATGCAAAATGATATGCAAATAAAATGATGCACAGAATGATACAAGTAATGCAGATGAAATCACAAGAAATGATGCATGTAAATTTTGTTTGATTTTAAAGTACAATTAAAGGATGAGATGAACACAATACATGATGAAATGCAAAATATAAATATGCAAATAATAATGTGCAAATATGCCCTATAGATATCTAATTAATGAACATGAAAATGAGGATCAATTTCAGGGTCAAAATGAGCAATAAGGACAAAATAATGGCATTTTACTTAAAGAGCAGGAGACACTATAGATCTCAGAAACCATAATATTTAATCTAGTATCAAATCACTAAATTAAACATAACATTAGGTAGAAGATGAAATAAGCTTCAAAATGAAATTGAAATAATGTGATTTGGAGTTATATTGCTCAAGATATGAATGAAATAGTGTTAGGGGCATAAATGCAATAAAAATGCATGAAAATTGAAGATAAATATTACAAATTGATCCCTGGAGGAACCCATTTGTAATAACCAAAACTCGAAGGGGCCTAAATTTAAATTTTCCAAATATGGGGGGCCTTTTTGCAATTTCAAATAACCAACAGGGCTTCTCTACAATTTGTCCATGCACGTACGTAAGGCACATGTGCCCGGACGTAAGTGTGATTCCGGAGACTGCTAGGGTTGTTTCTGCAAATTACACAATCCCTCGTGTGTGTTGCACGTGAGGGGGCTAGGTTCAGATGGGTACATCTTCGGGTGGTTGACAAGGCAACTTCTAGTGCTTCGGGGAAGGGCAGGTTGGTCTACGAGCCTGCATCTTCGAGTTTGCATCGTGGCTCCATCTGGACTGTTGGATGGCCGCTGAGAGGAGCCATTCAACGACGACTGTACTTCCTCTTCATCGGAGGAGCGTCGGTGTGAAAAAAAGCTCCGCAAGGCCACCAGAGCTCCTCCGTGCACGGAAAGGGTTCGGGGACCTCCGTGGCCACCTGGGGAAGATGGAGAACTGGAGATGAAGCTGCGAGGGTGGTTGTAGGAGGCGGTCGATGTTTCATCGCCGGAGATGCTGCTCGAGATCAGACTAGATGCTGGAGATCCAATCATTGAAGGTACCCATAATGTTAGCATAGTCGAAGCATGCACGTGGGTAATTATGAACGATCGGGGGTGGAGTAGGGGCCTAATCAGAGCAGAGAAGGTGGAGGCCCAGTGAGTCCTCAGCCTCTATGATAGAGGAAGGGGAGTGACATGGGGAAGGGTTCTGATGAAGAGATACGACGAGCTAAGTGGTGCACGTGTATTGTGGATGTTCGGTGGTGGTGATCGAGCGGTGAATTGAGGGTGAGGAAGTGTGTGCGACGGGGATTAAATTGGAGAAAAGTAGAAAAACGGAGAAGAAAGAGATCGAACCTTATCGGAGAGGTCAACGGCGATGGGGGAGGCTTATGTTGAGGACCTGGGCGATCTTCGGGTCTTCACACGATGAGGGAAGCCTATCCTCGGTGCTCGACGGTGCCTAGGGCGACCGCAACACAATGGTCAAGTTGTGGGTCGACATCGGAGCAAGGGGAGGCCACGATTGCCCTCCTTCGACATCCGTCTATCACAGGGAGGCAGAGGAGGGCTAGACTCTTGCTCAGAATTAGTGGACAAGGTGGCAAAGGTGTCAGAGTAGGCATTTTATAGACGAAGGAGTTCGGTCGTTACGTAATGGGTGTGGATATTATAGTGGTTGGTCGTGAATGCATGAAGTGATGGGGAGACTCATTGAGGGAGGCGTGAGGATGGCAGAAGATAGGACTACGTGGAATGGCCGTTAGGAAGCGTAGAGGGCAGCTGAAGTTCGAGCTAAAGATGGAAGGAGGCGCCTAAGTCATGAGGTGTAATGGACGGGGAGAGGAGGCGACTGAGGTGGATGACGAGGTCCTAGGTGTTGGATCTCGCGATCCAACGGTTAGGATTTAGAGCACGGGTGAAAGGCAGAGATCAGATCCTTCGGATCTGATCGAACGGCTAGAAAGAGGGCAGGGATGTGTGGTCTAGATGGGAGTGGGTGGAAATGATCTAGCGGCTGAGGAGGGGGTGTGTGACGTGTGAATGGCCATGGCACATGGGGGAAGCAGAACCATGGGATGTGGAGGCATATGATGGCTAAAATGAAGGCGGGGAAGGATGGATGCGATCATCTCAGGGATACGATCTGATGGCTAGTAATGGAAGCGTTGATGTGGAAGTCGCGAAGCCCTTGGATGGCACAATGATCCAACGGCTGAGGGGAAGGCGGGGTGGGCGTTTCTGATGAAATCTAGAGATCTCATCAGACGGCTGAAAGGAGGACAACAGTGGATGGCTAAGATGAAACATCCCAGGGTAGATCAAATGGCGTAGAAAGGTGGTAGGTTGCGCGAGGAGAGGTATCTACTTGATAGCTGTAGAGAGCGTCACATGGCTACTCCACAAAAATCAAAAATTAAAAAATATAGAAAATACAAAAAGAAATAGTAGGAGGCTGAATCAATAAAAAGTCAAAACAAGAAGGTTGATCTCGATGAGATCTACAAGTTTTAAGTTGGTAAAAAATCTAAAAGATGTCATTTGTACAATGAAGAATTTTTGCAAGTATTTTTAATGCCTTAAAAACACTTATTTTTTGGTTTTTGTATTTTTTGTCTTTTTAATTTTTTTGAGACCATAAAAATTATATACAAGAATTATCCTAATTTTTAGGGAATAAAATAGAAAAATAAAGAAAATGTTTGTAATAAATATAATAAAATAAAGGTTAGCTTTATTTATAGGGGATTGATTTATTCACAAAGATGTGGAATTAATAAAGATTTCTCATTAGGTTATTATTTTTCAAGGATAAAAATATAGAATAATGGTGATACAGCAGGGATTCATTACCTTGCTTGATTGATTTATTTCTCTTGTGGGTTAATTGTTGATTGACCTTCAAGCTGTGTGTACGATCGCCTCAGCGACATTATATCTTCGCTTCTCAGTGAGGATCCTTTTTTATGCCCTCGCAGAATCCGAGTCATCAATAGGTTAGTCTAATTTTGGATCTTTAGTTAGTTGGAGCTTGAGGCTCCAACTCAAAATCATTATGATTCACTTGTCTATGACCCACCATTTTACCTCATCTTTCATCCCCATAGCATTCTCCATCAGACCCCTTTGTTTACCCCTCGATTCTACACGAATCGAGTTCCATCGAAGCTTGATACCCTCCTCCACCTAGAGCTTCATCATCTCATCACTCCATCGTGTGTATACCTTAAATCCTTGGTCGAGACTCTTCGTCTCAAGCAGAGTGACATTTTCATGCAGGTAGCATGCCTTGAGGACCACGTAGAGCCGAATCAAACCCCCATTTATAGCCCTAGGTCGTGAAGAACTGAAGGAGCCCCATGTCCCTACAGATGGGTCCAGCCCATTGAGGTATACCAGCAGAAGAGGTCGTAGCCCAAGAAGGATTTGTGCTCACAAGCAAAGAGAATAGATGCTAGAGGTCGAAGGAATCCAAAATCAAAGTGAAAGCTAGGCTGCTGCTTGGGGTGTTTTTCGTGACACCCCAAAACTTTCAGATCAAGAACAATGACCTGGATCTTATTTGGACTACTCATTTCTAGGCGAACCGTCGCCTTCCATCGACATCAGATCCTCCTAAGTGAACCATATGGCACCCGTCGTTGGATGAAGGTACTTGAGTGGGTATATTACTAAATCTCTCCACTACTTTTTGGTTTTTATGTTTTGATCTTGTAAATATTAAGGAACACGTCAATGGTAGGGTAATATTTACAAGGACCCCCTGAACCTTATTGTTATTTGCATAAAGGTCCTCTGTCAGCTCAACTCACGTGCCCCGCGTGTGAGGTGCTAGGCTTTTTGCAGATATACCCAATCAATGTTTATGTATTATTTTTAGTATCAAAACTTGTATAATCATTGGTAAATTTACAGACGGAACCTTGCACTTTATTTTTATTGCAAATATACCATGCCAGCTTGTATCTTTATTTCTTGTGTATTACTTTTTATTAATAGCTCTAGTGCCTTAAAAATCTTAGGAAAATTGTAGAAGCCATAAATCATAGGGGTGCACATTGATCGGATTGGATCGGATTTTGGCTTAATCCGTGTCCAATCCATACATAACGGATTTTTGATTTTTCCAGTCCAATCCAATACATTAAACATGCAAATCCAATCCAATCCAATCCATCGGACTACGGATTGGATCAAATTGGTTCGGATTTTTAATGCTCACCTAATCTATGATTAAGTTTGTAGCATAGTCGAACTCGACGTTCGAATCATGGTTCTAAATTTGAGATTATGTATAAATGTAAAGAAAAGAATAGTTAATTTTTGGAAATCAATTTGACTTATTTTTTTTTGAAAAGCAAAAACATATATGTTTGTTATGAATTTATTACAAGCGATCATTGTAAAACTAAATAAAAATAACATACTTGTGATCCGTAGAAATCATAAAAGAATCACATTGACTTTGAATAAAATTGCAAGTTTGTATATATCAAATAGGAACTACAACTAGATAACTATGCATGCGCAAGGAAGATCTGGTTGCGCATGCGCACAACTAGGACAAGGACAACATCCGGTGGAGATATGTGTGTACCTGAGGGTGGAGATGTGTGTGACGCAGGTGAGTGTTTTGTTTGTTATGGGTCCCGAGTAGGTTTAGGTTTATGTATTATTATTTTTAGAAGTTTGTTTCGTTTGAAAAATTGGAAGGGCCTAAGGGTTCGTTTGGTTGCAGGGTTGAGCAGTGTTGAGTTGGTTGGGTTGGACTGGGTGAATAGTAAACTGTGAGGAGGGGGTACCCCTGTGAATAGTACCCCAACCCAACCCAACCTTGTCCAACCCTGCAACCAAACGAACCCTAAAGGACATTGCGGGTAGGTATTACTTTTTTATAAACCAACTAGTAGGGTGAGATAAGGGGTTTTCCAGCAAGTTGTATGTAGTAAAACTTGAATTGGAATATGTTTAAGTTATAAAGAGACTAGCTTGGATATTTACACATAGCTTTCAAATAAAATGTAATATATAATGTGTTTTATTGAGAATAAACAAAGTAGTATATATTATTATTTATTAACAGATTAACGGATTGGATCGGATTGGATTTTGATAATAATCCGATCCAATCCATAAATGAACGGATTTATAAAATTCCAATCCGATCCGATCCATTAAACTTATAAATCCAAACCGATCCATTCCAATGACAACGGATTGGATCGGATTGCGGATTTTATCCGATCCATATGCACCCCTAATAAATCATGTTGATGCATGCTCATATTTTTATTTATGCTTTTATTATATTTTTCTCATTTTCTAAAAATCAAATAGGAGTGATCTACGGATTTGATCGGTTTGCGGATTTTATCCGATCCATGTGCACCCCTAATAAATCATGTTGATGCATGCTCATATTTTTATTTATGCTTTTATTATATTTTTCTCATTTTCTAAAAATCAAATAGAAGTTATATATTCCCAATTTATATATTAAAATCTTGAAAAATAATAAAATCAACTTTAAAAATTCAAAAAAAAAGTATATTTATTAATATATCTTCTAAGTCCAAACCAAAAATCACAAAAATATAAAAAAACTAAAAATCACAAAACTCTAAAAGCCTATAAAAATTGATAAAATTTTCACAAATCCAAAAAATAATTTTTCTTCTATATTTTTCTTTATATTATATAGTATAAATTAAAGTTATTTTGAGAAATTTTGAACCTATTGTCTATTTTAATACCCAAACAATTCAGCCTATTTATTATATCTGTTGTTTTGATATATTAAATACATTAAAAGTACATAAAAATTAGCATATATATATAATCTCAAAAATAGAGAAAAATATTAAAATGTTAAAATAAGGTTGCCTCCACACCCATTTTCCCTTATTTTTTATTCTTTTTGAAAAATGCTTCTTTGGATTTTCATCGCTATACCTATTATGCCATTCAAATTTCGTGTGAAGTATAGACTCCTACGACCTCCATCTAGACGGGGTCGATTTCAACAATTCTGTGACCGCTAATAAATGACTATTTAGATGGATGTTGTAGGAGTCTCTATTTTCCACAAAACATAAATGGCGAAATATAAGAATATTGTGATGAATTTCCACATAAGTATTTTTCAAAATAAATAAAAAAATGGGGAAATGAGGTAGGGGAAGCCAAATTAGCTCCTCCAAGGGTATCTCCATTTTCCCATATTAAAAACATAAAAATATTCTATTTTCAGGAATTTAGGTATATTTAGCTATATTTTAAATTATCATATATATATAATCAATAATACTTATATACTTATGATTATTACTTATAAATATTTATTATGTATTAAAAATCCTTAAAAATAAAAAGGAATGTTTTTTATATACATATTTATATATTTATTATATATCCTCTGTATATATAATACCTATATTATCATTATTATTATATATACCTATATATTATAACTTTAAAAAAAAGAAACTAAAAATTTGTAAAATTAAAAAGAAAAAAATATAAAATATAAAAATGTAAAAATGTAAAACATTTAAAAATACATAAAAAATAAATATAATTAAAAATATACAAAAAAATACAAAAAAATACAAAAATAATTATTATGAATGCTTAATTATTAATAATTACACTTATCCCTCATTCTCTCAGTGGTTCGACCCCTATACTTGCTGACTATATACCTCTTTTGTAGGGTATAATAAATTTCACCTCGCACTAGTTTTCATTGTTTAAAGCATGTCTTGGGTTGATTGTTGTCTTAATTGATTGTTCATGTGTCGAGTGTCGAGAGAGGGTTGATACAATGATTGTCGAATCTTACTTTTCGGACACTGTATGCTTTCCAAGACCGGACGTTAGGTACCTATGTTCAGTCAGTTAGACAGAACAGCGATAAGAGCTCGAGGATAGCTAGGTCAGAGCGGGTCGGAGGAATCGAGGAAGTCCTAGTCATGACTTGTGAGGAATCAAAACTTGGAAGGGTATGGGATGGTGGCCAGATGGGAGGTTAGTTGCGGCCTTTCCACATAAAAACAAAGTTTCCAATCGGGTACCCTAGGTTTCCATCGGGGTTTTCCATCTGGTCACCGTAGTTGATCGGATCAGTGCTCATGGGTACCCAAATCGAAGATTTCTCGTGTACATGTGAACTTAGGGTTCAAATAACCGGTCAGGTCGGTACCCATTTGACACGAATATTTTGAACACCCCTACTTATCATTGTTAAATAGAAATGATTTAAGAAAAAAATCAATGGATAATTATTTATTACAAGATGTCTTGTTAGCAATATATCAAGGAAAATAATTTTTCCTGCAGATTTAAAATAAAACAACAAATAATATTCACTATTATGAATTTAACATTGAAAGATTCCCATGAATATTAAATTTTTTGATGTAGATCAACGTTGTAGTGATTTCAGACATCGACTTCCATGATAACCTTCTTTTCTTGCCGACTCAATATCAGACAGACAATGGAATATCTTTTCTTCTAGAAAACCCACAAGTGAAGCAAATAAGTGCTATCCAGAATATTTTGAGAGGATTCACGGTAATTTCTTAAGAAAAACATACACGAACGAAATGGACAGAAAGGGCAGTCTGAAATCCGCACAACAAGTTGTGACATAATTTTACTGCAGGAACAACATTAGTAAAAAGCATATACATACACAAATGCATATTTATTTATTTATTTACCAAACACTGATAAAAAATACATATAACAAGATATTATGGCAGTATACATACACAAGCTATTATGGGCACACATGATAAGAAGAATAAATGAAAGATACGCATGACATCAATCACCAGTATGCAGCAGGTAGGACAAGAGATACATCACTTGCTCTCGTTATATGATTTGGCATATGAAGGACTCTTGCGTTATCTGGGAATTCCTCAGTGGTATGGACCAGGACCCCCTCCACCGTATCCTCCACCGTATCCACCACCGTATCCGCCATAACCCCAGCCAGGATGGAACCATGGATGGTACGGCCACGGATGGTACCATGGACGATACCATGGATTGAAGCCAGGATAGAACCACTTCCCATCTTTGAACTGTTCATCGTCGTCATTCAGCAACCTCCTCGCATCGGTCGCGCAGATCACGAGAGCGCAGACCAACAAAACCAGAAGAACTCTAGCACCCATGATGCTCAGGAAGAGGTTTGTTGTTGTGAAGGAATGGAATGCTGGGAGCCCTTTTATAGGCACAAAGGATGGTAGCTCATATGTCTCACATCACCATTTATTCGCATCTGGCCATTACTGGTTTGTTAACAGTTGAGATGCCACTAAATTTTACAAGATATATATAAAAAGAGATCCCTTTCATTGAAGAAGTCCAATCGCGACAGCCACGAGGAGTGAAGGATGAAACCATCAGCCATGCATGAAGGTGTATGTATGCCAATCAAGGTGACATAATGTCCTTGCGTATTGGTGGACTTGGTCTTCCTTTAGAAGGGAAAGGGGGATAGCCCACGTACCATAGATATGTTTGCAGACTAGAGTAGAGCCAGGACATAACTCAACAATAAGATCCCATAGTTAGTATTTTATATTGCAACATGGGAGATCCTTTTCATTGAAAAAGTCAATCACGTTACACCCCATAAGTGAAAGGATTAAGGTAATGCATGTAGATCTAAGTCCACATGTTGCATATTGGTGGACTTGGTCTTCTTTAAAACAAGAAGCATAGGCGATGAATCCTCAATTCATCGTCTTTATTCATTTGGCTTAAAATCTCTATTAAAATACATCTAAATAACAACTAATTCTAATTAATAAACAATCTAATATCATTTGTTAATATTGCATATTTAGCATCTATTTACATCAAAATAAAAGAATACATAATAAAAAGAAAAAGAAAAGAAGAAGGTTGTATATATGTATCGTATGTCAGATTGACATGAAACTTCGAGCCCATGTCTAGCCTTGACTTGATCAACAAGGAATAAAAGTAGTAGGAGATAGGTCGGTAATTTATAAGTTCCAAGAAAAATACAGATCACATTGTATATGTTCATCAAATACACCTTGTAAATATCTTCACTTCTTTTATTTATCATCAAAACAATTCCAAATAAAATTGTTTTCTTCCTCAAACTTGTATACAAAAATGTATGCTAAATAATGAAATTTCTAAAATAATTCTTAAGTAGATTAAATGTTACAACAAAATGAAAAAGCCATAGTAACATCGATAAATAAAGCTTCATATTTACTCCGTATAAACTCAAAATTCACCAAGTTCAATTCCATTGTACTCAGCATAAAATTATCTTTAAAATGAGATGGTTTCATTAAAATCAGATTTAAGATGTGAAAATCCGCTTTAGGGGTACCATTCTATCTGTATAAATGTATATTACTCATGATTAATTTTATTCTTTATATTTTGTATAAATTTCGATATTTAATGTTTTATAATAATTGTTTAACATTAATAAATGTTTTATTTGTACCTATAAATAAAATTATATTTTTTAAAAAAATATTATACCCCTTAATTATTATTTAAATAAATACAATAAAAAATTGGGTTGTTTTATAACCTATACTTGTAAATATTAATATTTAATTAATTTAACTATTTAAATTAAATTATTTAATTTATTAAAAACACTCCTAATTAATTTATTAATATTTTTATTTTAATCATTTGTAATTTAAAGGTTATTATTATTTATCTTCTATTTATCTGTATTTATTTATGTTTTTATCTTTTAGTGTCTTTTCTTTTATGGGCTAAAAGCCCATTGGTCAACTTTCCCTTTCTTCTCCTCCCCATGTTGCCCTCTTTGTTCACCGTACCTTCTACACCCGACGACGCGACTCCGGTCGCCCGCCTCCACTTCCGTTCACCAGTTCCGTCAGCCCGTACCCGATTCCGATCACATCTCCGGCTGTTCAGAGATCCGACCTAACCTCCCCTCGCCTGATCGGTCCCCACCTTGCAACCACCTGCGATTCCATCTCCAACTTCTTATCCCACCAATATCTTGGCTTGATCTCGTTCCCTCCGCCTGCAATATGGGATCCTCATCCACTTGTTCATCTCATCTGATCGTATCATGTAACACTTCATCACAGTATCCACCATTCAGATCTGAACACGGGTCTGAATCACGATTCACACACGATCCATTTCCATGCAAAACACATTCCACTTCACATGGATTAATTCATCCATTCACGTAGCTGCAATCACTATCTGAGTTTTATATTTGAAAAAAAATAAAGCACAATTCCAATTCAGATTGGTATTACGTATCAGATGTAAAGGTCTTACGTGCATCCGATTTCAGGATTTTGTCTCCTCTTTCCAGTGGAGATATAGATTAAACGATCTAAATGGATTTGGTATATAAACTATGCAAATAGAAAACATGGTTGTTCTGTACCGGAAAAAATGCCTAATTGAGTAAATCATGTCTCTTCTAGTAGGCTAAGTATCTACTAATGCATGTGATGTTGTACTGTAAGATATAAGATTAGAAATTGAGAATAGTTAGATTTGCTCAACTTGACTCCTTGCATATCACGTGTGAGACGATTCTATAAGAATCGAGAAGGGAATATTCATTTGTGTCGCAGTTGGGGGCGCTGAGGTTTGATCTCTGCTCTGGTCCGCCCGATTCCATCGCCATCGAGCGGAGATCTCCACCGTCTGGAGCCGATCAAGGATTCTTGGAGAAGAGCTGCTTCGCCATCAAGAACCACGACACGGCCAGGAGCACTCGGGAAGAACACTCGATGCCCCCAGATATATTCCTGATCGTCCGATCATTTGAAGTGGCACTCATCGCGACCATAACTCGAGGGTCAATTGCAACCATCAGATTTATATCCACCATCAATCCAGCCATCCCATTAAAGTTTAGGGCATTTGCATGAATCTCCTTGGTAATTTCGGTATTTAGTAATCTTGTGAAACGTGGATGCAAGTGCAAACACGCACAAACACGATCACAAGACACAAATACATGAATTTATAAGGTTCATATGTAACTGGACTATGTCCTTAAATAGCGACGATCGGTTTTTTCACAATGTGGAGAAATAATGAATTCAGAGGATGCACTGAAGATGCAGCGAGACCTCATGTTATTGGGGTATGGTATGATAAGACGAGGTGCATATGGGATTCTTCAACCTGAGTCAAGATATATAAGATTTAAGTCACATCAACAGGTTTTAAATCCCACAATTGCTTAGAAGATCACGTGCACAGCAACACCTGCGCAACTCGAGTCCTTTTTGCATAAAAACCTCCAGCCGTTTCTGATATTTTCAGTGCGCGTCAAGACTTCATTACTGTTGCATTTCAGTCCTTAAATGGCTTGTTTGTTATAGGATAAGTGAATTTTTCTTGCACGTGTGCCCCTACACACGTGTCATGCTTTGACTGGTCTACAGGTTTCTATTTTTAAAGATTTTTAGGGGCTAGCTTGTTGATTAGAATACTGAATTTATGAGACTGATTTCATGGCATTTGAATCTGAGTTGGATTTAATACAAATTTATGAAGTTGGTCTTGCTTTTGCGAGGAATTTGTAATTTCTATCATTTACACTTCACTCGCTCATTGATACTATGGGCCTGTTTGGTTGCTGGGTTGGACTGGGTTGGGTTGAGCTGGGTTGGGGTGGGTGAATAGTAATCTGTGAGGAGGAAGTACCCTTGTGAATAGTAACCAGGGTTGGGCCAACCATGCCCAACCCTACAACCAATGTGTTATGACTATCATCGATTTATCTTCACCTACTATATAGTATCATCACTTTGGTTTCAAAAACTACATTTCTTTTTTAAAATTAAAAATACAAAAAAAATTAAAATCAAAATTGTGCTCCTCTAAGATATTGCAATATCAGTTATCCCCTTCTCTTTTTTGGAATATCAGTTGTGCCCCCGACTTGTTGCCATTCTATCATTTGTACCTCATTGTTACTTTAGCCGTCAGTAAGTTGAAGTTAATCATGATTTTTTCAAATCATGGTGAGGTTAATAAGGGCATAACTATCCAAACACTCCCCCCAACCATCCTCCTCTGGCCCATCCTCCTATGTGCTCCTCCTCCTCAGTCGTCCCTTCCTTCCCTCTATCACCTTCGACCCCATCCCTCTCCCCTCCTCCTCACAGCCTCCTCATTCCTCCACTCCTCCATCCCCCTCCACCTCCTCATGTTCTAGCATGTCATCTCCTCCATCCAGGACTAGTCCTTCATTCACACTGTGTCGCGGCGTCCTCATCACATATGTTGTGTCCCAGCTCAAAAAATTTGGCAGCGCCAACCACATCGTTGGCCTCCACCCCCACCAAGACATCATAGTGGCAGTTGTAAGGGCCACCATGGCAATAGTTATTTGTATTCTTGCTTAAAATGAGCAGTGGTGAAGATCTTGAACGACGAATGTTAGATCATGGTGCTACTTCAGATATGGAAGTAGTGATTCTATTGGGTTCTTGCATATTAAGGATGGACTCACAGCTGTGTTCGATCTTGCATCTGAAAGATAGACTAAGAGCCCATTCGTTTGGGGGTTCACCCCCTAATTTGAGCGGGTTACCCCCCAAACCCCACAATCCTAACCCACTAGTGGGGCCCACTCCCTTCCCATCAAAAAAATATATATTATACCATCATTCATCTAAAAATCATAAAATACTCAACTTCTACTCACCATTCCAAACTTCAATACAATCACATCACAACAACTACCCACTTTTTCATATTTCAATACAATCATACCATAATAACCAAATTTCAATGCAATCACATCACACAAACCCTTCCAACCCTTAACCCACCAATCAAACACACTAACAAAAACACGGGTTATCCTCCCCGGATAACCCACCAACCAAGCGCACCCTAAAGGAATTGAGGCATAAGAGGACTCCTTCGTCCTCTGCTTACATGGAGATGGAGCTTGATTCTTGTTGGATAGCATGTGATGTTTGCTCTGCTTCAAGATTAGCGACCGATGATCAGTATCCGAATGGGAGATGCACTATTTATCCTGGGAATGAATGTGTAAAACCATCAGGTTGTAGCTCAACGAGTTGGCATTCCAAAGCTATACCCCACACTGTTGCTCGACATGTCAGTGGAGGGGATGCTAAAGGAGGGGCAGAGGAGAAGGAGTGAAAGTTGGAGGAGGGGATAGAGGAGGAGGGGGCAGTGGAGAAGTAGGAGGAGATGGGCAGGGAGGCGGAGGAGGAGGGGGCGCTGGAGGAGGGGGCAGAGGAGCCTGGGGCAGAGGAGAGGAGGGTGAGGAGGAGGAGGAGGAGGAGGAGAGGAGGAGGAGGAGGCTGGGGGCAGAGGAGGGGGGAGAGGACGTTGTGGGCAGAGGAGGGGAGAGGAGGAGGAGGTTGGGAGAAGAGAAAGGGGAGGAAGAGGAGAAGTAGGTTGGGGGCGGAGGAGTGGGAGAAAGGAGAGGAGGAGGTTGGAGGTGGAGTAGGAGTAGGAGGAGGAGGAGGGGAAGGAGGGGGTGGAAAGACTCTTAAACCATTTTTTAGAATTTAATTCATCTTGTGTCCCCAAAGTTAGCATCTGTTTGGATTGGGGATGAACGACAACTAACATGAAGGGCATACATGACAAAATAACAGGATGTCAGGGCACAACTGATATTCTAACAAAGGGGGGGCATAACTGAGATTGCAATATTTCAAAGGAGCACAACTGATAAAAATCCTACAAACTCAAAAAACACGCAAAAATATAAAAAGATAAAAACAACAAAAATGTACTTCACATCCCCTTTCACCGACCATTTTGCATGAATGCCATAGGATCTCTTCTACTTAGCTTTGCGTCTCCCTAAGTTCGAAAATCCTACACTTACCACTTTATGTCATTTTTAGGAGTATAAAAATAAAAAAATTTGTTTGACAAATCACTTGATTTTTAAGCCACTTCGACACTTTTTCTTTCGCACTTGGTTGATTGATTTTTCATTCGGTTATTAGGTAGTTTATCAAATTGACGTCGTTGTCGGGGAACTACTTAACAACGGGGATAAAAATATTATATATATATATATATATATATATTATGGGGTTGGGGAGCATGCACCCAGGTGCATGTAATTTTACATGCACCGGGGCCTATATCTTGCACGTTTTTTACATTTTTTGGAAATCATCATCATGTATATTCATCTATATATCCCTCCAATATGTCATTCGAATTTCATAAGAAACAGAAGCTCCTATGTCCTCCATCTAGAACGGGTAATTTTAACGGTCTTAGAATTGTTGTAATGGACCCGTTCTAGACGGAGGGCATAGGAGTCTCATGTTTCTAACGAAATTCGAATGGAGTATTGGAGGGATATATAGATGAATAAACATGGTGATATTTTCTAAAAAAGTAAAAAACGTGCAAGATATAGGCGCCGGTGCATGTAAAATTACATGCACCTGGGTGCCTGCTCCCCTACCCCTAGTATTATAGAGGTTGGGGAGCTTGCACCAAGGTGCATGTAACTTTATATGCATCGGTACCACGAATGTCTATTTTTATTTTTTTTATAAATGAAACTGTGTGGGATTTATATCACTATATATCACCATGATGTCATTCAAAATTCAACTAAATTCGAGATAGACTTCTAACCCATCCATCAAGACTGTGAAGTTTTAATGATCTCAGAATTGTTGAAATTGAACCCTTCCAGATATACAATTAGGAATGTTTATTTTCTACAAAATTTGAAACACATATTCTGCTAATATATAGCTAGAAAAAGAGAAGAGGAAAGAAATAACTCTATAAAATACCTCACTTACTATTTTGGATTTTTTACACGGCAGACCCTATAATCTTTGTCAATTACCCCTACGACCTTTGAAACTACGTAATTCTTCCCTTACCCCCATAAACTTGTTAACATTTACCCTACAGACCCTGTGGTTAACCCTTATCCATTTAACAGTTAAAGTTAACCAGATTTTGTTATCTTGTTTCACATTATACCTATTTTATTAATCAAATTTACTAAAAGCGACAGTCCCTTCCCAGGTCGAAGCCCCCTCCGGGGACACGCTGCGTCGAACCCCCCTCTCCCCTCGGGCGCCGCCTCCCCTACTCGAGCCCGCAGCAGCCAACCGCTCCAAGCTCCCCCTAGGCCGCCTCTATCCCCTTCTTGGCACCCCACCCCCTCTCCTCACCACGCCGCCTCCCCTGCTCGAGCCCCCCGCCACCCGCACCTCCCTAGGTCCCCGTGTCGCCTCCCCAGGCCTCTGCCACCCGTGCCTCCCCAGCCCCCCGCCACCTGCGTCTCCCCAGGCCCCCCACCCCGCGGGTCCCCTGCTCGATCCCCCCCCCCCCCCCCCCCGCCACCCGCGCCTCCCCAGCCCCCCCCCCTCGTCACCCACGCATCCTCAGACCCCTGCCACCCACGCCGCCTCCCCAGGCCTCCACCACCCGCGCCTTCCCAGCCCTCCTACCCCGCGGGTCCCCTGCTCGATCCCCCGCCACCTGCACCTCCCTAGGACCCCCCCGCCACCCGCGCCTCCCCAGTCCCCGCACCTCCTCAGGGCCCCCCACCCCGTGGGTCCCCTACTCGAGCGCCCCCCTCCCCCACCCCGACCATCACCCCAGGTGGGAGCCCTCTTGGCCCCGCCCCGTCCCCTACTCAAGCCCTCCCCCCTCCCCCAGCCCCGCCTCCGTGCTCGAGCCCCCCGTCCGTTTTTTTTTCTCTTAGATTAGTTCTACCTGTCCGATCGTGGTTGGTTAGATTGACTCATTCTTAACCCAAGGAAGTTAACTCTAGATGTGTCAATTTAACATAGTTTCAAAGATTGTAGAGGTAATTGATAAAGATTATAGGATCTGTCAGGTAAAAATCCCTACTATTTTATATTGCAACGCGTTCAATGACACCTCTAGTAAGTGCTTGCACTTCTATACAATGTAAAAAGAATGCAAATAGTCAAGTATAATGATCACGGATACCATAAGAATTGCTAATAAAATTGTGATGTTTTATTGATTATAAAAAGTGAATCAATAATTAATAAAAAATCTAGAATAAAGAACTGAAAATATGCACTAAAGGTTAATTGCCAATAATAGATATATTGCAACATCTTATCGCGGTCCAATTGATTTGATGGTTGACTTGGAAGGTTAGTTGACACCAATAGTTATACCGCACCAATAGATATACAAATAGGCATCTATTTGGTGGTTGGCCAAAGATGTTCGAGGATGCAACATATTACTGAAAAGCGAGAGAACGAGAGCCGCTAAATAGTGGTCAGACAAGTCAGACTCGCTGTCGTTGATGCGACTACTCAAGCCTCCTCGATCTTCAACAATTAACCCACACAATCAATAAAGCAATCAAGAGCAAGGATTAAAATTTATTATACTCTACTAACAATGTATAATGGCAAGCAAGTAGGGGTCGAACACAGGAAACAACGGTGCAGAGTGTAGAAAAAAAATCCAAACCCTAGGTCTAATAAATCACTTAGCCAATCTAGTTTCTTTTTGTGGGTTTTTAATTTTTATTATTTTTTTATTTTTTCTTTATATATATATATATATATTGTAATTTAATTTTTAATTTTGTATTTTGATTTTTAATTTTCTGATTTTTATATTTTATATTTTGTATTTTTTTATTTCTTTTTCAATATTGGAATATAAAAACAATGGGATAAAAGACAAGATAAACTATTTATAAAAATGCACAAAAATAACCAAAAATTCAGAAATTAAATGTTTTTGATATTTTTAGGATTTTTTACTATTTTTGTGATTTTTGGAGATTTTTCTAGGTGTTTTTGGTATTTTTAAATACTGAAATAAGAGAAAAAAGTGGAAAGTGTGCTGGCTGTGAGGAAAATGGAATTTAAAATTAGCAAACAGCAACCAAAATTTTTCACACTAATTTTCAAATAAAGAGAGCAAAATATAGAGTAAACAGGAACCGAGTTTACTATTTTTGGAGTTTTCTACATCTTTATAGATTTTTTTTGAAGTTTTTGAGTATTTTTAAATTTTTAAGGTTTTCCTTTTGAGATTTTTAGTGAATTTTGGGTTGAAATTAAAGCAGGAGACACACAACAGAAAATATTTTTGGAATTTTTTAAGACCTTTTGATATTTTTTTGGTATTTTCTAAGCTAGAAAGTGAATAAAAAGCATGTTCTTGATTTTTAATAAATATAAAAATATAATAAAACTGAAAACTAAAAATATAGCGTGAAAATAGAAGCAAACAGGAGCTTAAACCTATTTTTTGAAAATTTTTCGCAATTAAATGAGGCGTGAAATAAATAAACTAAGCACACAAAAATCCTAAGCCTGGCAGGGGTATAAATGCAATTATAAGAACATCCAGGGGCTCAGATGCAAATTTCACCAAAAAGGCATGCACAGATCACGTGAAACACCATTCACAGGGGCATAATTGTAATTAATGAAAGCCGGTTGGGCATACATGCAATATTTCCGAAAACATATTATATTTACTACGCACAGGGATAAAATTGCAAATAACGAAAAGTTCAGGGCCAAACCTACAAAATACCCAAAAGTCACGCGCCCCAGTCACGTGAGGTGACGTGGCGTGGACTAAAGTGCAAATAGTGAAACTGTGAGGGCCTTAGTGCAAATATTACAAAACTTTTTAAACTTCAAACGAAAGTTTTTAGACTAAAAAGTAAATACAAAAGGTCGTGGGTTAGAAATGCAAAATACCCACGGGCTCGATCGTGCGACCGATGGCATCCCACTTATCCACGTGGCGCGCATCTGATGGTGCGTACCCCTTCGTCGCGGACGGATGAGATTAGATCACTAAGGGTCGATCGGACGGCTGGAGACGCTCGATGAACGGACGGCGAAGATGGCGTCTGGAGGAGACCTCTGATCCAACGGCAGGGGGAGGTTCACGAAGAACACCTCCCCGGCGAGCTTCGAGCGGCGATTGCGGCCGACACACGGCCGCTCCGGCACTCGGATCAAGGGCAAAAGGATCCTGGGGCCCTTCCGCGTCAGATGGTGGCCTCCGGTAAGGCGGAGGTGGCGTGAAGTGGCCGGACGAGGAAGGTGACCTGGGCGGAGACGTCTGGGCTCGATGAAGGTCGATGGAGCCTTCTCTGGGGCTCAGACCTGCAGTGTGAGTGCGCAAAAACTAGATGAACAAAATGGCGGGGTCTAATGGGTTAAATGAGGCGCTTGGTGGTGCGAGCGACGAGCTCCGGCGAGCGGCGGAGAGGGCAGCTCTGGTGGGCTCGATCTGAGCGAGATCGAAATGAACGAAGGGTGCTGCATGATGGAGGAACGAAGGGGAAGATAATGGGGGGGGGGGTCTGAGGTCGAGTCGAAGCGTTGGGTGGCCGGAGATGATGGGCGGAGCTCAGCTCCGCCGTGGGTTCGATCAACGATTCACGGCGATGGGATGAACGGCAAGCAAAACTGCTAATTAACTAACCTAATCTACGTCACAGCTACAAGAAAACGAAGAGAAAAGAGGAGGGGACTCACCAGAGACGACGGGCGATGAAGCACGGCGGAGCTCCGGCGAGGGTCGAATCACTTCGATTCTACACCAAATGCCTCGAACCCAGGCTCGATTCGACGCCTGTTGTCACCAGGAGCACGAAGGACACGGGGTTTGAGGGTGAAAATGGCGGAAGAAGGATTAGGTTCGAATCGAAGTTGGGGGAGCTCTTTTGAAGGGTTGACGGACGGCGAGAAGAACGAGGGTCAAACGCCTCGATTAGTGGTCCTCAGCCCAAGAAATCACTTGGGCGTGATTCACCACTAATCGAGGAGCAAAAACTCTGAAGGAGTCGACACGATTTGGTGCAAGGTGGAGCCTAGAAAATGGCGAGAAGATGGGACAAAAATGCATCTGACAAGCCTGGAAGAGGAGGTCAGACAGTTGACCGAGGTCAACTGTCAGACCAACCTGGTTGGTCCACGTGGACCAACCAGGAAAAATCTTCAAGAAATTATTTCAAAAATCGAAATAAAATAGTAAATGGATGAATTTCAATTTGGTTAAAAAATAAAAATTGTTTATTAATTTATGAAGTATTTTAATATGAATTTTATTTATTTTTATGAGGCTTATTTTTACAAGTTCACTTTTTACCCCTTTATAGGTATAATACCTATATACTTTATTACTTTATTTTTCTTTTGTGTCTTTTACTTCTATTATTTTTATTTATTATTTTCTAAAATTATAACATACTTTTATATACACAAATATATTTTTATTTTATTTTTCTGATATGTTTTGTGTATTTAATAAAATAGAAGTATATTTAATATAGGTATAAGTACAGGTGTAATACCTATGTATCAAATATGTATATATTTTATTTTGAGCTTTATTTACATTTTTCTTCTGATTTTAATATTCACAATTATTATAAGTAATATTTACAAAAATATAGAAATATAAAAATGAACAAATAATGAATAAAGAATAAATTGAATATTTTATTCAGTACAGGTATACGATAGGTGTCCCAAAACTCAACTTTCAAATCGTAGCTCCGCCAAATGCGAAACCACCACCATTAAATGGCTTATTTTCTTCTATATACAATTAAAGGTGAGTATGCTACATTTGGAGTTGTCAGTTGTGAGATACGGGTCTGGGAAGTTGGGATTCTGGATTCTTATTCAGACCATAACTTTTTATCTGTACAATATTTTTCTGTGAAATCAATTTTGTATTTTTCTTTATTAAATTATCTACAACTTTCATGTACAAAGTTTCTTTATTTGATGCACAAAAAGTGGAACCAAAAATGGGTCCCAAAATGAATAAAGAATGAATGAAAACTATAGGTATTTTATCTGTATTTCTGACCTTATCTCCCCCTACTTTATTCCTTGTTGACCTATTCATCAAGATGCCTAGGTCTCGGGGTTTCGGGTCATAAAATATTTACAATATTTTATTCTTTTTTCTTTTCTTTATTTATTCTATAATTTTGGCTTTAATTACAGGACTTTATACACTATTTAAATGCACATGCATGAATGCTAAGATGCTCTATTTAAGGGTATTTACAGGCATTTGCTAGGGTTTTTGGTGCCAAAATGATAGAATAAAGATGATGAAATGTGGATTCATCATCCCCCTATACTTTACCTTTGCTAGTCCCTAGCAAACACTTATGCAATAAGTGCAAAAAGAAAAAGAAAGAAAAGAAAAAGAAGAACTTGGATTTGATTTGATTATCAAACTTGTCTTCGCAAAATCAAAGTTTGGAGCTTAAGTCGGACCTTTGGAGATTTAGTGTGGGCGAAACCTTAGTGAGAACCGTGTTTGAAATTCAACAGTCCTTGAGAATCCCAAAACTCTGCTCAAGTCTCCTCAATAGCCAGGTCAGAAATATCTCAATTCATACGCAAACTCTTACGACTATGATTCTGACTTGTACAGTGTAAGTGATGGTGGCTCTCCACAACTAGAATGACAAAGAAACTGACTTCTCCAGTACGACAACCCAATGATTCCCCAATCCAGCAACTCCATCCTCGAGGAGCGGGGTATTCCCTTCTAAGTTCAAGTGGCAACCAGCTCAAGAGGAGGGGGTGAAGAGAAGAATGGACGGTAGCCAGTGTAGCTACCTATCCCGGGATGCAAGACCAGTGTAGTCAAGTCATCCTGCTGCAGGCTCACATATTTGACTTTGGAACTCAAGCTTGCTTATTGACTTTGTACATACTTTGCAGGCTTTTATTTTTGTACATGCCTGAACACACTTCTCTTTTTTTTATACTATATACAGCAACATTTACATAAGGAGTTTTTCCTCTTGAGCCAGTAGACTATCCCTCTTTTGAAGCTTTATCGCAACCCACAGCCTCCTGTCTTTAGACTTCCTAATCACTGGACGGGTTGGGGTGCACTTCCCTCCCTAGAGGAGGACAAGTGTTTCCACTTGTGTGCGTCTCATACCGGCAAATCCAATCCCCTCACCACTCCAGTTGAGTTGAGCCATGTGAAAGGTGCGGGTGTCCAAGTTAGGTCATTATCAACAAGGGTCGTGCGTGTGCTCTGAAATACTCTACTTAGGCAGTCAAGAATCCATTGAACCAAGTCCTGTGATCCTCAAAGAATTAAGTCAACTAGACCTGAAGTACCTCAAACCCAATTCCTATAAGGTTCATGTTATTAGGTAGATTTTAAGGTCCAGCCAAGCTCCAATCTCCGGATTTTACTTAGACTTGTTCAACTATCAAACTCAATCCGAAAAATGCTCATGCTATGCAATACAATGCAGAAAATGTTTTTGCGATGCAATTTTCAAAGATTTTGAACATTTTATGGATTTTTTTAAAAAAACATGATCATGATGCATATGCAGATGCATTTTTTGTATATATTTTATTTTTTTATTTTATGTTTTCAAAAAGGTTTTTCAAATGTTTTTTTTTGGATTTTAATTTTGCAAATGTTTTTGGGAATTTTTGAAAACAAAAAGATTTGGCTGAAAACTAGGTTAAAAATATGTACACGGGAGTGCCTCTTTATATATACAGGAAGTGGATTTTAAGAATTGACAAGGGTAAGTGATCAATTTTATACATATATATAGGTAGTGGATTTTGGTGTGATGTAAATATTCCTCAAACTTATTTGAAAACAATTTTACACACAATTTTTGAAAACTATAGTCCAAAATAATTTTTACAAATATTTTTGCAAACATGTACACACATTTGAAAATCATTTTGCAAAGGCTTTCAAAACAGTATAGATAGATTTTTCAAAATATTTTTGCAACCATTTTTCAAACCATTTGCCAGATCATTTTTCAAACATTTTATTTCACACAAAGAAAATAAATTTTACAAACCACACATTTTTACAAAGGTTGAAAACATGTAACAAAATATTTTCAAAATAGTTTTCAATAGATGTTCACAAAGATTTTCAAACTATTTTTCAAACATTTTGCAAAAAAACATTTTCACCTGATTTATTAATCAGTAAATACAAAAAGAATTTGAGGAATAAAACACCTTTTTATTAAAGATTTTTGAATGGATTTTAAAGAATTTTTCTAGCCATATTATTAAAAAAATACGAAAGTACGAGTTATGGCTAAAGTATATACGTAGTATATACAACCCCCCTATACTTAGCCCGAGCTATGTCCTCATAGATCGGAGAGAAAAGAGAAGACATAACTCGTACTAAGTATAGATAAGTCTAAAGAATAAATAAATAAAGGAATGGATGAACAAACGAATGAGAAGTTGACCGTCCCCCCTGTACTTAGGATCAAATAATCCTAAGTATAGCAGACTGTACACAAAGCAGGAGGGTCAAGGGTGGAAATGAACAGATCATACTCAGATTGTCTCCCCCTATACTTAAGGTAAGATATCCCTAAGTATAGACAAGAAGAGGAGACAATGGAGAGGGCGGCACCTTTTTGATAGATAAAGAAGATATAATAGGAAAAGAAGAAAAGAAGAAAAGAAGAAAAGAAATGAGATTGGATATGAGCAACTCGGGATGCGCATCCTCCCTATACTTAGGATAAAGTACATCCTAAGTATAGCAGTGATGGAAAGGGATGGCATCAATTCGGTAGAATAAGATAAAAGAAATTGAAAAGAAGAAAAGAAGAAAAAGACGAAAAGGGAAATCATTCAAAAATGTTTTGATGCGCTTTGCCTTCCTCTGCCTCTTTCGAGCTCTTCAGCTCATCCTCATAGCTTACTTGAATTGAGTCAACGACGGCCATGAATGTGTCATGTTCAAGGTATGGCTTCAGAAGCTGTCCATTGACTACAAAAGGCTGTGCATCGGCTGACAGATTGGATATCAATACACTTCCGTTGTCACGCACCTGCCTAACCATCAATGGCCCAGTCCATTTGCTCTTCAATTTCCCTGGAAAGATTTTTAATTTCGCATCGAACAACCATACCTTCTGACCTGGATCAAAGGACTTGTGGCGGATGTGCTTGTCATGCCATGTTTTGACCTTCTCCTTGTACATCAGGCTGTTGTCATATGCATAATCTCTGAATTCCAGTAGTCTGTTCAGATCTAGTTTTCTATTCTTTCATGCTTGCTTGGAGTCCAAATTATAGATATTAATGGCCCATAAAGATTTGTGAATGAGTTCAACCGGCAAATGACATGGCTTTCCATACACAAGGCGGTAGGGAGACATTCCCAAGGGTGACTTGTACGCTGTTCTGTAAGCCCAAAGAACGGAATCGAGCAGCTGAGACCAGTTCTTGCGATCCGGACGCACAAGTTTCTGTAGTATTGTCTTAATCTCCATGTTTGAACATTCAGCTAAGCCATTAGACTGCGGGTGGTAGGGTGAAGCAACACGATGTTCGATGCAGAATTCTTGGGTCAGCTTCTTCACCTCTCTGTTTATGAAATGACTACCCCCGTCAGATATGAGAATCTTGGGGATCCCGAACCGTGCTATAATGTGATCTCTCAGGAATCGACAGACGGTCCGACTGTCGGCAGCTCGGGCGGGAATAGCCTCCACCCATTGTTGAGCAGGAAATCGTAGAGGTCGTGTTGACTCACAAGGCGAATCAACAGTCGCTGATTTGACCTCCAACGAAATCCCGATTCAAACAACAATTAACCCACGACAAATATATCAAGCAATGAAAGTAAATGTGCGGAGTTAAAATTTATTATAACTCTACAACAAGATGTGTATAGGTGCAAGTATTTGTAGAGGTCGAACACAGGGAGCAGAAAGGCTAGATCGGGGCAAAAATTGCTCAAAATGTGTGTGAAGGTGATCAAGTGTCTACTAAGCTATTTTTTGTGGGTTTTTAATTTTTATATTTTTTATTTAATTTTTAATTTTATAATTTTGTATTTTGATTTTTAATTTACTGATTTTATATTTTCTTTTTATATTTTATATTTTTATATTTTCTTTTTCAATATTGGAAAATAAGGACAATGTAATAAAAGGGAAAAGGAAGTATTTATAAAAATAGATAAAAATATTCAAAAATAAGCAAATAAAGTCTTTTTTGGTCTTTTTATACTTTTTTACTGTTTTTGTGATTTTTGGGTAATTTTTAGAATGTTTTTGGTATTTTTAATTAACAAAATAAAGCAAACAGTGAATAAAATGCAAGGCTGAAACTTAAAATGGAGAAATAAAATAGAAAACAGTAACAAAAATTCTCCAAGTTAATTTTCAATGAAAGATAATGAAATAAGGAAAATGTAGGCACAAAGTATGTATTTTGGGGATTTTGTAGAATTTTTAATATTTTTATAAAGGCTTTTGGGGTTTTACAATTTTTAGGATTTTGGTTTTGTATTTTTTTTAATGATTTTTGGTCTAAAATTAAAACACACTAAAAGGAACAAATATAATTTTTTTGGGATTTTTCTGGAGTGTTTTTATATTTTTTATAGATTTTGTAAGCTAGACAGTGCTGAAAATAGATGTTTTTGATTTTTAATAAATATTAAAAATGAATAATATGAAAAATAAAAATATGATGATGAACTACTATGCAACAGGTCACTACTGTGATTTTTAGGGATTTTTCAGGATTTTATAGACATATGCAAAAAATGCTAGCAACAAAGGGAAACTACATGCAGGCCAGGGGCTTTTTAGTAATATAAGGGAAGTTCGAGGGCCTCTGTACAATATTCTCACAAAATAATTAACTAAAGAAAATAGTTTCTGGACTAGAAAGAGATGCGCAAAGCCGTGAGGGTACGAGTACAAAAATCCCTCAACACACGCGCTACACACGCGCCTGTCAGGGGTAGACTCGCAATTATCAAAACTGTTGAGGGCTTGATTGCAAAATTCCACAAGTTTTTATACTGCAGTAATGAATTCAAGGACTAAATGGTAAGGGTAAAAGTTCTGAGGTTATCGTCGCAAAATGTCCAAGCCCGCACGTGGATCGCACGTGCCTGCCGAGGACGTCTAAGTGATTTGCCACAACCGTGGGGGTTACAGTACAAATAACACAAAACTTAAATAGCAGCAACTGAAAGATTCAGCATCATCATGCAAATACAAAAATCGCAGGGGAAATCAAGCAAAATACCCCCGCAAGCGGCCGATCTAACGGTGGAGCGGCTTTCACTTAAGACACGTGGCGCGACAGTAGAGCCCGATACCCCTTCGCTTCTGGACGGTCCAGATTAGATCGTGGAAGCTCGATCGGACGGCCAAGGTGCGCTATGATCCTACGGCTGCTGCTTTCCGTGAGGAACAGGGCTAGATCCAACGGCGGAGGGCGGCGCTGGAAGAACAATGAAGAAGGCCCGCCCTAGCGGACTTCCTCCGACGATGGAACCCTCCTCCGGCGTTCGTTGGGGCGTCAAAATGCCCAGATCTTCACTTGCAGGTGTCCACTATCCGCCTGGGGCGTCAAAAGGCACCCGGCGTCCACTGGAGGTGGCCCGCGACGCCGAGGTCGAGGACGAGCTCCAGGTGATCCGACAAGAGTCAAAAATCACCACCAGGTGTGCGCGATGCTCCAGGACCTGCAACGAAAAGTGAAAGAGTCGGGGGCAAAATGCCCCGACCCCGCAGCGCGGTGGTGTGAAGGTGTGGGCGGTGGAAATGGAACTAGCCGGAGCAAGCTCCGGCGAGGGGAATGGCTTGGTGATTTAATGAGGGAAACCCGAAGGCAAATGGTGGGATCGAATCCTAATGCTAAGAGGAAATTAAAGAAGCAATAAAAACGGGGGAAACAAACGTAAATGGACCTCGATTGGCTAGGAGAAGCCAAGAGATGGACCTCAACGGCGGCGGCCACCGGAGGTGAATGGAAGCTCCTCGGCCGTCGCTTGGCCTCGTGCGAAGAAGCTGGAGGATGCGCTGTCACCGCCTCCAGTCCAGAGCTCCAAGGCGCGGGGAAAACTTGGGTCAAAAGGGTTCAAGTCGAAAATGGAGGTGGAGGGGCTATTTTGAAACATGGCTCTGGCGCGATGTTCAAGGGCGTGTCACGGGCGAATCTTTGATCGAATCGCCAAGCCAACAGGTGGGCGTGGATGATCAGTCATAGGGCTACATATCTCGTGAAGAGACCGACCTCAAACGGTGAAAGAATCGGCCTCCAAAAATCGTCAAAAATGAGAGAAAAGTCATTCTGACAGGCAGCAGGCATTGGGTCAGGGAGTTGACCCAGGTCAACTCTCCAGCCCTCCTGGTTGGTCCACGTGGACCAACCAGGAAAAAGCCTGGAAAAAATTATTGTAAAAATCATTTAAAAATAGTAAACGATTTTATTAATTTTTAATTATAAAATAAAAAATGTTTATTATTTTATGAATTAATTTATGGTGATTTTTATTTATTTTTATGAGACGTATTTTTACAAGTTTGCATTTATGCCCTTTATAGTATATATATCTATATATTTAAATATTCTATTTTTATTTATGTATTTTTAATATTATTATTTTTATTTATGATTTTATAAAATTATAAAATACTTTTATCTACACAAATATATTTTTATTTTATTTTTATGAAAAGTTTTGTATATTAAATAAAATATAAAGGTATAATGTATAGGTATGGATATAGGTAGTGTACCTATGTATTCTATATATGTTCATTTTATTTTTATTTTTCTTTGCATTTTTATTCTGATTTTAATACACATAATTATTATAAGTAATATTTACAACATTATAAAAATATAAGATTATAAAAATAATAAATAAATAATAAATTGAATATTTTATTCGGTACACTGTACAATAGGGGTCCAAAACTCAACTTTCAAACCGTAGCTCCGCCAAATGCGAAACCACCACCATTATTTAGCTTATTTTATTCTATATACAATTAAAGGTGAGTATGCTGCATTTGGAGTTTTCATTTGTGATATACGGGTCTGGGAAGTTGGGATTCTGGATTTTTATTCAGACCATAACTTTTTATCTGTACATTATTTTTCTTTGAAATCAATTTTGTATTTTTCTTTATAAATTTATCTACAACTTTCATGAACAAAGTTTCTTTATTTGATGTACAAAAAGTGGAACCAAAAATAGTTCCCAAAATGAATAAAGAATGAATAGAGAGTATAGGTATTTTATCTGTATTTCTGACCTTATCTCCCCCTACTTTATTCCTTGTCGACCTAGTCATCAAGATGCCTAGGTCTCGGGTTTCGGGTCATAAAATATTTACAATATTTTATTATTTTTCTTTTCTTTTCTTTATTCTATAATTTTGGCATTAAAAACGTATTTTATACAATATTTACGCACATATGCATAGATGCTAAAATGCATGAATTACGCCTATTTACACGCATTTACTAGGGTTTTTAAGGCCAAAATGATAGAATAAAGATGATGAAACGTAGATTCATCATCCCCCTATACTTGCCTTTGCTAGTCCCTAGCAAACACTTATGCAATAAGTGCAGAAAAGAAAAACAAAGAAAAGAAAAAGAAGAAGGTGGATTAAGTGTAATTATCAAACTTGTCTTCACAAAATCAAAGTTTGGAGCTTAAGTCGTACCTTCGGAATTTTAGTGCGATCGGAACCTTATTGAGAACCGAATTTGAAACCCAACAGTCCCTGAGAATCCCGAAACTCTGTCCAAGTCTCCTCAATAGCCAGGTCATAAATATCTCAACTCATATGCAAACCCTTACGATTATGAATCTGACTCGTACAGTGTAAGTGATGGTGGCTCTCCCCAGCTAGAATGACAAAGAGACTGACTTCTCCAGTATGACAACCCAATGATTCCCCAATCCAATAACTCCATCCTCGAGGAGCGGGGTATTCCCTCTAAGTTCAAGTGGCAACCAGCTCAAGAGGAGGGGGTGAAGAGAAGAATGGACGGTCGCCAGTGTAGCTACCTATCCGAGGATGCAAGACCAGTGTAGTCAAGTCATCCAGCTGCAGGCTCCATGATATGACTTTGGAACTCAAGCTTGCTTATTGACTTTACAACATATGTACATACTTTGCAGGCTTTTTATTTTTGTACATGCTTGAACCTTTTTTTTTCTTTTTTTCTTTTTTTTTTTGAAATACTATTCACAGCAGCATTTACATAAGGAGTTTTTCCTCTTGAGCCAGTAGACTATCCTCTTTTGAAGCTTTATCGCAACCCACAGCCTCCTGTCTTTAGACTTCCTAATCACTGGACGGGTTGGGGTGCACTTCCTCCCTAGAGGAGGACAAGTGTTTCCACTTGTGTGCGTCTCATATCGGCAAATCCAATCCCCTCACCACTCCAATTGAGTTGAGCCATGTGAAAGGTGCAGGTGTCCAAGTTAGGTCATTATCAACAAGAGTCGTGCGTGTGCTCCGAAATACTCTACTTAGGCAGTAAAGAATCCATTGAACCAAGTCCTGTGATCCTCAAAGAATTAAGTCAACTAGACCTGAAGTACCTCAAACCCAGTTCCTATAAGGTTCCTGTTATTAGGTAGATTTTAAGGTCCAATCAAGCTCCAATCTCCGGATTTTACTTAGACTCGTTCAACTATCAAACTCAATTCGAAAAATGCTAATGCTATGCAATGCAATGCAGAAAATATTTTTGTGATGCAATTTTCAAGAATTTTGAGCTTTTTATGGATTTTTGTAAAGATGATCATGATGCATATGCAGATGCATTTTTTTGTATTTTTCAAATAGGTTTTTCAAATGTTTTTGGAATTTTAAATTTGCAAATGTTTTTGGGATTTTTGAAAAGAAAAAGTTTTGGCTAAAATCTAGGTTAAAACTTTGTACACGGGAGTGTTTCTTATATATACAAGAAGTGGATTTTAGAATTTACAAGGGTAAGTGATCAATTTTATACACATATAAACATAGTGGATTTTGGTGTGATGTATGTATTCCTCAAACTTATTTGAAAACAATTTTACACACAATTTTGAAAACTATAGTCCAAAATAGTTTTTACAAACATTTTACACACATTTGAAAACATTTTTGCAAAGGATTTCAAAACAGTATATATAGGTTTTTCAAATCATTTTTGCAACCATTTTCAAACCATTTGCAAATCATTTTTTCAAAAATTTTATTTCACACAAAGAAAATAAATTTTGCAAAACACACATGTTTACACAGGTTGAAAACATGTAACAAAACATTTTCAAAATAGTTTTCAATAGATGTTCACAAAGATTTTGAAACTATTTTTCAAACATTTTGCAAAACACATTTTCACCTGATTTATTAATCAGTAAATACAAAAAGAATTTAAGGAATAAACTACCTTTTTATTAAAGATTTTTTAATGGATTTTAAAGAATTTTTCTAGCCATATTTATTAGGAAAATACGAAAGTACGAGTTATGGCTAAAGTATATACGTAGTATATACGACCCCCCTATACTTAGCTTGAGCTATGTCCTCATAGATCGGAGAGAAAAGAGAAGACATAACTCGTACTAAGTATAGACAAGTCTAAAGAATAAAGGAATGAATCAATGAATCAATGAATGAGAAGTTGACCGTCCCCCCTATACTTAGGATCAAGTAATCCTAAGTATAGCAGACTGTACACAACGCAGGGAGGGCCAAGGGTGGGAATGAACAGATCGTACTCAAATTGTCTCCCCCTATACTTAGGGTAAAATATCCCTAAGTATAGACAAGAAGAGGAGACAATGGAGAGGACCGAAAAGGATAGAACAACTCTGGGTGCACGCCCCCCTATACTTAGGACAAAGTACGTCCTAAGTATGGAAAACTGTCTACAAGGGCGACACCTTTTTGATAGAAGAAGAGAGAAAAGGAAAAAAAGAAAAGAAGAAAAGAAGAAAAGAGATCTGAAGATGGATGGAGAGATCCTGAGTATATACACATCACTCCCCCTATACTTAGGGTAAAAGAAGCCCTAAGTATAGGCAACAACAGGAGTGATGACAGGACGAAGAAAGAACACTCAACTCGGCTACCCCTCCTATACGTAGGACAAAGTACGTCCTAAGCAAGGCAAACACGAGAAATGGGTAGACGATCAAAAACGGGAGATAGAGAGAGTCACAAGAGAGAATCTACAACATAAAAGGGTGATCATCAGAAGGTGGAAACCAAACCTTCTTGCGAGACCGCTGAGGGATAGATCTGATATGATGTATGTCGACATCGGGGTCCACAGTGGACGGAGGCCGATCAGGGTCGACACGGTGAAGGCCCTCAGTGGAATCAAAACGGAAAGGGACGAATTGATCAATGGAAGCAGTATGGCTAGGTTCTCCCTTGGTGGTCCTATGGTGTGAAGGCACAAACGGGTGAGTGGAAGAAGTACGACTAGGTCCGTCCTTGGAAGTCTCGCAGATGTCAAAGTGAAATGGGACAAACTCATCATCCTTGGAAGAAGTGTAATCGGAGTCGTCCTGCGAGTCCTCGTCCAGGTCAAAATCAAAAGGAACGAAATCATCTGTGGAAGTATACGAACTCTGTTAGTCCTCTATAATCTCAACCGGATCATCTTTCTCATCAAAAGGCCCAAATTTCTGAAGAAAAACGATCAAATCAACTTCGGCCTCTGGCCCATCAAAATCAACATGGACAGGAGTGGACTCATCAGTGGAAGTAGTCAAAACAGGTTCGTCCTGTCTAGTCTTACATGGGTCATTTGTTACCTTATGAGGTCTCTCAAAGTAATGGGCAACATCATAAACATCCTCAATTATTTTGGTATCTGCCCCCTGCTCAAATGGTTCAATCACATAAATACTCTGGATCTCATCAATACATCGCCACACACCAGGAGGAGGATTAGTGAGGTCCTGATGAATACCCATTCATCACTCTTTATTCTTATATTTTAGCTACAAAAACTTATGCAAATGCATGTAGATATGTGCAAATAGGATTAATTAGCAAAAGCATGCATCTTTGTAAAAATAGATAATTAGCATGTTTTTGTGCAAAAATAAAAGAATAAAGATGAAAAAGAAAAAGAGGGAAATATTTAGAATAAATATTGAGCAACCTAACCCAAGGGAGGGCTCAGCATGGGCCTGACCGCATAAAAGCCAAGTAGAGGGAGATAGGGGCTCACACATGTATATATTTGTAAATAAATAAAAATATATATTTTCCTCAACCAAAAATATGTTGTAAATATTTGTATATATTTTGTATATATGTAAAAGCTATTAAAAACAAAATAAAAATTAAAAATCAAAAATCCAAAAATATCTTTTCACCATGTACATATACCACCTTCCTTATCTATTCCACCTTGTAAATAAATTTATTTATTTTTAAAACTTTTTGTAAATATTCTAGATTATATTTTGTAGATAAAATAAATAAAAAGAAACAAAACAAAAATCAAATAAAAATTACAAAATTAAAAATACAAAAAAACATATTGTACATATACCTATGTATAGACCTATAATGTACATACCTTATTCTTATTTCCAAAAATTAATTAAAAATCACCAAAAAATAGAAAAAAATAAAAGAAAAATATTTCATGTTTTAAGTTTTTCTTAATTCGGCCATTTTCTGCCTTAAAATAAATAAACAAAAATTCAATAATTGGCAGCTCCTGATTGGTCCACGGGGGATTGTTGACCCCGGTCAACTCCCCCGCGGACTCTTTCCTTTTGGGGAGACCCGCGCCCGACCCGACTTCGCCGATTTCTCCACGCGTCTCCAGCCTGTCGCCTCCGCAAACCCCGTGTCCGGATCCTTCGCCAATCATCCGACATCCTCGCCAGATCCTTCGCCGAAGGATCCACGCCTTCCATAGCCATCTCCACCCAACCCTAATCGGCCCTGTCTCCATATATATCTCGACCTCCGCCGCACCCGTGCCTCATCTTTGGCTCTTCTCCTTCTTTCCAGTGAACTCCAGAGGCACCGCGAGAGTGACAGCAAGCGATCGCCCTTGTTGCAGCGAGGCGAGGAGGTGAATCCACTGATCCGGCGTGTGTCGCCGCCGTTGCTCCGCCACTAGCGTGAGCACCGAGCCTCGGGCCGAGACGACCCTTGAGGCTAAGACCAGGAGCACCCCCTGCTCTTCCCCAGTCTCTCCGACCACCCAGGTAGATCTCTTAGGCCATAGTCTAGCGTAAACTTCGATTTTTAGCTTACTGGTAGCGTAGCTCCGCCGCCGTCGCCAGCCACCTCCGATACCCCATTTGTCATTCCGACCCGACCATCATCTTCGCCAGACCTCTCCGCATCTTCTTCACCCATTCACCCAACCCAGATCGCACAGGATCTGGGAATCGAGCTCCTCCGCCGACCACCTTCGCCGGAGCTCTCCATTCCGACGCACCATGCACCTTCACGCCACCTAACCGGGTCAAGGCAATTTGCCCTCGACCCGTGAGTCTTCTGGTTCGCTTTTCAGGTCAAGACAAGGGTCATCTGAGACCCTTCGCCACCCAGCCACGAGACCCAGCTCCGCCGCCTTCGCTCGAGCTCCTCGGAGCTCGGGGTGCTCGTCGGAGACCACCAGCAGACGCGGGAGCCTCCCACGATTCTTCTCCGACCTCCAGAAGGCTCTCCAGAGGACCCTAGCGCACGCTCGAGCCCGGCGAATCTCGCCGGCACCCAGTTCTTCCAGGATCCTCCAGAACCGTCAGATCATCCTCCCCGCTCCAGATCTGATCTGAACCATTCATCTGCGGAGCACTGCCACCATCCGATCATCACGAGGGTCGATCTTGACCGCTCGCGCAGAGAGAGAGGCACCAGCTAGCCTCAACCGTCAGATTCGCCATGCGTCCTCCTCTCAGCCGTCGATTCACCAAGAGTATCTCCACCACGCTTCGTCACCGTCAGATCTTCCACGTGGAATATTCTCCACCGTTCGATCAGGCCAGCCCTTCCAGAGTTAAAGTCGCCCCCGTTCTCCACCGTCCGATCAGCCACGTGGCGCACATCAGGCCGTCGATGATAATAAAAGGGGTAAATTCATCTTAGGCCCCTCTGTTTGTTTTATTTCATTTTAGTCCTGTAATTTTTAAATTAAGTTGTTTATTTTCTGGGATATTTGCACATTAGACCTCGAGCTTTTCAGAATTTGCATTTATGCCCCTGTTTGTGTGAGACACGTGCATCGACACGTGATATTTTGGGTTATTTGCGACTTAAGCCCTGTAGTTTTGGATGATACGGATTGAATAAAATCATTTACTTATTTGCATTTATGCCCCTGTGCGTGATTTAATTTCCACATGTGTGTTTTATTTTTGGGATATTTGCAGATAAGCCCCTGGACTTTTGGTACTTGTTACCAATAAGCCCTTGGAACTTATTTTTCTTACATTTGGGTCCCTGAGTGCCCCAGGCACGTGCTTGGCACGTGTTTTGCTGGGTATTTTGCACCAGACCCCCCAGAACTTTTGGTATTTGCACTTTGGTCCCTGTGCACAGTGCCCCTCCTTTATTTTTGAATAAAATATCAAATCTCCTCCAAATTCGATGAAAATTTGACACATGGCTCCTGCCATGGTGTAGAATTTTTATGAATTTTTGAGGACATTTTTGATTTCATTTGCTATTTTTAAAAATTCAAAAACCCCTATTTTTGCACTGTTTAACTTGAAAAATCACAAAAAAATATAAAATCACCCCCAAAAATTCTAAAAAATTTAGCTACTGTTCTTTGTTTGTTGTTTGATTTTCTAGCCAATTTTGGCTATTTTTCATCACTTAAAAATCCTAAAAATCGAAAAACACCTAAAAACTCATAAAAATTATAATAATTAATCTAAAAATCCAAAAACAATAATTGAGGTGCCCAAATTTTCCTTATTTTCTCTAGAATACAGGAAAATTACCTCCAGGGCCTGTTGAGATCCTTAAATATTTTATTTTTGGGTTTTAGGCCTTGCTGGACAGTACCTAGGCTTTTTAGCACTGTTTGATTTTT
The DNA here is from genome assembly GCA_037367405.1 of Ottelia alismoides. Classification (NCBI taxonomy): domain Eukaryota; kingdom Viridiplantae; phylum Streptophyta; class Magnoliopsida; order Alismatales; family Hydrocharitaceae; genus Ottelia; species Ottelia alismoides. The sequence goes on from JAZKJV010003208.1 coordinate 524,870, forward strand.
AGAAAATAAAATACATATCAGAAAAATCTCAAAAATTCACCAAAAACACTTAAAAACCTAAAAAACATAAAAACCATTTTTCTTGAATTTTTACTTTATTTTTGGTGTGTGAAATAAATTGTAGAAGTGTGTTGATATTTACTTTCTTTTATTTTCTTCACATATTAAAAATTCAAAAAAATATAAAAATCATTAAAAATCACTAAAAATATTTTCTCTGTGTTTTGTTTTATTTTGACTACTTTGTAGGCCTTTGGCCAATCCGTGCTCCTTGTGTTCGACCCTGGGTGCTATACCAGGTTAATCTCATAGCGAGACCGCTCTCTTTTGTGCTTGATTAGTTTTACATGTCCTGAGTGGTTGATTTTTCTTGATTGACTTAGTCTGAGTGATTGAGGTCGCAACGACCTATTTTTCTACACCTTTACCTTAGTCATTCGGGCGGTCAACAGAATGGCGCCGTTGCCGGGGAGCACGGCTTTGTAGTAATTTTTCCATATTGTCTCTCTATATTATCATTGTTTTCTGACACTCTCTCTCTTTAATTTTTGTGCGAGGTACTGCGTGGACGACTTGGAATTTCTTTTTGAGGACCCGCACGGGAAGAAGAGCAGGGAGAGAGAAGAAGAATTTTATTTTCTAAGAGAGAACAATATTGATTGTAATAATTTAGAACTTGGACATTTGTGGACACTTGTAACTTAGCGGGTCTGTTTCGCCGAGTACCGGTGTGCTCGGGGGACCCAATCGGATTTTCGCGGTTTTTTCTACGGTTTTGATAGCTAGCTGCCTTTTCCGGTGTTTACGCGGTTTTTCTCGAGCCCCTAGATTTAGGAATTTCTCTTGCTTGTGCCGTAATTAGTAGGGTCCCCACACTTAATTGCTTGCCTGATCCTATAGGACGTTAATTGGACCTACTAAAATCATTAATAAAAATAGCCGATTCATTTTCTTCCGTGGCCTACGTGCCGTAGCTCGTCCTGCAAAGCGCTTCTCCTACCCCCGTTGTGGCGGGCAGAGGAGGGACGAGCCAAGACCGGACTCTTTGGCTTGGAGGACCGTGATCGGTTAGACGGTTCTTGCGATAGAAATTTGCTCATCTAGGACGCGGTTTTTCCTCGCTGCACCATTTAGGTAGTTTAATTTTGTCTTTAAATTCTGCGCGGATCACTTGCATGTAGAGTGCTGGAGACCAGGTACGCATTTCTTTCTCTGCATGCATCATTGATTTCTTCGCGCATTAGCTTTTTCGTCTTCTCCCTCTGTTTTTGGCTTAATCATCAGGAGAATCGGAAAAGTCGTTAGGCCGCTTGTATTTATTTTGAAAAAAAAATTAAAAAGAAAAAAACAAAAAAAATTGGGACTGGATAACACTATTGACCCTAAAAGACACTCACATTAAAAATTTGTCTTTGGGGAGAGCAACCCCCTCATTGTATGGTTTGGATACGCGAGAGAGGGACCCGCACCCTAGGTAGAGCCCTCCGGTGCTATTTCTAGCTGACTACCGACTCTTCCGTGCGGGCCAGTCGGTTGGAGTAGCATCGGGTATCCTAACAGGTCACGTAAGCGCTCTGATATTTTGTGTGTTCACCAAATAAAATTGACAAGATAAATTGACCGAGCTTTCACGGTCTTCAGATTGTGTTGCGTTGGTGAACCGGGGGTTTGCTTTGCGATCATATTTTCTCCAGATCCCATCCGCCTAACTCGCCAGATCAAGATGATGGGTAGACGATCTCTTAGGCAGCCTTTGGCTGCACCGCTTTCAGGCGCGTCTACTTCACCATCTAGGTTGGCCCGTGAGAGTCGAGACCAGCTCTCCGGGCCCGAGTACGATTCCACCCTGTTCCCCCTCGATCCCCTTTCTTTTGCTACTGAGAGACATGAGCCCGAGGAAAGACGAATTGATTTGACAGAACCTGAATTGGGCTCATCTGATTTTGTAGACGTCACTATGGCCGGAGCCGGCAGTTCAGATGATCGCCAACCCGAACATTTTGTACTAGACCAGGGAGCGATCAACTCCACCATGATCGCATCATTAGAGACAGTACAGAAGCAGCTACGCGATCAGGGAGCTTTCATGATTGAGATGAGAAGGGAGTTGGAGCGACTCAGAGAAGAGAGAGATCAGAGCAAGCCTGAGGACATTCCTGATGCTGATGCAGAGGCAGCAGCCGCAGCAGCGGCTGCCGCAGCGGCTGCCGCAGCGGCAGCCGCCGCCGGAGCTGGACCACCGAGACCGATGCGGGAGTTACACAACCCCGGATCTACACTGATGCACCATTGGGTGGTGGTACCTGCTATCGTGGGGGATTTCAAGTTCCCTCCAAACACCCTGCAGATGCTTCCTCATTTTCACGGACTTGCCACTGAGGAGCCCCACCTCCATCTCCAGGAGTTTTTGATGATCTGCAGCACTGTCCACGACCGTCATGTGGACCAAGATACGATTCGGATGATGGCCTCCCCTTTTTCACTGGCAGATAGAGCAGCCGCCTGGCTGAAGCATTTAGGGAAGTTTGTTTACACCTGGGAGCAGCTCCGCACCGAGTACTTGAACAAGTACTATCCACTCGGGCGGACGAATGCAGCCAGGGCCCTGATCAACAACTTCTCCATGCTCCCTAACGAGCAGTTTCACGAGGCATGGGAGAGGTTCAGAGAGCTTCTGGATAGATGCCCACACCACGACATTTCCAAGCCGAACCTAGTTCAGAGCTTCTTTAGTGGGATGACGCCAGAGCTTCAGGGTCTGGTGAATGCTTCTTGCGGCGGGTCCTACTTTGCCAAGGACCACGACCAAGTCTGGGCCATTTACGAGGAGATGGCCGAAAATTACATGGTGATGTCCCAGACTCGGTTGTATACACAAAGATCTCAGCAGCCGCCAGGACCCGTGCAGTACCAGCGGATAGCACGGGTTGATGCAGGTCCATCCAGTTCGTCCACAGTTGCAGCCGCACAAGCAGAGTCGGCCGCTGCGGACATGGGGATTATCAGTGAGAAGTTGGACCGCATGGAAATAATAGAGAAGAAGTAGTGCCAGGGCATAACTCAGATGGAGCAGATGGCACAAACTCTGAGCGACATGAAGACCCATCTCTTGTGTCTTCAGGAGGCACAGACGGCTTCTCAGCCCCGTCTTCAGTCGCGAGGCGATTCCGGCAGCAGCCGCAGCTCGTCCCAGCGCTCCAGCTCCTTGCAGCAGCCTAGACAAGTTCACCTTGTACAGGCGGAGCCGTACCAGCAGCAGCAGCCCTCTTACCAGTCACCACCATCTCCAGACTTACAGATGGTGGTATATCAGCCGGATCAGCCTCTGGCAATACTGCCGCCAGACCCCTTCGATGCAGAGCCGTTGATGGATGTCAACGGGATTTGGTATGACCGTCCTCAACCTGGAATCCGACGAGACCATCCCGGATTCAGGTGGGGGAATGGGGGTAACCAGTCCCATCAGCAGCCAGCCGGTCAGGGAGGGCAGTACTCCCAGCAGAGGGATCACCAGCAGCCCCCAGCATACCAGCCACACCAGCCATCATCCTTCGTACCTCGTCCCTACCAGCAGCAGGGACAGAATTGGAGACGTGAGCAGCAAGCTCACCAACAGCAGCATCCTTCCTTTTACCCCTCTCAGCCGCAGCAGCACCAGGTCCAGCAGCCTCATTACCAGAGAGGCAACCCGTCAGGCTCCCATGAGAGCCCCGCCTTGGATGATCTAGCCCGCATCTTCACAGAGCAGCAGGCTACATTTAGACGGGAGATGGACGAGTTCCGCCAGGAGATGCGGGACCTGATGAGAGGGAAGGCCGCCATCCCTGCACAGATCGAGCCTAATCCGAATAGCTTGAAGAGGAAGTCTGAGCAGGTAGTTCACACTGAGCCTATCACTCCTAGTGACTCATTTGATGATATGTCGTCGGATCTATTTGATGCTGATTTTGTTACACTTAGGAGCGGTAGAAGACCAGCAGGCGGCGCCTCATCTGAGCGACAACGCGAGGATCCATCCAGAGCGCCTGATGAGGAAGAGGAGAGCGGTACTGAAGCCGCACATGATGACGGTGGTACTGATGCCACCCGAGATGTTGATTCCACCGGCGGTACTGAGGCCGCCGCTTCACCATATCGAGGAGGTGGTACTGACGCCACCAGCAGAGCCGAGCCAGCCCGCGGTACTGAGGCCGCAAGACGTCTAGTTGTAGAGCCAGCTAGAGGTGGTACTGAGGCCACCAATATTCATTTTGATAGAGATGTTGTCTTTCCTCGTATGAATGTATCTCAGGACTCTATTTTGAATAAAGGAAAAGGTTTAGTTTCTTCTGATCCCACTGTGGTGAATGATGTATGTGAGGATCCGGTCATCGAACCGTCTAGGCCTATTCCTAGTCCTTCATCTGAGAAGGACCCTGTGATCCCCTTTCCTAGAGCCCTTGAGTTGGGGAAGGGGAAGAAAATAGAAAAAGATCCAAAAAAAAGAGAGCAGGAGGATTTCAGCCAGAGCATGATAGACCGATTTCACATCCAGCTGACCCTCCATGAGGCTTTGCAGCACATCCCTCTTCTTCAGCGATCCTTGAGAGACAGGACCACAGTCAGGAGGAAGAAGAGGAACAACACCGCAGAGATTCATGTGTTGACAAAAGCAACGTGTTACGCGATCCAGAACCATCTGCCTACCAAGAGGCCAGATTTAGGAGCCCCATATGTCAGATGTCAGATTAGTGAACAGAGGTTTGACCGTACTCTATTAGATAGCGGATCGTCGATCAACCTTCTTCCAGTAGCCCTTCTCGACCACTTAGAGTTGGGCACTCTTAGACAGAGCAGGACATACCTTCAGTTTGCTGATCGGTCTGTCAAGAGGCCAAAGGGGTTGTTGCGAGACGTTGTCGTCACGATTCAGGGTTTGCAATTCCCCGTGGACTTCGTAGTGCTGGACATGGAGACCCCTGACTTGTTGACCGATTCCCCCATCATCCTCGGTCGCCCGTTCTTGGCCACAGCCAAGGCAGTGACTGACCATGATAGTGGGAAGGTATTCTTTCGCGTCCAGGGCGAGAGTATACAAATAGAGACGGTTAAGGACCACAGAGCCAGAGATAGATCCCGCTCAGAGGGCAGTACAGATTCAGAACATCTGACAGATACAGAGCCAGACATTCACCAGGACTGTGATTTTGTGATCACAGATGATGAAGCAGCTTGGGCAGATCCTGCAGCACAGACCATCCTCTCATATTCAGATACAGCTGATGCAGAGATGATAGCAGAGGATAGTCTGGAGAGCACAGTCCTGGTTCAGGATACTATTGATTCGGCAGAGTCGGACCTTGATCGCGACACGATTTTCAGTGATGGTGGTACTGAGGCCACCCTACTCTACGGTGGTACTGATGCCACCGCAGTTGATACAGATCCCTCGGATTCAGAATCTGATTGGGCAGATTGTGATGATCAGATGCCAGACCTGGATCCACATGAGCCTACAGAGGAGGAGGTAGAGGCAGAGCAGATCAGAGACAATGCAGGGGACCCGCCTTCTCCAGATCCAGTTTGTGAGAGTTCTTTATCATTTTCCCAGGCAGATTTGGCAGAATTGTCAGCATACACACATCTTCTTCAGAAGCCAGATTTGCCAGCACCCAGCTGTCCAGAGCTAAAGCCGCTCCCCACTTCGCTGAAGTATAGATTCCTTGCGGGAGAGTCTGAGATGTACCCAGTCATCATCTCCGCCGATCTGACTGGAGAACAAGAATCCCGTCTGATGGGGGTTCTTGAAAAGAACCGCAAGGCAATTGGATGGAGCGTAGCAGATCTCCATGGGATTAGTCCCTCGTTGTGCTCCCACCATATCTATCTCGAGGAAGGGGCAAAGCCGTCGCGTGAGTTCCAGCGGCGACTGAACCCCAACCTAAGAGAGGTTGTCATGAAGGAAATATCAAAATGGTGGAGTGCAGATTTTATTTATCCCATTTCCAACTCCAAGTGGGTGAGCCCCTTGCATGTGGTGCCCAAGAAGACGGGCATCACGACTGTGATCAATGAGTCGGGAGAGGAGATTGCTACACGAGTACCCACCTCTTGGCGAGTCTGCGTTGACTACAGGAGACTCAACCAGGCCACCAAGAAGGACCATTTCCCCCTGCCTTTTATTGATCAGATCATAGAGAGACTGGCAGGGAAAAGCCATTACTGCTTCCTAGATGGGTACTCAGGCTACAATCAGGTAGCCATCGCTCCTGAGGATCAGGAGAAGACCACCTTTACCTGTCCCTTTGGTACATACGCCTTTCGACGCATGCCATTTGGGCTATGCAACGCCCCTGCGACTTTTCAGAGATGCATGCTGTCAATCTTTTCGGACATGGTAGGGGAGTGTTTGGAGGTCTTCATGGACGACTTCTCGGTTTACAGCGACGGATTCGATTCCTGTCTTGACTGCCTAGACCGAGTGCTCCAGCGATGTATTGCTACCCGCTTGGTTCTGTCTTGGGAGAAGAGTCACTTCATGGTGACTCAAGGGACGGTGCTTGGCCACATCATCTCCAACAGAGGCATGGAGGTTGATCCGGCCAAGGTTGACGTCATTAGAAAACTCGCACCGCCGTCCAATTTGAAGCAACTACGGTCATTTCTGGGGCACGTTGGTTTTTATAGGAGATTCATTCATGATTTCAGCAAGATTGCCCGACCGTTGACTGACCTCTTGACGAAAGACACCGAGTTCCTTGTCGATGATAAGTGTCTTTCGTCCTTTGAGACTCTCCAACAGTGTGTTATTGAGGCTCCTGTCCTTCAGCCACCCGATTGGTCTCTTCCCTTCGAGATCATGACGAACGCCTCCGATTTTGCCGTGGGGGCAGTGCTGGGACAAAGGAGGGATGGAGTTCCGTTTGCCATACATTATGCTAGCCGCACATTGGATTCCGCCCAGCGGAATTATACGGTCACAGAGAAAGAGATGCTAGCAGTAGTGTTTGCCCTAGATAAGTTCAGATCGTATATCATTGGATCTAGAGTGACTTTATATACTGACCACACCGCCATCCGGTACCTCATGTCAAAGAAGGATGCCAAGGCCAGACTTACTAGATGGATCCTTCTACTTCAGGAGTTCGACATTGAGATCAAGGATAAGCCTGGAGTCAAGAATGTGGTGGCGGATCATCTCTCCCGATTAGAGCAACCTGAGGATTCTGAGCAGATTGATCCCATTAGAGATACCTTCCCAGATGAGGCGATCCTTGCTATCGCCTCACTCCCATGGTATGCCGATATTGTGAACTTTCTCGTTGCTGGGAAAGTCCCAAAAGATTGGCCCAGGCAGAGGCGTGAGACCTTCCTAGCGAAGGCCAAGTCTTACCATTGGGAGGATCCCATCCTTTACCATGAGGGAGGGGACAGCGTCTGGCGTCGGTGTATTCCTCAGGAGGAACACCATAGCATCCTCACTTACTGCCACAAGCTTGAGGCAGGAGGACATCATTCTGGGAGGAGAACGGCACAGAAAGTGCTCCAATCCGGCTTGTGGTGGCCTACCCTCTTCAAGGACTCCGATGAGTTCGTGAAGAGGTGTACTGACTGTCAGAGGATGGGCACTTGTGGACAGCGTGATATGATGCCGATGCAGCCCATTCACTTCTGTGAGGTTTTTGACGCATGGGGCATCGATTTCATGGGTCCATTCCCTAAGAGTCAGGGATTTGAGTACATTCTGTTGGTCGTGGATTATGTGAGTCGTTGGGTGGAGGCTATCCCCGCCCGATCCGCTGATGCGAGGACAGTTTGCAGATTTTTGAGGAAGCATATCATCACGCGGTTCGGGGTTCCACGAGTTCTTATTTCTGATGGGGGATCTCACTTCATCAACGACCGGGTGAAGGCACTTGCTAGTGAGTTCGGCATAGATCATCGTGTTGCTACACCATACCATCCACAGACGAATGGTCTAGCCGAGGTGTCGAATAGGGAGATCAAGACTATTCTGCAGAAAGTCGTCCGCCCTGACCGAAAGGATTGGTCACAGCTATTGGACTCGGTCTTGTGGGCATATAGGACGTCTTTCAAGACACCTTTGGGCACATCTCCCTTTCGCCTCGTGTATGGCAAGCCCTGTCACCTACCAGTTGAGCTGAGGCACAAGTCACTTTGGGCAGTTACAGACATACTTATGGATCCAGATGGTATAGGAGACCAGAGGAGGGCAGAGCTAGCTGCCCTGGAGGAGCTTAGAGATGCAGCTTTCTCAAGCAGCCTACATTATAAGGAGAAAGTCAAGGAGTGGCATGATTCTCATATCAGCCACAAGCATTTTGAGATTGGACAGAGAGTATGGCTGTTTGATGCGAGGCTTAGATTATTTCCAGGGAAGCTACAGAGCAAATGGAAAGGACCTTATCTGGTTCGGAAGGTACACGACAACGGTAGCATCGACATATCTGAGTTGTCTTCTGAGAGTACCTTCAGAGTGAACGGCCAGCGGCTCAAGCCATTTCTAGATCATGAGCCGCGGGTCGCTGATCTTGCCCCTATTCATTTTGCGTGAGATGTGGTCTTTGACTCACATCTAATGCATCTCACGCCTGAGCTTTACTGATCCTCCGCTGTACATAGATCCAGATGTCCATATCAGCACATTCTTTAGTCCCACATTCCTTTCTCCATCTTGTGATTATGCTATACTTAGGGTACACTTTACCCTAAGTATAGGGGGCATGTGAGACATTTTGGGTATTTCTTTTGTTCTGTCTACCCCTGTTTTGCTGCCTATACTTAGGGATATCTTACCCTAAGTATGGGGGGGTAGACCCTGTACATTCTCCACTCGGTTTTTCCTTCGTGTACAGCCTGCTATACTTAGGATTACTTGATCCTAAGTAGAGGGGGAAGACCCGAGTCCCTTTTGACTTTTTACTCTCCTTTTGTATAACCGTCCTTTTCACTTCCCTATACATAGCACGAGTTATGTCTTCTTCATCGCTCTTGACTCTGAGGACATCGTTCGAGCTAAGTATAGGGGGGTGTGTATATATTTCATATATACTTTAGCCATAACTCGTACTTTGTGTGAGTGTGTTAATAAATAAAAATGGCTAAAAACCACAAAAATTAAAATTTTTCATGTACATAAAATTCTTTTATTTGCACATACATAGCTAGTGTACAAATTATTTTTGTAAAAATGATTTCAAAAATCTTTTGTGTGTAAAATTTGTAAATATTTTTGTATCAAAACTATGTATATAGTACGAAATTTTTCCAAAATGTTTTGAAAATCAAAAGTTTGCAAAAATCTTGTGTAAATGTGTGTAAATTTCTTTTTGCAAAACTTGCACTTCATGCATCATCACTCATGATTTCAAAACATTTTTCAAAAATTTTGCATGGTTGTAAAATTTGTGTAAATAAGCATCTTTTTGTACATATGTATATAGTTTTTCTGGATGATAGTTGATATTTAAACTAGCCTGGAATCAAATTGAGAAATGGAGCTTGATTAAGATCTTAATCCACCTAATTCTAAGAGGAACCTTACAAGGCTTAGGTTTAAGGCTTTTCAGGTCCATGGTGACTTAATTCTTTGAGTCCACTAGGCTATGATCACATGTCATCTCAATGAGCCTAAGTAGAGCACTTAACAACAACACATGACTCATATAGATTATGGCTTTACTTGGACAACCGCACTATGCACCGAGCTCTCTACGGATGAGGTGGTGAGGAGGCAGTCTTCCTTGTCTTGGGGTAGCATATGAGGGTAGTACTTCTAGGCGGAACCTCTCTTCTTCATTTAGTGAAGGAAGTGCGTCTCAACTTGGTCTGGTTGCCATGAGGTCTAACGACGGGAGTTGTGGGTTGCAATAAAGCTTCAAAAGAGGGATAGTCTACTGGCTCAAGAGGAAAAACTCCTTGTATATATGTTGCACATGTACATGTTGTATAGATGCACTCAAAAAAAAATGCAAAAACAAAAGAACTCCAAAAAAATGGTGGGTCTGAGAGAAAATGATAATCCCACCGGAGTATGTATATAAGTGCAATAAGCAAAGCTTGGTTTCATGATCCACCTGTTGTAGCTTGTAGCAGGGAGACTTGGCTACACTGGTCAGGCTCCCAAGGGTACTCGGCTACACTGGCCTTGACCCATTCTCTTCTTCCCCCTCTTCTTGAGCCGGTTGTACTTGAACTTAGAAGGGAATACCCCGCTCCTCGAGGAAAGAGTGGCCAGATTGAGGTCATAGAGTTACCTTGTTGGGGAGGGTTGTCAAGTTGCCATTTCTGAAGTGGAGAGCTTAGACCTCACTTTCACAGGACAAGAAAAGATTCATGGTCTTAAGGGTTTGTGATTGATGACTTGTTCTGATCTGGAGCATTGAGGAGTCTTGGTTATAGAGTAGTGGAACTTAGAGGCTGTTAGGTTTTAAGCTTAAGTCTGAATAAGGTTCCGACACATTAATAATCCAAAGATCTGATCGAGCTCCATATTTCAATTTAATGAAGGAAAGTTTAATAATTCAATCTTGATCCATGTACATCCTCTTTTTCTTTTTCTTTTTCTTTTTTTTTCACTTCTTTTTCAAATAAGTGTTTGCTAAGGGACTAGCAAAGTATAGTATAGGGGGGTGATGAATACCCATTCATCACTCTTTATTCTTATATTTTAGCTACAAAAACTTATGCAAATGCATGTAGATATGTGCAAATAGGATTAATTAGCAAAAGCATGCATCTTTGTAAAAATAGATAATTAGCATGTTTTTGTGCAAAAATAAAAGAATAAAGATGAAAAAGAAAAAGAGGGAAATATTTAGAATAAATATTGAGCAACCTAACCCAAGGGAGGGCTCAGCATGGGCCTGACCGCATAAAAGCCAAGTAGAGGGAGATAGGGGCTCACACATGTATATATTTGTAAATAAATAAAACTATATATTTTCCTCAACCAAAAATATGTTGTAAATATTTGTATATATTTTGTATATATGTAAAAGCTATTAAAAACAAAATAAAAATTAAAAATCAAAAATCCAAAAATATCTTTTCACCATGTACATATACCACATTCCTTATCTATTCCACCTTGTAAATAAATTTATTTATTTTTAAAACTTTTTGTAAATATTCTAGATTATATTTTGTAGATAAAATAAATAAAAAGAAACAAAACAAAAATCAAATAAAAATTACAAAATTAAAAATACAAAAAAACATATTGTACATATACCTATGTATAGACCTATAATGTACATACCTTATTCTTATTTCCAAAAATTAATTAAAAATCACCAAAAAATAGAAAAAAATAAAAGAAAAATATTTCATGTTTTAAGTTTTTCTTAATTCGGCCATTTTCTGCCTTAAAATAAATAAACAAAAATTCAATAATTGGCAGCTCCTGATTGGTCCACGGGGGATTGTTGACCCCGGTCAACTCCCCCGCGGACTCTTTCCTTTTGGGGAGACCCGCGCCCGACCCGACTTCGCCGATTTCTCCACGCGTCTCCAGCCTGTCGCCTCCGCAAACCCCGTGTCCGGATCCTTCGCCAATCATCCGACATCCTCGCCAGATCCTTCGCCGAAGGATCCACGCCTTCCATAGCCGTCTCCACCCAACCCTAATCGGCCCTGTCTCCATATATATCTCGACCTCCGCCGCACCCGCGCCTCATCTTTGGCTCTTCTCCTTCTTTCCAGTGAACTCCAGAGGCACCGCGAGAGTGACAGCAAGCGATCGCCCTTGTTGCAGCGAGGCGAGGAGGTGAATCCACTGATCCGGCGTGTGTCGCCGCCGTTGCTCCGCCACTAGCGTGAGCACCGAGCCTCGGGCCGAGACGACCCTTGAGGCTAAGACCATGAGCACCCCCTGCTCTTCCCCAGTCTCTCCGACCACCCAGGTAGATCTCTTAGGCCATAGTCTAGCGTAAACTTCGATTTTTAGCTTACTGGTAGCGTAGCTCCGCCGCCGTCGCCAGCCACCTCCGATACCCCATTTGTCATTCCGACCCGACCATCATCTTCGCCAGACCTCTCCGCATCTTCTTCACCCATTCACCCAACCCAGATCGCACAGGATCTGGGAATCGAGCTCCTCCGCCGACCACCTTCGCCGGAGCTCTCCATTCCGACGCACCATGCACCTTCACGCCACCTAACCGGGTCGAGGCAATTTGCCCTCGACCCGTGAGTCTTCTGGTTCGCTTTTCAGGTCAAGACAAGGGTCATCTGAGACCCTTCGCCACCCAGCCAGGAGACCCAGCTCCGCCGCCTTCGCTCGAGCTCCTCGGAGCTCGGGGTGCTCGTCGGAGACCACCAGCAGACGCGGGAGCCTCCCGCGATTCTTCTCCGACCTCCAGAAGGCTCTCCAGAGGACCCTAGCGCACGCTCGAGCCCGGCGAATCTCGCCGGCACCCAGTTCTTCCAGGATCCTCCAGAACCGTCAGATCATCCTCCCCGCTCCAGATCTGATCTGAACCATTCATCTGCGGAGCACTGCCACCATCCGATCATCACGAGGGTCGATCTTGACCGCTCGCGCAGAGAGAGAGGCACCAGCTAGCCTCAACCGTCAGATTCGCCACGCGTCCTCCTCTCAGCCGTCGATTCACCAAGAGTATCTCCACCACGCTTCGTCACCGTCAGATCTGCCACGTGGAATATTCTCCACCGTTCGATCAGGCCAGCCCTTCCAGAGTTAAAGTCGCCCACGTTCTCCACCGTCCGATCAGCCACGTGGCGCACATCAGGCCGTCGATGATAATAAAAGGGGTAAATTCATCTTAGGCCCCTCTGTTTGTTTTATTTCATTTTAGTCCTATAATTTTTAAATTAAGTTGTTTATTTTCTGGAATATTTGCACATTAGACCTCGAGCTTTTCAGAATTTGCATTTATGCCCCTGTTTGTGTGAGACACGTGCATCGACACGTGATATTTTGGGTTATTTGCGACTTAAGCCCTGTAGTTTTGGATGTTACGGATTGAATAAAATCATTTACTTATTTGCATTTATGCCCCTGTGCGTGATTTAATTTCCACATGTGCGTTTTATTTTTGGGATATTTGCAGATAAGCCCCTGGACTTTTGGTACTTGTTACCAATAAGCCCTTGGAACTTATTTTTCTTACATTTGGGTCCCTGAGTGCCCCAGGCACGTGCTTGGCACGTGTTTTGCTGGGTATTTTGCACCAGACCCCCCAGAACTTTGGGTATTTGCACTTTGGTCCCTATGCACAGTGCCCCTCCTTTATTTTTGAATAAAATATCAAATCACCTCCAAATTCGATAAAAATTTGACACATGGCTCTTGCCATGGTGTAGAATTTTTATGAATTTTTGAGGACATTTTTGATTTCATTTGCTATTTTTAAAAATTCAAAAACCCCTATTTTTGCACTGTTTAACTTGAAAAATCACAACAAAAATATAAAATCACCCCCAAAAATTCTAAAAAATTTAGCTACTATTCTTTGTTTGTTGTTTGATTTTCTAGCCAATTTTGGCTATTTTTCATCACTTAAAAATCCTAAAAATCGAAAAACACCTAAAAACTCATAAAAATTATAATAATTAATCTAAAAATCCAAAAACAATAATTGAGGTGCCCAAATTTTCCTTATTTTCTCTAGAATACAGGAAAATTACCTCCAGGGCCTGTTGAGATCCTTAAATATTTTATTTTTGGGTTTTAGGCCTTGCTGGACAGTACCTAGGCTTTTTAGCACTGTTTGATTTTTAGAAAATAAAATACATATCAGAAAAATCTCAAAAATTCACCAAAAACACTTAAAAACCTAAAAAACATAAAAACCATTTTTCTTGAATTTTTACTTTATTTTTGGTTTGTGAAATAAATTGTAGAAGTGTGTTGATATTTTCTTTCTTTTATTTTCTTCACATATTAAAAATTCAAAAAAATATAAAAATCATTAAAAATCACTAAAAATATTTTCTCTGTGTTTTGTTTTATTTTGACTACTTCGTAGGCCTTTGGCCAATCCGTGCTCCTTGTGTTCGACCCTGGGTGCTATACCAGGTTAATCTCATAGCGAGACCGCTCTCTTTTGTGCTTGATTAGTTTTACATGTCCTGAGTGGTTGATTTTTCTTGATTGACTTAGTCTGAGTGATTGAGGTCGCAACGACCTATTTTTCTACACCTTTACCTTAGTCATTCGGGCGGTCAACAGGTCCATGCTTTCCGACTTCCTTCCCTTTCGGGGGATCCGTCGGGTCTTATCAGGGGTCGCTAAGGAAGTATCTCTAGTAGCATCAGGTAGGTCACAGGCCTCGGAGTCAGCTATAATCGGTGAAGGTGCATCAGGTGCAGGTCTCTGGTCAATTGTGGGTGCCGTGATCGACACTTCGCTCCCGTCAACAGGACGGAAGCGAACCTCTCCTAATCCATAGTCGATAACGACCCTCGCAGAGGCGAGAAATGGTCGTCCCAGGATGATTGGAGATGGCTCCCCTGTGGAGTTCTCCATGGGCAACACGACAAAATCAACATGGTGGCTCGTGCCCTGAATAGAAATGACGGCGTTTTCAAGGATACCCTTCGGCCTCTTTATTGATCCATCAGCAAACTGTACGATCATCCTGGTTTTCTTGAGAGTCCCTAAGTGAAGAGACTGTACCAGCGAGAAGGGTAATATGCTAATCGAAGCACCGCCATCCAGGAGAGTGTGATCACATGTGAAGTCAGAGATTGTGCATCTAATGAAAGGTGTGGCAGTGTTCCTCTTCCGAGGGATGGGACGATGTGTGATGGCATGGGCAGTGGCCATGGTCAAGATATGACGCTCAGATATGCTCCTCCGCTTTCTCTTCTTGGGAAGAGGAGCAGATAAATCGGTCATGGCCTTCTGAAGTGGGGCACGGATAATCTCATGAATGGTGGCCATGATGAACAGGCCGATCCTCCCACATGGGCCACCATAAAAAAAGAGAAGTGTTGTCGCCGAGGCGACCACTCATGGAAAGACCGCTGCCAATCAGCAATTAACCCACAATCCAAAGAATACAACAATCAAGCTCAAAACAAATGTGAATTAATCTTTATTTTACTCTACCATAAAATGTATAGTGACAAATATGTAGAGGTCGAACCACAGAGAGCAACACAAAATACCATAGCCTACGTGCCAATCTTAGTCATCCTTGTGTGGGTTTTTTTTTATATATTTTTTTTATATTATTATTAAAATATAATACTTAAGTATCATGTATACATATAGATATATATTTTTATATAATACAAATTCCTTATATGTATATACATAGAGGTTAAGCCCTAGAGCTTATAATACATGTAATATATGTATATATATATAGGTGTATCTAAATATAATATTATATATATGTATATATGTATATATATTTTTTTATATATCACATTAAGATTAAAAGAGAATACATATTACTAGATATATATATATATATATATATATATATATTTTTGGATATATAGATATAGATATATATACATAAAAGGTGTGTTATAATGTTCACAAAAATAATAGAAAATAGTCAAAAAATTCAGGACAAAGATCTTTTTGGGATTTTCATGGTTTTTTACTGTTTTTATAATTTTTGGGTATTTCTGCAAGTATTTTTGGCATTTTAAAAATAGCTAAATCAAAGCAAACAGGGGACTGGGTACTGGCTGTCACAAAAATAGAGATTAAAAATATCTAACAGCCTCAAAAATGTTCCCCTTTAATTTTCTACTAACAATAATAAAATACAGCATAAGTAGGACCTGAGTTCATATTTTTCTGATTTTTCTTTGATTTTTATATTTTTTGAAGTTTTTGGGCATTTTTGAATTTTTAAGGTTTTCTTTTTGAGTTTTTTAGGGATTTTTGGTCTGACACTAATATAGGACAAAATACACTGCATATAATTTTTTTGGAATTTTTCAAGGCATTTTCATATTTTTTTGGGGTTTTATGAGTTAGACAGGGACTGAAAGACAAGTTTTTGATTTTTAATAAATGCAAAAATGCAGCAAAATGCAAAACTAAAAATATGGCGTTCAAGCATGACCAAACAGGGGCTTAAGTCTATTTTTGCAAGATTTTTCGATTAAATATGAAGCATGAAATAAATAGACAAAGCCTTCAAAAATTAAATGGCCTGGCAGGGGTATTTTTGCAAATAAAATAGTTGGCAGGGGCATACATGCAAAAATTACAATAAAAATACACTTTAACTTTTATTTTCAGGACCATTTCATAAATACAAGAACCCGGCAGGGTTTAGATGCAATTTCACGCGCCTCACGTGGTTGCTGCACGTGAGGCGCGGAGGGACTAAAATGTAAATGTAGAAACATCAAGGGGGTCCACTGCAATTTTTACAACTTATTTACAACTGAAACTTTTATTTTTGGGAGCAAACCCTAAATACAAAAAGTAAGGGGGCGAGATATGAAATTTACCCCTTAAATAAGGCCTTGCATCCTGCGGCGTTGGAAGCGCCACTTATACACGTGGCGATCATCGGACGGCGGACTTCGTTTCGGCGATGAAGGGCTGGGATTAGAACATCCCGGCTGATCTGACGGTGGGTGTGCTTCTTCATCGGACGGCTGGCATGCAATCTGGGCCGCCCCGCTCGATCCAACGGTGCAGAGGGCACCAGGAAGAACTGGGAATGAACTCGCCCTCGGCGAGCTTCGATCGGGTCGCTCGAGCTTCTCCGGGCACCTCCTGCGCATCTGAAGCGTCCTGATCGTAGCTGGGAGGCCTCCGCGTCGTCTGACGGTGATCTCATGGCTCCTGGGGGCCTGAGTCGGTGGAGCGAGGTCGGAGAAGAAGGTGGCCCCCAAGAACCTCTTCCTGGTCAAAGCAAGCCCAGAAGGGCTCGATTCCTCGTGGTACCTGCACAGGAAGGAACCGCGGGCGAGAGAGCTATCTCCTCGACCCGGGGTTATGAAGCTGCGGTGCAAGATGGAGGCGGGCGGAAGGGCTCCGGCGAGCGGCGGAGTTGGAACCCTGATTCACCAAGACCGAGGGTCCTGGGTTGATCTGATGGGTACGAAAGATGGAGAAGACGACGAGGAACGAGATGGGATGATCGAGGTGGTCGGATACAGTGAGGTTCACGATGAAGAAGTCGCCGGAGCGGAGCTCCGGCGAACTTCGATTTTTGCTTTTTACGCTAATGTGATCAACTAACAACTAAACTAACTACTGAAATGAAATGCTAACATTAAAAACTACCTAAGAATGCATTAAAAGGACAGCTCTTATACCTGGGGGCCTCCAGGGAGCAGGGCGGACGCCGGAGCTCCGCCGCGTCAAAATTCTCCTCCCTCCGGCCGAGTCTCGATGCTGGGCTACTCCTCCTGTCACGAGGAACAATCCAGGCACAAGATCTAGGCGTTAGGTTGGAATGAAAGTGGCCAAATTCGAGGAAGGAAGCGGAGCTTTTTATTTATAAACATTGGCGAGTAGCCTTATTGACCGGCGATTATTTCATGATCTAGAGAGCATTTGGTTGATCTGTGATTTCGGTGGGCATCATGGAAGATTGGGGAACAAATCTTGTGAAGGAAGCGTTGTCGATTGATGGATGGTGTGCCCGGGAAAAAGGGAGGAAATCGGGGGAGTGGACTGTTCAGAGCTGCCAGGCGTGGGATGGGACAGTTGACCAGGGGGTCAACGTTGGCCGGCGTCTCATTGGGCCACGTAAGCCGCTACGAGACAAAATAGCAGGTCAGAAGGAAGATTGATTTATTTGACATCCGAAACGATTTTATTAATTTTTGCTTATAAAATAAAAAATGTGTATTATTTCATGTAGTATTTATTCCTGATTTTTATTGAATTTTTCGAGGTGTTTTGTTGTAGTTTTATTTAGTAATGTGTATATGTATGTATTTACATGTATTTTTGGATATTTTATTTTTAATTTATTTATTTTCTTTTGTTATTTTCTTGGCTTATTTTATAAATTTATAACTTATTTTTGTGAGTATAAAGGTATTTTTGTTTGATTTTTATAAGTTTATTTGTATTTTTAAATAAATAGGTCTATGCATTCTAAGTATATATATAGGTACTTTACCTATATATTATACACATTGTATTTATTTAATTAATTTTATGTGTTTTTATTAAGGATTTGTATTTTTAATAAGACACATATAATATATACATTATTATAAAAATATAAAAGAATAAAGAATAAAAGAATGCTTTTCCTTTTATATATGCACATACAGGTAGTATAGGTATTTTGTCTATATATTCATAGACTTATTTTATTTTTACAAATTCTTTTTTTGGTTTTATTCAAATTTCAATATGTACATGTATTATATACATTATTTACAAGATTATAAAAATGCAAATTTATAGAAATACTAAAGATTGAATAAAATGAATATTTTAATCAGGTCTATATACAAGGAGGGCCAAAAACCTAACTTTCACAGATGGACTCCAAAAATTATGAGATCAATTTTATAAAATAGTTTATGAGATGCTATATACAATTAAAGGTGAGTTTGGGTGATTTGGAGTTTTTATTTGCAAGATATGGGTCTGTGAAGTTGAGATTTTGGCTTTTTATTCTGTGTATAAAATGTACACTGAGTGTTATTTTTACACAAACTCAATTTTGTATTTTTATTTACATTATTATCTACAACTTTCATGAACAAAGTTTCTTTATTTGAGGAATAAATAGTTATGTACAAAATAGGTGTCAAAAATGCATAAATGGATGAATGAATAAATGAGATATTTATTGTATAATTGGCCCTTATCTCCCCCTACTTTATTCCTTGTCGACCAATTCCATTCTGGACTTGGTCTCGGGGGTTAGGGTCATAAAATATTTGCAATATTTTATTCCTTTTTCTTTTCTTCTCTTTATTCTATAATTTTGGCATTAAAAACCTTATTTAATGTATAATAAATACAAATGAATAATGAATGCTATTATGTCCAAATTAATGTTGTTTACATGCATTTGCCGAGGTTTTTGAGGCCAAAATGATAGAATAAAGGTGATGAAATGGAGATTCATCACTCCCCTATACTTGCCTTTGCTAGTCCCTAGCAAACACTTATGCAATAAGCGCAAAATGAATGAAGAAAAGGAAAAGGAAAATGCAAGAAAGATAGAGTGAATTGGGGTGCTTTCAGTGCAATGCATGTCCTTACAAAATCTGAATTTGGAGCTCCTGTCAGACCTTGGGTGTGAAGGTGTGTGGAACCTAGTCGGGAACCAGCTCTAAAGTACAACAGCCTTCGGTAATCACAGAACTCGGTTCAACCCATCTCAATAGCCGGGTCAGAACTAGTCTACATCATACGCAAACTCTTATAACTATGAAGCTGACTTGCACAGTGTAAGTGATATGTAGCTCCCCACCTCAGAAGTGACAAAGAAATAACCTCCCCCAACTTGGTAACTCTAAGGCCTCGGTCTAGCAACTCTTTCCTCGAGAAGCGGGGTATTCCCTTCTAAGTTCAAGTGCAACCGGCTCAAGAAAAGGGGGAAGAAGTATAGACTTTTGGAAGCTCAGCCAGTGTAGCTAAGTCTCCCGCTGCAAGCTTCATGAGATGTAACATGGATACCATAAGCTTTTGCTTTATTGAACTATATACACTCCAGTGGGGTTATTAAATTTTCAATCCGACCCACCACTTTTTTGGAGTTCCTTTTTGCAATTTTTTTTTCAATTGCATCTGTACAACATATCTACATGGTGCAGCATATATACAAGAAATTTCTTCTTGAGCCAGTAGACTATCCCTCTTTTGAAGCTTTATTGCAACCCTCGGCTTCTGTCTTTAGCCTTCATCACCACTAGACCAAGTTGAGGTGCACTTCCTTCACTATAAGAAGAAGAGAGGTTCCGCCTAGAAGTACTACCCTCATATGCTACCCCAAGCCAAAGGAAACTGCCTCCTCGCCACCTCATCCATGGAGAGCTATGTGAAAGGTGCCAGTGTCCAAGTTAGGTCACGGCCGACAAGAGCCATGCGTGTGTTTCGAAAAGTTCTAGTTAGTCCACTGAGGTGTCTTGAACCCAGCCCTGCTTTCTCAAAGAATTAAGTCTGACTGGACCTGAAGTACCTTAAACCCTAGTTCCCATAAGGTTCCAGTGCAGTTAGGTGCAGTAAGGTCCAACCGAGCTCCACTCTGAGACTTTATTAGACTGATTCAATCATTAAGCTCACTCAAAAAGAATATGAATGGTATGCTTTTGCTTATGCACAATGAATGATGCAGTTTTTCACAGAGGATTTAAAAAGAAGCAGAGAATGTTTTTACACAAAGAAATTTTGCACATAAAATAAGAGCTTGACACATACAAAAAGTATATACCCTTATTTACACGGGCGTACTGCTTTATTTACAAAATATATGAATTTATACAGACTGTACATATGTTAATGGAATGGTTTATTCAGGTTGTTGAGAAAGAATTTTACGTGATTTATTTCTGATTTACAGGTATTTATAATAGTGATCTTAATTTTGAAAATAGTTTTGCAAACTATAGTACACGATAATTTTTGCAATCAGTTACACACATTTGAAAATATTTTTGCACAGAATTTTCACACTATATGTACATTTTTCACAATAAATTGGACAAACATTTTTCACAACATTTGCACACAGGTTTTTCAAATCCTTTCTTTCACACAAAGAAAAATTTTTGCGATCAAAACAATTTTCACACAGTTTGAAATCATTTCTCATCAAATTTTTTCAAAACTGGTCACACTATTTTTTCAAATCATACTGTATAGGTCTCTGATTTATTAA
This sequence comes from Ottelia alismoides, assembly GCA_037367405.1. NCBI lineage: Eukaryota > Viridiplantae > Streptophyta > Magnoliopsida > Alismatales > Hydrocharitaceae > Ottelia > Ottelia alismoides. The sequence goes on from JAZKJV010003208.1 coordinate 545,668, forward strand.
TCAGTAGGTCCAAAAGAAGAAAAAATTGTATTTGACGTATAGTATGGTTTCTGTTCTCATAAACTTTATTTGGCTTAGTCCTCATTTGCAAATGAAAGATTTTTGTGCAAATTCCTCAGACTTACTCGAGAAACATTTTCACAAGGGTTTTCGAAAACTCTAGTCCAAAATAATTTTTGTAACATGTACACGCATTTGAAAACCCTTTTACAAATGTTTTACACAACACAGATAGATTTTTCAAAACAATTTTGACAATCAACTTTCACAATCATTTTCACACTAATTTCCACATATTTTGCTTTTACTCAAAGAAAATAGGTTTTACACACAAACTAATCTTTTCAAATCGTTGAATACTTGTTCACGCTATTTTCAAACAACTTTCACAAGATTTTTCAAAAAATGTTTCGTAAAACACTTTTCTGACTTACTAGTCAGTATAATTACAATTAGTCTGAGGAACTCACAATCATCTTTTTATTATTATAAAGCTACTTTTTACATTTTATTTTGTGTTGTAGTGATATTTTATTTTTCAGTATGAGTTATGGCTTTTAGTATATACACAGTATATACGACCCCCCTATACTTAGCTTGAGCTATGTCCTCATAGATCGAAAGGAAAAAGCAAAGACATAACTCGTACTGCGTATAGACAGATCTAAAGAATAAATACGAACGAAATGAATGAATGAGAAGTTGACCGTCCCCCCTATACTTAGGATCAAAGAATCCTTTGTATAGCAGACTGTTTACAAAGCGGGGAGGGTCAAGGGTGAGAATACACTGATCGTACTCAGATTGTCTCCCCTATACTTAGGGTAAGATACTCCTAAATATAGACCAGAAGAGGAGACAATGGAGAGGATCGAACAGAAATCAAGAACCCTAGGTGCTCACCCCCCTATACTTAGGACCAAGTACGTCCTAAGTATAGAAAACTGTCTACAAAGGCGGCACGTTTTAGATAGAAAAAGAAAATAGATAAGGAAAAGAAGAAAAGAAGAAAGAAGAAAGTCAGAGCAATAATGGTTGGAGTACATCGTCTGAATCTTTTGGTGGCTGCAGGAGGTGTAGAGATATCCTCTGGGTGCACTAACTGAATAGAGTCAACGACGGCCAAGAATGAATCTGGTTCCAAGTAAGGCTTCAGTAGTTGGCCGTTGACGACGAAGGGTTGTGCGTCAGGGGACAATTCTGATATAGCAATGCTTCCATTGTCACGCACTTCACATACTCGAAATGGCCCTGTCCACTTACTTTTTAATTTACCTGGGAATATCCGCAACTTTGCATCAAACAACCACACTTTCTGCCCAACATCGAAGGTTTTTCGTCTGATGTGCCGGTCATGCCAGCGTTTCACCTTCTCCTTGTACATCAAGGTGTTATCGTATGCGCAGTCTCGGAATTCCAAGAGCCTGTTCAGATCTTCTCTTCTCTTTTGACCACCTTTTCGTGAGTCCAAGTTACAATTACTAATTGCCCAAAGAGATTTGTGAATTAATTCCACGGGCAGATGGCATGGGTTTCCATATACAAGACGGTAGGGCGACATGCCCAAGGGGGGCTTGTAGGCCGTACGGTAAGCCCAAAGAGCTGAGTCCAAGAGTTGAGACCAGTCTTTTCTGTTTGGCCTAACAAGTTTCTGCAATATGGTCTTGATTTCTCTATTGGATAACTCCGCCATGCCATTGGTCTGCGGATGATAAGGAGACGCGACGCGGTGATCGATGTCGTACTCCTTCGTTAACTTCTTGACCTCTTTGTTGATGAAATGACTACCCCCGTCGGATATGAGAATCTTCGGTATCCCAAACCGCGAAATGATGTTCTTCTTCAGAAACTGGCAAACTGTTTTGCTGTCGGCGGCTCGGCGGGGATAGCTTCAACCCAACGACTCACGTAATCTACGGCAAGAAGGATGTGCTCAAAACCTTGACTGTTAGGGAAAGGTCCCATGAAGTCAATGCCCCATGCATCGAAAACATCTGCTATCTGAATGATTTTCAGAGGCATTGAGTCTTTGGCAGTGAGTGTTCCTTTCAGTCGCTGACAATCAAGACATCTTTTAACAAATTCTGTTGCATCCTTAAATAAAGTGGGCCACCAGAGGCCACACTGCAATACTTTTGCTGTCGTACGATCTCCAGAATGGTGCCCACCAGATTCGAGCGAATGACAATGCTCGAGGACACTAGATTGCTCCGTCTGAGGAATGCACCTGCGCCAAATACAATCTGCTCCTTCCCTGAATAGAAGGGGATCTTCCCACTGATAAAAGCGGATGGTCGACATGAATTTGTTCTTCTGATTCTTCGTCCAATCCGAAGGTATTACCCCTGAGGCGAGGTAATTGACGATGTCAGCATACCAAGGGAGAGCATCCACGGCTAAGATAGCTTCGTCAGGGAAGGTCTCTGTGATAGGTGCGTCGCTCAAAGGAGAGTCATGCTGCTCTATTCTGGAGAGGTGATCTGCTACCACGTTCTGAACTCCAGGTTTGTCCTTAATTTCCAGATCGAATTCCTGGAGGAGAAGGATCCAACGAATCAGTCTAGGCTTGGCATCCTTCTTCTGCTGTAGGTACCGAATAGCAGAGTGGTCTGTGAAAATTGTGACCTTTGACCCCAACAAATAGGATCTGAACTTCTCTAAGGCGAAAACCACAGCCAGCAGTTCTTTCTCTGTTACTGTATAATTTCTTTGAGCTTCATCTAATGTTCTGCTGGCATAGTGAATGGCATAGGGCGCCTTATCTTTCCTCTGCCCTAGAACAGCTCCGACTGCAAAATCTGATGCATCGGTCATTATTTCAAATGGAAGAGTCCAGTCTGGAGGCTGTAAGATTGGAGCCTGAGTGATAAGCTCCTTCAATTGATTGAAGGCAAGGAGGACTGGCTGATCAACAATAAATTCTGTCTCCTTGCACAAAAGTTCTGTCAGAGGTCGGGCAATGCGGCTGAAGTCCTTGATAAATCTTCTGTAAAATCCCACATGCCCCAGGAATGACCTCACATTCTTTACTGACTGAGGTGGCTGCAGGTTTGAAATGACATCCACCTTGGCTGGGTCGACTTCCATGCCACGTTTGGAACGACATGGCCCAACACAATACCCTCTGTGACCATAAAGTGGCTCTTTTCCCATGAGAGCACTAAATTGACTTCCCGGCATTTCTGAAGCAATCTGTCTAGGTGCTCGAGGCAAGAATCGAAACTATCACCGTAGACGGAGAAATCATCCATGAACACCTCGAGAAAACTGCCTACCATTTCGGCGAAGACTGCAAGCATGCATCTTTGGAAGGTTGCGGGTGCATTGCATAATCCAAAGGGCATCCTCTTGAAGGCGTAGGTGCCGAACGGGCAAGTGAAGGTAGTCTTCTCTTGATCCTCAGGGCGATCGCCACTTGGTTGTACCCGGAGTACCCGTCCAGGAAGCAGAAGAACTCCTTGCCTGCTAATCTCTCCAAGACTTGATCAATAAATGGCAAGGGAAAGTGGTCCTTCTTGGTTGCTGCATTTAGGCGGCGGTAGTCAACACACACCCGCCAGGATGTCGGTACCCGAGTTGAAATCTCCTCTCCTTTTTCATTTGTGACCACAGTAAGCCCGGATTTCTTGGGAACTACATGCAGGGGGCTTACCCACTTTGAATCGGAGATGGGATAAATGAAGCCTGCATCACACCACTTTGTGATTTCCTTCATGACCACGTCCCGAAGGTTAGGGTTTAGCCTTCTCTGGAATTCGCGGGACGGCTTGGCATCGTCTTCTAAATAGATATGGTGTGAGCACAGAGCTGGATTTATCCCTCGGAGGTCTGATACGCTCCAACCAAGTGCCTTGCGGTTCTTCTCTAAAATCTCGAGAAGTCGAGATTCTTGATCCAGATTCAGCCTGCTGCTGATGATGACTGGATACATGTGTTCTTCACCCGTAAGGAAAGCATACTTCAGGCCTGCAGGAAGTGGCTTGAGTTCTGGTTTCGGTCTGTCCCCTTTACCGGTCACTTCTGATACCATGCTGGTGGTGGGATGTACTTTGAGACTGTTACCATCCTCCACATCCTGTTGAGATCCCAGTGATGTACCGAACGGTTCTGTGGTGAGCTGATCGTGTTCGGTCTGGAGTGAATGCTCAAGAAGGTGCGCCTGCATCTGAGAATCTGTCTCCCACACATCATTGGAGCATATGCTGACCGTGCTTTCCAAGTCCTCCTCAAGAGTGAGGATTTCTCGGGTCCATGGATCGTCCAATGATAACTCTGAATCTCTGATCTCTGCAATAAACTCACGTCTGCTTCTGATGCTGCTTGACTCTCATCAGTTGTGGCGTTCTGCTCCTTGTTCATGTTGATGGTGATTCGCTGGGTCTTCGAGCTGAAGGTGATCTTTCCAGACCCGTAGTCAACCACGGCGCCTGAAGTACGGAGAAATGGTCTGCCGAGGATGATAGGAGTCTGGAGCAGTGGTGCAGGAGAGTCCATATCAAGGACTACAAAGTCAGCTGGGAATTTCATATCCTGCACGGTAACTATCACATCTTCCAACAAACCGCGGGGCCGCTTAACGGATCGGTCAGCGAACTGAAGGATCATTCGTGTCTGCTTGAGCGGTCCCAGCCCGAATTCTTGTATTATGGACGAGGGCAGAAGGTTGATGGAAGAACCACTGTCAAGAAGAGTACGCTCGAAGACCTGATCGAAGATCACACAACTGATCAGAGGTGCTCCCTGAGTCTTGCTTTTTCTGGGGGAGGTTGGTGATAGCTGCAACTGTGGCCATGGACAGAACGTGTTTTTCTACCTCTCGGCGTCTGTTGTCTTGCGCTGGGCGACGCCTGTTAGTACATGCCTCTTCAATCCTTTCTTCAA